>CM077631.1:7150842-7461172 GCA_039566895.2 Turritopsis rubra | reverse complement strand
GTTTATCTCTTACAAATAAGAGGAGACCACCACTTTTGTCTGAGACGTCTAGCCGTAAAGGCTGCTTAAACCCATGTACAAAGAACTGTCCGGCAGGGAAAGATGAATCCAGTTTACTCTCGGCAACACAGAGAATATCAACATTTTGCAAAATTGTATCGGAAACAGCATCGAATTTATTTCGAATCGAATTAACATTAAGATACGAGATAACGACGCTGTTTCTACAACGGGAAGAAGACTTTAATGATTTCAGAGGGTTAATAGGTTCATAGGTTAATAGGTTAATAGGTACATTGCTATCACTGTGCAGACACTCGTGTATCCCCAACCCCCCGCAGGCCAGTCAACTCTCAATATAAACACGGAAATTCTCCTTTAGCATTTTTGATCCTTTCCAATTGAGGTGTAATCGACTTTTGTTTAAGTGCGCCAGTTTATCAATGTTTGAGTTATCTAAGAATCCAATGTTACGATCATTACACGAGGCTCTTAATATTCGGTTAACTTCATCTCCCTTTTCACTGTAACGGTCATTTCGCGGAGTAATAGAAGATATTACTACATCTGTATCACTACTCTTACTAACGATATCATTTGCAAGACTTGTTATTTTATTTGCAATTTCCTCTGACGTTTCGTTTGACCTGAGATCATTAGTTCCACAGTGTATTATTAACAGATCTGGCTTTAGTTGAACTGTTGGTACGATGTAATGCCTCATACAATCACTTTTTGCGCCCGAAATGATTTAACATACACTTTGTTGGAGTCGGTGCTCAAATCATATCCCTTCAATCCTTTCACTATTGAATCACCAAGAATAGAAATTATCCTTTTTTTCGTCCTCTGGTTTTTGTTTTCAACATCCATAGTTTTCACATTGTCATTATTAATATTTAACTTACTGTCTTTGGTATTCATTACACCATCTTTAACATTTGACTTTTTATATTCTTTCGCGAACGCTTTCTCCTGGTTGTAACGTTGTCATGGTTTCCATTATTATTATCAGGCTCAATTTCATTGCTACATTTATCGTCATTAACATATAACGAGTTATATTTATTATTCGTTAAAAAGTTTTGTGTAACAATCTTTTTACCATTTGCACTAACAGTACGCTTGGGAGTGACGTAATTTTCGTCTTGCAAAGTCTCTCTAATTTTATGTTCGGAGGTTACCATGGCAACGGTCTCTGTTGTAAGAGACTGAGTGCTTTTTCTGAGCGAACTTATGTCATCAAGTAAAATGTTGATGATGCTGTTTTTATTTACCAATTCATCCCGCAAAAAAGCAATTTCCTTCTCTAAATGTTTTATATATTTAATGTGGCACTGTTCCCTCTCTAGCTCACCCATAATCTCAGTCATTATGGTCTTTTTTAAGTTGTTTAGTTCAACCTCTTTACACTTCTCATCGATATATCTTTCGTTCTGGACCAAAGTCGGAGAAAAGAGCATACCGTTATCATTTTTATCCTTTTTTTCCTCCAAGATGTTAGCTGGTATTGTACGGTCCAAATTTTCTAGCAAAATCTTCTGGACATCATTTTTCATTGCAAAAACACTATCGCGATCGTAAGCATCCTCGACACGTCCGTCCGCCATCATAGTTAACTCAAATCTCAACACGTTTTACTTTGCTAATTTCCCTATATCTTCGAATTGAAACTTATTCAAGGAAACAGCCATAAATGTTTCAGGAATAGAACTTATGTCTATACCCTCTTCTTGAAGGAGCTGAACCGCTCATTTTTGTATTTGCTAATTTCAAGTCAAAGCTTTTTGGTTCATTCGTTATTCGAGAAAGAAGTGAATATTTTTGGTACAAAAGATCGCAATCAAATTTCTTGAACGAGTTTTATTATATAACTGAAATAATGTGAATTTAATTTATGCATCTAATTTGTTTTTCTAACTGTGTATTGGAAAACGTGTAACCAAAAATATGTGTTGTTTCACCAACATCTTATGACGTTCGAAACTCATTTATGGAAATCAGTGCCGTTTCAAAACAAAATGTCGTTGAAAATGTCTACAAATATCATTTGTATTCTACAAATAGTTCGTTGCATATTTATCAGCAATCGGCATACATCTAAGACGGAAAATCGCTGAGGTCGGTTTCGTACTACAACTGAATAACCATTCTCGTCAACAAAAAAAGTGTTGAGAATCCAAAAAATTGGAATTACCTGGAAAATAAGTTGCTCGATAAAAGTGCATTCTAATATATCTTTAAAGCCAATCAAAATAGAAATGTGAGCGGAAGTGGAAGTGATCATTTCGTCATGTCCGATGCAAATTTAACAAATAAAAATTTGCCTGCTTCTAAATTCTAAATTCTACAATTACTGCCATACAAAAGTAGGGGCAGTCTCGACACTATTTTCAAAAAGTAAAGGTGAATGTTTAGGGACCAATGATGTGACTTACAATTCCCGCAAACTATAATACAGTGTACAAAGTTGTTAGTAGATTTATTCAACAAATCAATGCACATTGTCCATATTTTGGATGACAAAATTGTTGAAAACATTATATTTTCCTATAGAATACATATTTGGAAGCTGATTTTGATGAAATTAAAATTTCACCTTGGTTTGCAGTATATAGTTTTTCATTATTTTTTTCGCGCTTAATATAACATGAACCAACCAGAACCTACTAGAGCCGACTACAAACCCAGCAGAAACCAATCTCATTCCCAGGGCTTCTTGCTTTTTTGACGAATTTCACCAAATTGGTTGAGCAATTGGTTGAGCAAACACGACCATGAAACGACCATGAAACTAGCAGGAATGGGGCTATTCTGATTTCTCCTTCATAGTCTTAGTATTAAATCATAAAAATATCCTTCTTCTTCATCACGGCCGCGAGCGAGAATTAAGCTCGTTAGCTCGTTAGTTTTCGAAGCAACGAAAAGAGACCCTGGGTATAACATTGCCCGTAGCCAAGATTCTAGAATAAAAAATGTTGTCCAGGCTACATCTAGGGATTTTGTCGATATTGTTGCGGAAAGCGCGCATGAGCTCATTTGCACCAAGTTCATCATTTGCGCCAAGTTCATCTACTTCTACTTTTTACGTGGGACGAAATCTCTGGCTGAAAACCAACCGCTTTAACAGATGTTTAGGGGGTCCATTAATGGTAAAATGATTTAGTAAAAAACACTTTACTGCTTGGATTATATCATATGCCAGGAATTCGCCAGAATGTTGTGAACTCCAGCGAACCCATTTAACACAGGATCTACAAAGAATTTGCGATAATTGGAGGCCAGTCGATATTTACCTTGTCCTATGATGGCCTTACTTGCGAGCTTCTTCTAAGTAGTTTTCTTTGATCCATGCAGTAAGTATTACGCTCGTTGAAAAAAAAAAGAACATGGCTCTCCCACTTTTTTGCATTAGTAACATTAGTGTATCTTCTTATCAACAAATAAAATGCGTTTTTGAAAGCCTCTGAGCCAAAATTTTCTTCTGCTAATTGAAGTAGACGTTTCTCTTTCGTGGCAATTTTTGAAATAAACATTACAGCATCTATATCCACCGTGTGTAATGTCCACACGTTGCGGATGTATTCCATTCCGGAATGGTGTCATTTCGGAAGGACTGCTGTTCACATATGCTGTCTGTTTTTATCGGATTGTATCATCCACACGTATTTGGAATGTATTTTCCTCTTGTCTTGCTAGCTCAAAACTAAGACAAATATTATATGCAATTTATGTTCGGGTTATCATGATGGACCTAATATAAATACTGTGAACATTAAAACGATACATCTGTTTACATGTTGCGGATGGGCTATCGGAAATATCCGATTCAGGGTACGATCTTCTGTTCACACGTTGGCGGTTAATCCTATATAATAGTTTCACTTTTGGCCTCTTTTCGCAGCGAAATAATTCCGTTTCGTATATCGGGGAAAGCCTATCCGGATAAATGAAAACCCGTTCTCGGAATGAGATCTATCCGCAACGTGTGGACCTAGTCTAAGCATGCCAAGACCAGGCTTGCGAACTCGAATTCATATATACTATGTCAATGGAGAGCGGTTGGAGAGCAGGACAGTTGGGTCATTTTTGTTTTTGGAGCTGGAGGTGAGGTAAAAGTCTTGGCAAAATTTAGGTTGCCACGGATGATGTTTCTTTTGCAGGATGGGGTGGGTTTTTAAACCAGGACACGAAAATTCATATATGACAGAAGACTGACACAGTATAAGGTATAATGAATGCGCTAAAAATGATAGAAACAGTATTTTGTATTCCTGAAGAATTTTCGAATACAAAACGAACATGCTTGGTTTGATAATAATAGTGTTGTACGATAACAAATCGATAATTGTACAGGTGTTAATAACATTAATGGAATTCTGATGTATCTTTTTGCGACTGTGATGTAGAGTATGTTAAAAAATAAATACTCTGTCTGGTTTATGTATATATATATATATATATATATATGTGTATATATGTATATATGTTTATGTGTACCTTAGTTTGTTAACCTTGTTTACCTTGCCTGACTTCGCTTATGTTAGAAGTCACATGCTATGTTTCACACTCTTTTTTTATAAGAACAACTTTATAAGAATAACCATTCTGAAAGTTTGCCAGAATTAAGAACAATCTAAGAACAATCTGAGGCTGAACTTTTTTTTAGACATATAGCACGTCTGTTTGACACTGTAATGTCATTTCATGAACATTGACGTTTATCAGAAAAAAATCGAAAAATTTCGAATTTTCCTGATTTTTAAAAAATCATAACTTTTTTATATTGTATTCATTTTTTATGAAATAAAAAGAATATCAAACCTGAGGCTTTTGTTGTTTATTTGATATATATCACCTTGTTGGCATCGGGTATGTATAAGATATCAATTTTCCAAAAGCTATACATTCATAATTTCCTCATAGCTTATAAAACTTTTACTGAGATGGATTTCTCCAGATCACCAGAAGATAATACATCAGTAATCAAAATGATGGATGGACTTTACAGTTTTCTTGGACAATCAAATTTGCGGAAATCACATCAAAGATCTCGGCATCCTGTTAGTCAGAACAATTCTTCGTGTAGTTTTAATAGTGTACTTACTAATGACTCTCTTGTTGGTGTTAGCACATTGTCCCAACATAAACGAACAAGAGATTCGTTAGAATACTCCACTCTGTCAAGAGATGAAAAAGCAGAACTTATTGCTGCAAAGAGTAAAGTTGCAAAACTGGAAGACGAATTGATCACGGTCAAAAGCAAGGAACAGGAAAATTTGATAGAAGAAGAAACAAAAAGAAAGAAAACTTCTGGTGCCTTATTGAATAAACAAGAGGAGTGTGACTCATTCCATAGGAAGTAAGGCATTAACAAGTCCTATTAATTAATATATAAAAATGCTCAGCTTTTCATAAAGTAGCAGGGGTAGAAATTTCTCCTCTCTGATGTTTGCTACTGCAATTATAACATAACTTATAAGATGGAAACTATTTTTTGATATAATGGTAATGAATGGTGATATAGATATTTCCTATCTGTTTGCATTTCCTATATCTTTCCTTTTTATTCTATATTTCTCCTATGTTTCAAAACATTTTTGCCAAAAACCCCCCACCTTTTTGGATACCGAGAAGTACTCTGAGTGATTGCTGACAAACTTTTATAATTATTTTCTGGGGAAAGTGAGTGTTACAATTTTACCCAAGGAGTTCTGTATATATTTGTAGCTATACAAAACCAGGGCATTCCATGAGACTTGTGTGATCGCACGTGCACACACACTCACACTCACTGATCTTTTGAAGCGTCTGATTCATTGCATGCACATATGTTACTTATCACACTTTTAAAAATCAATTTTAATTTTGTTCATTTGACAAAGTAAAGGATTAATATCCATTAACCATCATTGACAACGTTGACATCATTGACAAAGAGGTTCTTCTATATTAAACGTTCTTCTAAGGGTAATTCGTTATCAGTCAATCAGTTTTCGCAAGCCTGGGTATTTGAAAGAAAGCTGCATTATAAACAATATGGTAGATGTTTGCTTCACAGCAGTAACGCAGTAACAGATAACGTGATATGAGCGAACCTCTTGTTTACTGTTTAGTCTCAAAACTATATTTGCAAGTAATAAAATTTTTCTTCTATCAAAGTGCAATTGGTGATTATTTCTTACACTTGAGAATGAAACATATTATTAAACAAAAACATAAGGTTTTTCCCAGAAAACTGCATGGGCAAGTTCTCTAAATATGTATTTACGAGTCTGATATTTAGCATGTGTGTTGTTTCTTCATGGAATACCCTGAAAACGATTCACTATTTTGATGGTGTGAAGTTCCAACAAGGAAGCTAAAATTTGAGAACAATTGCTTTGCACCCCTTATTCAGACCACAATTGATTATAAATATTTTGTAAACATTGAACTTAATGGGAAAAATGTTACCGAACTGAATTATCATTGTCGGCATGATGAATGATGAATGCTCTTCAATGTTCTTGTGAGTAAGATGGTTTTAAATGCATGTTTGTCCACTACTTCCAGGTTTCGACAAGTTCTGGAAGAAAAGCAACAATTAGAGGATGAAGTAGCGGAGTTGAAGAAAAAGTATGACGTCATAGTATCTTCTCATTTGGCTGAAAAAAAAAGTTGGCAACTAGAACGTTCAAAATTAAGTGTATCTTCTGACAAGGTATGGTCATATGATTTAACAAACAAGTTTAGTATTCAACACAGCTATAGCTTAGGTATGTTATATAAAACAATGTTGAGTTTATGAAGGTAAACACTAAGAACTTTTTTTTTTAATTGTCTAAGATTAAAAAATTTCTACGTCTGCTATATAAAGGGTAACACACCAGAACCAAGATCAGGCTAGAACAACCCAGGCCAGTCTAAAGTTATGGTAATCTAATTTGACTGAAAATTCCTTTTAAGAATGTCTAACAAAAAATGTAGACTCAAAGATGTTTGGAATAGAATGTTACCCCCTCAATAATGCAACCTTTTCCCCAGGCTTTTTGTATATGAAAATGGGTATCTGTATTGCAAATTACTGTGGTTCTGGGGGAAAAATGCCTTTTGGAATACTATTCTGGGGCATTCCTTGGGCTGTTGCATGTTCTAGGTTGTTCAAGCCTGTTTCTAGGGTGTTACTCTTTTAGTACATACCCGAATTTTAGGTCAACGGGGAGTTTGTAATGCAAGAAAAACCAGCTTGCAATGTTTATCATTTCCTTTGTTTTATACAAGAATCTCATCATTTTGTGCCATGCTCTTTTGCTGTTTCTTTCTATTTTATTGTATATCTTTATAACTGAATTTTGTCTCCTTTGTTCGTTTTTAAGGCCATTTAAATCTTCTTGATAGCTTTTGAAAATGTGGAAGTCATTTACACTTTCATAGTAGAAATTTCGTTCCCTTTCACTCAACTTGCCAATAATAACGCATAATGTTATGATATATAATGTTATGATATATTTTTTCAGTATTTAATTTGACCTTAGATTAATGATACTCATGTGCAACTCAAAGAGAAATTGTACAGGTACTATTTTTTTCCTTTGAATCTATGTTGAAATTGCCAATACAAGGCCTAATCATGAAAGAACAAGTACTCACAGTAGTTTCTAAGCAAAAGATAGTCCGAAAATATCTGCTTGAGTGGTTATAAACAAGAAGCAAAATCTGCTTGTAATAAAAGAAAATTCTACTTTTGCTAACTCAATTATTATTCGTTTATATACTTCTTGATTGTAACAATCGCAGCTTAAAAATTGCATTACTAAAAAATTCCATCTTTCCTTATGGTGAACTGCAGTTTTTTAACTTCACCTTTTTTGTTTGGGTTTATTCTTAACAGAATTTCAAATGTTTGTTGTCCCCAAATTCCTTTTAATTCTAGTTCCTTTTAATTCTAACTTGTTGTCTCTGCTGTATTTTGACATTTAGGATGTTGGTCCTTTATTGTGCGTTTTTTTATTTAGGCAAAGTGTGGAATTCAGTTTGTGTAAAACTAAACTAGAGGAAGCTGAAGTGCAACTGAACACCTATCAAAGGTACGCAATCATTTACTTATTGCATTACGTATAAAGTGTTTGTTTTTTTATTAAACTGAAAGAAAAATTGTAGTAAGTTCTGTTTTTAGCCGTGTAAATGAAGCCAAACGATTGGTTAGAGACTATTCCGAAGTAAAACATCGTTGTGATTTAGCAGAACACACAGTAAAAGTATGTCTCCAAGTTAACATATTAAGCTTGGACTAAGACTTTCAAAGAGACATCTTTGTTGTTGATTTTATAGTGAAGTTCTTTGGTGTAATCAAATGTGTTCTTTTCTTATCTACACAAGGAACTACAAGAGAAAATAGCAAGAGTGGATGAAAGTGCCTTGATTCAACAGAGAAGTCAGGTCGAATTGGCGAAGTTCCGGGAATTGCAGAGGGACAACCTAAAACTGAAAGAAGACAACGAACTTTACAGGTAATTTAAATTGATGGCATTGAGATATGGACAGAGAATTATTTCTTTACTGACTGATAATTGACTAGTAATTGGCGGTTGCATATTTTTTATTTCTTTTTGACTATATGCAATAAAGAATAATAACTTTTCAATACATATGCCTTTCTAGGAATTCTGCGGAAAATGCTTTGATTTTGAAAGAGCAAATAAGTAGTTTGGAAGCAAAATTAAAAAAATCCGAAATAACGATCGAACATTTAAATAAAGTGGAACTTGAAAATCAAGTGAGTTATCATTTTTTATATTTTTTGTTCTTCCAATGGTAAGAATCTCCAGCATTCAATTGTTTCAAGTCTTGTTGAATGCCGGATAGAAATTTCTTGGATTTTCTGAGCAATTTCTTTGGAAATAATTTCTATAATCAGTTGGATTGCTGACTGTACACGTTACTGTCAATACCGAGTCTTCAATACTGTTAATTCTTTTAGACATTGATGACAAAGATGCAAAGATGGGAATGTTCACATATCTTTGGAGAGAAAACAAAGGCTAGGTAATTGATTGGAGTTCATCTTTCCCTATTTTAAATTCATATTTAAATTTCTAGGTTAAATTTCCAACATGCTTATTGATACAGCATTAAAAGCATACCGAACTATTCAAGGGTGTATTTTAATTTATAGTGGGTCCCACGAAATTTAAGAGAGAATGTACAAACAGAAAGTACTAACTTGTTTTCACCATAAATTCAGTATCTTAGTGTAAATCTTAAATGCCCTCATTGATAACAGTTCTATCAGAACTCAAGAGGCTATCCTAGGTAAACATTAATTTATAATAATGGCCGTTATGTCTAACCATTTAGCAGAAAAATGTGATTTTTAAGAGAAATTTTTGCAAAAGTTTACCAGAGTGGTTTGCCTTAAAGTTCTGATGTTTTTTCTGTGTTGAAAATTGCCAAAAATTAAACAATATAACTAAATGCGACATCTATAATTGAGTGCCGGAATCACTGGTACACATTCTAGGTCTTTATCTATTTACCTAATTAAGTTGTATTGCACGGAAAGGGTTTGTTTGAATTATTAGATCTCCAGAGGAGCTTACTCGAGTAATAGCTGAACTGCAAAAAAGTCAAATGTTGATGGCAACAAAGGAAGGGGAATTGGAAACTAGGTGTGATAATTTACTATATGTTCGTCATGTGTGTGTCTGTTTTATGTTTATATGCTAAAACCTATTTATTTTGTTTGGACTAGTCTATCAGAACAGTGTTGGTGTAATTTTATCTACAATTCATGAACAAATGTCTTTAGCGTTTTTATTAAAGATGAAGTCCTTAAGACCAAAACGAAAGAATGCTCCAACTTACTCGAAGCCTCGCTTAACCTACAGGTAAGAGGGCAAATGTACCAGCATAAATTTAGTCTTTTTAATTCATCGTTAGTGCACAGATGAGATTGGCAGCACCCTATGCAAAGATTTGGTATATAAATTTCTTTGATATATCACTTCTAGTTGGCTTGTAATTTTGACAATGCAGGTCTGTCTGTGTAAAGGGCAACCAATGAACTCAACCAACTTTCTTATCATTTGTTATTACATTACAAACTGGATTGCCAAAAAGAAATCTTTCAAGAGAATATTTTGATGGATTTTAATTTAGACTTAATTTTCTCTTATTCAGTTTCTTATTTTAGTGAAAGAAAACTGTTTAAAATTGACGTTGTATCTGTGTATTCGTTCTAAATTTCTTAAAATTGTAGACCCACGGTTAATTATAATGAAAACCCAAAATTTCTTTCATATATTTTTGCCAAAAATAGACGATTCAGGCAAAGTTTGGACCAAATTTTTAAAGTGGTTCAATTTTCATGACATTTACCATTGTGAATTGAGATTTCAGGATCCTGATCAGTACACAGATTTTTATAGCGTTACCAGGAACAGGGAAACAGTTCAAGCTTTAGGGCTCCTTGTTTCACCTGATTTCGTATTTTTGAATTTTTTTGTATTTCAGATGAAGAATGATCAGTTAGAAGACCAATATCAAAAACTTCTTCGAAGGTTCACTCTTGTCTCTTCAGTAAGTTTGTCACTACAAAAGTTTTTGTCCTCAACTGACCATAAATATTCTTGGTTTGACAATTAGAACAAAGCACTGTGGAGGAGTGTGAAATTATTAATGTAGGGCACCCTTAGCTGCCCTCATTATGTGTGGCCCCATGTTGATTTATGTCAATATGACTGTCATATTTCATATCATTCCCATATCTGGTTGTTACTAGTTATGGGAGTTTTTAGTTTCAATTGACTTTCACGTAATGCCAGATTGACAAACGGTCATGGAAATCCTTTAAAAGTCATTGAAATTCAATTTCTAGTTTGAGTGGCCACCCTGTGAATATTTCACACCGTTCCCATGTCAGCTAAGAAATGAGACTTGCGAAGGTTTATGTTGGAAGGAGATTATTTATGAATTCTCTTCAACAATTCAATTTTTAGGATCGTGACGGTCTGAGAAGAGTTTTATCAAGTTATGAGAATGAAGAAACTGACTCCCCTGCAAGAGTACGTTTGATAGAGGTAAATATGGCTGACCAAGTGCTAGTTGTCTTTTTTTTTCCATAAGATTATCGTTAAATTCCTTTGGAAATATTTCTAATCAAGAAATTAAAGCAAGGAGTCTGAAAATCATTGCAACCATCCACTATGAAAAGTATTTTCTCCGTTTCCACATATAATTATTATGTTGACTGCCATTGATTGTGGAGATGAGTTTCGTGTGTTTTTAAATTGTTATTTAATAGGCAGAAGAGAAACTATGTGTTTGTAATCAACAAATATCGCAGTTAGAGGTATTGTTTGTCCAGGATTCATCACTTGATTTTATGTCTTTATAAGAGATTATAAAGTTGTGTGAGTGTCTTTCTCTAACTAGCATTCATTGACCTCTGAAACTGTTGTTGTTGTTGTTGTTGTTGATATTGTTGTTGTTTTTGTTGTTTTTGCCAGGAAGACCTGCATAGATCAAATGAAGAAGCAAGTATTCAGAAAACATTACGTCAGAAGGTAATAAGTCTTTCTGTTTTGATTTCTCCCTATGTAATACTTCGTTGAAAATGATCACGATTATCTCCGTCATCCTCAGCCACGACCTCTGTAGGTGAATTCTTCTGGTGTGTTGAAACGTCATTATGAGCAACAAAATTGCTAACTTCTATGCATATGCTGCAAGGAGAACTTTGTTTTATTTTGTTCTGTTAAAAGGTACTTATTCTATTTCCGAAAATGACGTAATAGTTTCTTTATTCTATAAGCATTCCGTTTTTTTATGGAAACACCATTCGTGAAAACTAAGGGCATAGCTCTGATTTATTACTTCAAACATTACCACGGGATTATTTGTTTCTGTTTATGGAACTCCGTCCTCATGTCTAGCTTGAACAAGAACACGAAAATTTGAAAATGGAACTGGCAAGCTCATCGGCTGTTATTAAGGAAACTGCGCAAGTACAAGATTGCAGGTAAGAGAGAGAAAAAATGAAATATTCGACTAGAATGTGTCGCCAAGTTTCTCGTTTTTTATATGATCAGTTTGAAGATGGTTTGATGTTCTGTTTCATCCACACAATTCGAAAACACTGATTATTTTTAAGTTTGTATGGTTGCAAGGTGCAGACAAACCAGGGGGACATCCACCGCAAATGCTGGAAATTACATTTTTCAGCAATTCTGTGAGAACTGATGTATGAGATCAGGGAAAACTCACAGAAAAATATCTGACTTTAATTTACAAATCCGCTAACAGGTTTTCTTCCGAAAATGATCATTCTAAGTAAATCAGAAAGTTCCAGAAATTATTCACTATGGAGAAAAAATATATAAAATTTAACTCTTCAGTTCTTAATATGTTTTATGAAGCAAATTCTCAGGGAACCTTCGTCTAAACCTTGTTAGTGACTTGACTTTGGCGGACTTTGGGCATGCTCTCTTGTCTAAAATTACGATTTTTGAACTACAGAGCATGCGCAAAGTCCGCCAAAGCCAAGTCAACCCGATGAAAAACGGCCTTTATAAAGATTGATTGAACTGTGACGAAAGAAAAGGATGCTTCACAATATGAACGATCAGTAGAAACTAAAAGAAGAAGCTAGCGATCTAGTTTGTCGGTGTGAATGTTTATGAAATGAATGAAAAACTAAAAACAACTAAGAAGTCACCAAGAATTTTGTTTTTCATTTCTAGGAAACAACTGAAAGATCTGGAAGAGAAGTTTGTCAAAGTAAAAGAGGAAAAAGATATTCTTCAAATTAGGTTGGATCGACGCGAATTGCAGGTCTTTATTTTATACTTTTTATACTGAATCACGCTGCTGATTATTGTTTACGTGGCCTTACTTTCAATGTGATTATTTCTGTATTTATACTTCTCTCTTCTAGGGCGAGTATGACCCTTTCAAAACAAAAGTCCTCCATCTGAACAATAATCCGCTGCACTTAGCTCGTGCTAAGTATTTAAGAGATCTTGAACACGTGCACGAAGAGAACGAAAAGTTACGTAAGAAACTTTTTGAAGTACAGCAACAGCAGCAGAGACAGACAGACGAGGATGAATCCATGAATGTTTCCAAGCTCATCAAAACTTCCAAACCAATGGCAGGTTAGTGCTTATTACGGAATCGCAAGTTGATTCCATTCAAAGTAACGTTGTACCCGGTTATATCTCGGATGCATAAAAATACCTTGTAGCTTGTTCATTTAGCCTGAGTGTTTTGAACCTGTTATAATTCGAACTCTTAACTGAAACTAATTTGAAAGTTCCCTCCACTTTAAATGAACACTCCTCCACCTTACGATTTCTATTTAAATGAACACTATAAATCGAACCGTTTCGTGCGGTTCCTTGGATGTTGAAATAACATCACTATTGAGTCTACATTATCATTTCCCGATTTAGACGCGTTAAAACGTTTAGAAGCTGAGCAGTTGAAGCGACAGCGCTTGGAAGAGGTAAAATCCCTTTTATGTTATTTTGAGTAACGTTTTAAGAATTGCTTGCACGATTAGCTATCACCTGTCTTTTAATGATGTTTTAGCAATTCACAAAAACGGCAAAAGAATATCGAGAGGCCGTATACAACATTTTCGGATACATTTTTAAAGCTGTAAAAACTGATACTTACAGAGTACAGAGTATTTACTCCGAAAAGCCGGATGATTACTTTTTGTTTACCGTAAGTTTGTTTTGATTTGTGTTTTGATCGTATTGATTTATTTATCTAGAAATTTCCTTCAAATAGTCTGTGATTCTAAAGGGCGTATACATGGTCGCATGTTTTGTTTATCTGGTTTCTAAAGAACTCGAACTATCAACGGACCGAGTAAAATGTCCGAGATAGCGAGAGGTTTTCCAGGGCAACCAAATCCTCAAGAGATAACGGATGTTCGACGAGATAACGTGTGTTCGGATTGCCTGTATGCAAATCCCGACCGTCTAAACGCGCCTTCAGAGGTTCTTTATGAATATGACGTTAATCCATGTGAACAGCGACAGAAGTTGGACAAGAAATTACTTTCTTCAAAATTTTGAATTTTTTGCAGATGATTTAAAATGTGGTTGACGAGGAAAAGCAAACTTGTACGCCATGGTTATTGCATGGTAAATACAAGACGACAGTTGATAAACTGTGCAAGTGTGTATGTTCTTTTCTTCTTTTTTTTTTACAGTGTGCAAAAAACAAAGAAGGTGTATCAGAAACTGGGATGATCGAGACGTCGTACGCGAGACAGTGGATGGACTCGATAAGGGACTATTTACAGGATGGCGATTCTATACCAGGACTTTTAGCCACCGTCACTTTGGAATTATTCAGTCGTACTACACAAATTAAAGACTTGACTCTTGCTAAGAAAGCCCGACAGTTGGAAACCTGAAAAACGGATGATTTTTATAGTGCTATGATTTATAAAGAAAAGTGTTTTTGATATTTCGAGTGTATTTTATCGTTTCCAATGGCGCAACTTTATTGATGGTATTTCCAGTGGTGTTGTTTTATTGGGCGTATTTACAGTGGTACTGGTTTATCTTGTGGCCTCGTGATAGAGTGCTCTCCTCAACACAGCTTGGCACTCTCGAGATCGGGATTGATGTCTAAGGGGAATGTCTAGTTGAGCGGTTGAGGCAGAATTACGGCTTCTACGATAGATCAGAATTTTTCTATTCTGTGTTCCGACATACGTCACTAATTATTTTGCAATAATTAAGTCTCGCTACTTTGGCTGCCATTGTTTCAATTATTCTGTTGCTATGACTTCTGAATTCCCTTTTCGCATACTATTAGTTTTGTTAGATTCACGGTAATTGTGGTTCACAATGCACACAATAAATAAAAAAAAGCTTGTATGCTTTACAGCTACAGTTGACTCTCGATAAGTGGAACCTCAACGGGACCGAAGAAAATGGTTCCACTTATCCGGGGTTCTACTTATCGAGAGTCAACTGTATTCACATTTTCTTTCCACAAATTTCGGCAAATAAAACAGATCTACCACTATGGGGATGGCCACACAACCAACATGGAAAAACTCAACTGAAAAAAACTGGAAAGGAGTATGGTTTTACAGTTCTTATTCCTGGAAAACATGTTAAAAGAAATTGAATTTTAAACGAAGTTTTTTAGGACTGTCTGAATGATTCAACACCAATTGCTTTCACGATATATGTATCTTCTATCAATACAAATGCACATAAACTGAATGGTGGTTATCCACTGAGAAGAGGTCTCGGTATTTCTCACAGCTCGTCCTCGTTTCGACGGAAAATGTTTCATAAGAAAAGTGTAACCATTCATGATATGAGTGTAACACGAAAACACACCCAGTAGGAGTGGTCCATATGTGGAAACCAAATTCTCAACCGGACAGTTTAACAAAAAGTCATCGTTTACAAAAAGGTTTTGCGGGAAAATTGAAGTTTGTACGAAACCAAACTGCATTTCTTAGAAATTGTAAGTTCTGGGTATAAAAAAGAAGCATTTCTGTTTAATTAAAATGTACAAATTTGTTTATAAAAATATTCGGGCAATTCTATATTCACATAATTTTGTCGTTTTACATAAAAAATAAGAACCGTGTGTTGGCTCGGGAACACGAGACAACTTTTTCAGGCGATATCAACAAATTTCTGTTAATTGTTTAATTTAAACTCATGTTACCAGTGTTGTTTTTCGCTTCTGACGACATTAATTTTAGTCACTATTCCCCGATTTGTGTCACCAATTTTGGTATCAAATCAAATACAATACTTTTCGATGCAGCCAATCAAAACGCTGTAATGTTGCTAAATGTTCAAAAGGTAAAAAGCCAACACATTTTTGTTGTGGTAGAAATGTCACGAGTTGCATAGATACGAGGCGACGCAATGAAATTTTCAGGTGATTTTAACAGAATTTAATTCATTACCATCGCCTGTAAAAGTTGTCTCGTGTATCCAAGGTTGAAAAGCATGACATCTGAACCAACAGTATAGTAGAAAAATTGAAAGCACTTTGGTAGGATAGTCAAAGGTAAGCTCGGAGAGATGACTCGATCCGTCAAACGTTATTTATCACTTCTCCCTTCCCTACCTAAGCAAAATTTACAAAGTTTACACCACGACAAATCGATTGTTACAATTTGGCAGAAATAACGTTCAGATTTCAAATTGCATTTACCCATTGTTCAAAACTTATAAAACTTACCATAAGGAGAGAAACTTTCGCGTGAATTTATTTAGGTGATTTTTTGCTTTTTATAAATATGTTATACATTTTGATTTTTGTCATTTGACCCAGTTCGACCCAATTTCTTTGTTTTTGTTCAATTCCTTTTTAAGCAGGTTCCCCTAGGAGGGTACAGTGTTTTAGATATTTCGCATGGATTTGTTTTCGCAAATGTGGCCGAAGATGGCAACAATTTGCCTCGCAAATGATTTCTCTCCTTAAGGTATGCCTGTAATGCTCCTTACAATTGATAAAAAGAAACCTTGTGTCTGAAAATCAAATTTAACGTGAATTCCTGTCATTGAGTCCCCAGCATAATTAAATAAATTGCCGAAAAACATCGTCTTCTTGTTGAAAAACATCATGTTCTTGTCAAAAAACATCGTCCTCTCCGTAAATGCGGTAAGCAGCTGTCTTGTAAATCACGGGATATTGCTGGCTGTGAACAAGTCACTAGAACAACTAATTGGTCGTCCAAATGATTTGGATTTGTTGTTGCTCTCTTTGCACGCATATCACGATGCATACACACGACACGGTTGTAGTTTAGTTAGTTTCAATGATACCCACATTCAACTGGTGCATTGAACTAACTCTCGGATATTCGGAGGATTTTCGAGATCCTTGTGGAAGCCCTGTAAACAATAACAAAGGTTAAGATCCTTCACATGAAATCGACGAAAATCTTAACTGATGGACAAAGCTCACGTACCACATAAGTAATTTTTCATGACAAAGCGAAATTCATGATATCTTCGTCAAATTTCAAGACCTCCTCGAAATTGTCCAGGACTTGGTTTACCGCCCAGCCGGAAGTCTGTAGAATTTTGTTGACTCGGTGATTCTCAAAGAAAATGTCTGTGATATTGGTCAGCGGCTTTTCTTTGAGGCTGTAGTTTTTGAGGACCGTCTCTTTTGATGTTTTCATTATGCCACCATTAAAGAGGTCGTACGTCTTCCGCTCCGAACGTCGTAAGTACGACATAACGTATCCGATCGGTAGTTCGGGTAAAACAAGTTCTTGTTGTTCAATTTTTATCTTATCAAAAAATACGGTCTTTAATTTATCAGCGTGCTGCTGAACTTTGGCTTCCATGGTTTCGTTTGTCTTAAACACGCTGATATTTATTCGTATGCTTTTATTTGTTGACGGATCGACAACGTCTATTCTCGATATCCTCTGGTCTTGTATGCAAATATAACCAGGACCAAAAGGCAATTTTAAAAATTCTCGAGAATTTGCACCGGCTGCGTCACATTGAATAAATCGGTACATGTCGTGCTGCAAGAAAATTTTGTATCTGAACTTGAACAACGACACATCTTCGCTATGAATCGTCATGTCGTATCGGATGTAATGATGACGTACCGGCAGATCTTCAATTTTGTCGAATGATAACTGGTCCGCAGATAAACGTTCGTATTTAGCTTTGCATTTAATTTCATTTAACTTGTAGGAACCAGGCTCTTGTACAAAATGCATCATCCCACAATGCATTGAAAGGTCACATAATGCATTGGGATCATCGTCTATTATTTCTTTGGCAGTTCGAAATGCTGTCTCCAGAGCAAATTTCAATTCTGGTAAAGTTATGAAATTCGCATCTTTACCGAGTGATTGCCTGTATGACTTAATTTGACTATGCGACCCATCTGTGCAACAATCTACGACATTGGATAAATTTAGCTCATCTTGTAATGACATGCCGATGAAATATGCTTCCGGTTTTGGCAACCATCCACGAGTTCCTTGTTTTGATTCAAGTGATTCTATCAAATGGATTTTAGCAGATTGGATATCCTTCGTCGTACCTCGTACCTCAATTTGACCATCCTCGTTAACGTGCAATCTGACTTGGAATCTTTGCTCAAGTTGATTTTTATTCCGGCCCTTCTTGCCAATTATAAGACCGTTATACTTTGGATCAATAAACCGAAAGATCTCCTTTGGAACATCTACATCATAAGAACTTCTCCTTGTTTCCGCGTTCTTGACAAATTCACGAAACCATTCCTTGGCATTCCTTTTCCCTTCTTCATCACCGCACATGACAATTTTGTCTAGCTCCTCATCTTTTCTCATTTTTACTCCAAACTTTGTTTGCAAACTTTTTATATATGCACCACCTTTGCCAATGATTCTTGAGAAATACTTCGACTCCAGAAAATCGATTGGTTCCCATTTTTCCCTCGACGCACCACCACGCCACTTCATACAATTATTCTCATTCACTTTCACGATCATCTTTTCATTTTCACCAGCCGCTCCTTTAAACGGTTTTCTGTTTTCAATTTTTCTCTCCTTCGTTGCTGCCCTCCTCTCTACCGTGTTTGTTTCTATCTTTTCACTTCCATCTCTCTTCCATGGAGTTGTTCTTCGTTCACCCTCCACCTTTCCTGATATTGTTCTGTTGACCTTTTCAGTCTCCTTTGCTGATGTCTTACAAAAAAGAGATTCGTTATCAACATTCTTATTAACCGCCGACGTGTTATTCTCTATATGTTTCCTTTGGCCACTTGTTTTTTTCCTCCATTTTCCCTCCTTCTGCGCTCCCCCCCTATGTTGATTTTTGTATTCTTTTGTTCCTTCCTTCTTCTTCTCAGATTGCTGATCCTTTCCCTTTTTTGTGGAACGATTCCCCACCATTTTTGTTGAATGATTTTCCACCTTTTTCTTCTCGAAAACAACATCGGTCTTCTTCCTTTGTTTGCCGTCGTCTAAAGCTGACGCATCACCATTGTCGTCATTTTTATGTGACTTTTTATCTCTCTTCTTAAACTCTTTTTCCTTAAAACTTATTTCACCAACACTGTCCACACCTATCAATATCACGTCCTCTTTCCTAACGATCTCATTAGCTCCTTCTCCCATGTCGTACTTTTGTTGTCCATCGTTGACAACTGTACCAACGTCGTTTTTCTGAGTCACGTCGTCGGAATCTGTTCTTATGTCTTCAACGAGTTCCACATCATATGCGTCAGAACCAGCATTCTCTTTCACATCGATCTCGTAAGCAGCATCTCCCATGTCATTCTGTTGTTGCTCATCGTCGAAGACTGTACCAATGTCGTTTTTCTGAGTCACGTCGTCGGAATCTGTTCTTATGTTTTCGGCGAGTTCCGCGTCTTCTGCGTCAGAACCAGCATTCCCTTTCTTATCGATCTCGTAAGCAGCATCTCCCATGTCGTTCTGTTGTTGCTCATCGTCGACGACTGTACCAGCCTCGTTTTTCTGAGTCACGTCGTCGGGATCTGTTCTTATGTTTTCAGCGAGTTCCGCATCTTCTGCGTCAGAATCAGCATCCTCTTTCGTATCGATCTCGTAACCAGCATCTCCCATGTGGTTCTTTAGTTGCTCATCGTCGACGGCTATACCAACGTCGTTTTCCTGAGTCACGTCGTCGGAATCTGTTCTTATGTTTTCAGAGAGTTCTGCATCTTCTGGGTTAGAACCAGCATCCTCTTTCGTATCGATCTCGTAAGCAGCATCTCCCATGTCGTTCTTTTGTTGCTCATCGTCGACGACTGTACCAACGTCGTTTTTCTGAGTCACGTCGTCGGGATCTGCTCTTATGTTTTCAGCGAGTTCAGCATCTTCTGCGTCAGAATCAGCATCCTCTTTCGTATCGATCTCGTAAGCAGCATCTCCCATGTGGTTCTTTTGTTGCTCATCGTCGACGACTGTACCAACGTCGTTTTTCTGAGTCACGTCGTCGGGATCTGTTCTTATGTTTTCAGCGAGTTCCGCATCTTCTGCGTAAGAACCAGCATCCTCTTTCGTATCGATCTCGTAAGCAGCATCTCCCATGTCGTTCTTTTGTTGCTCATCGTCGACGACTGTACCAACGTCGTTTTTCTGAGTCACGTCATCGGGATCTGCTCTTATGTTTTCAGCGAGTTCAGCATCTTCTGCATCAGAATCAGCATCCTCTTTCGTACCGATCTCGTAAGCAGCATCTCCCATGTCGTTCTTTAGTTGCTCATCGTCGACGACTGTACCAACGTCGTTTTTCTGAGTCACGTCATCGGGATCTGTTCTTATGTTTTCAGCGAGTTCCGCATCTTCTGCGTCAGAACCAGCATTTTCTTTCGTATCGATCTCGCTAGCAGCATCTCCCATGTCGTTCTGTTGTTGCTCATCGTCGACGATTGTATCAACGTTGTTTTTCTGAGTCACGTCGTCGGGATCTGTTCTTATGTTTTCAGAGAGTTCCGCATCTTCTGCGTCAGAATCAGCATCCTCTTTCGTATCGATCTTGTAAGCAGCATCTCCCATGTGGTTCTTTAGTTGCTCATCGTCGACGACTGTACCAACGTCGTTTTTCTGAGTCACGTCATCGGGATCTGTTCTTATGTTTTCAGCGAGTTCCGCATCTTCTGCGTCAGAACCAGCATTTTCTTTCGTATCGATCTTGTAAGCAGCATCTCCCATGTGGTTCTTTAGTTGCTCATCGTCGACGACTGTACCAACGTCGTTTTTCTGAGTCACGTCATCGGGATCTGTTCTTATGTTTTCAGCGAGTTCCGCATCTTCTGCGTCAGAACCAGCATTTTCTTTCGTATCGATCTCGCTAGCAGCATCTCCCATGTGGTTCTTTAGTTGCTCATCGTCGACGACTGTACCAACGTCGTTTTTCTGAGTCACGTCATCGGGATCTGTTCTTATGTTTTCAGTAAGTGGCGCATCAGTCACGTGGTTGATATCGATGACCGGTATTAACCCCAACTCCTTTAATATCGACATCACATCTTGCTCCTGCTCGATATTGCAAACAGATTGATCACCATCAACTTCCACCATTTGGGCAGATGTTGAACAGATATTTTCCTGCCTCGTCTTGTCAATAACGTCACTATTCAAAATTGAACATACGTTCCGATTCAGATCAACTGTGGCAGCAATTTCATGTAAACAATCCGTCAATTTGTGATGATTTCCAAATGAATGTACATCATTTATCAGATCTTCGTTTTTATTTTCAACGCAAACTTCTTTTACTTGAGAGTCATTTAGTATCGTAGGTATATGACTATCCTTTTCCACGCCCATGGCATGTACACTCGTGTCTTTCTTCATGTCAACATTGGCTCTTCTTCTTTCTTTCATCCTCATGTTGTTCTCCAATGGATCCTTTTTCGTGTTTTCTTTTAAAGTTGCTTTTGTATATCGTTCGACAAGATTTTTCCTTTTTACGTCTTCATCAAACCAAGCACTTATTTCACCTTTGGCTGTTTTCTCACCTTTTACACAAACTTCATTCGACCTGAAATCTATCCTCAGTTTCACAGAAAACTGTGTCTCTAAAGCCTTTAGCCGATCTTCTGTAATTTCCCTTAGATACTTGTGATCAAAAACGCCCAACAAATCCCAGGATTCTTTGCAAATACCACTGGACTCTTTTGGTTCTTCTTCATAGTTGTTTTGGCTACTTGCATATTTTGAATGAATTAGCTCAAATATGAATGCTTTTGTTTTTGCCCGATCATCCTCACTATATCCTGACACATAACACTTGTTCTCTCGAATAATGACTTTTGT
This sequence comes from Turritopsis rubra, assembly GCA_039566895.2. Taxonomy (NCBI): domain Eukaryota; kingdom Metazoa; phylum Cnidaria; class Hydrozoa; order Anthoathecata; family Oceaniidae; genus Turritopsis; species Turritopsis rubra. The sequence goes on along the minus strand of CM077631.1, from coordinate 7,439,397 downwards.
GTTGACATTTACTTCATTAATATAATCCAAGGTCTTAGATTTGGTTCCCTTGATTAAGCCAATAAAACACCATTCAGAAGCCCATTCGATTTCTTCTTCTTGTTGCTGTCTACAACACGCCATTTTGAATATTATAAGTTATACGCTGAACTAAGCTGTTCATATTTTTGGCAAACGTTTTAAATGTGAAAGATAGGTTTTTTCCCGATTATATAAACAATAAACTTAGTATCAAACCTCTTATCAAAAGTTTAACAATTACGAGAAAGTTTCTAAGAAGTAGAGATCTGGGAACGATAATGGAATTCGTGATTTTCCAAGAATTCACATATCCAATGGAAATTACAAACTCTTAAATAAATAACATTCATCTGATTGGTCTCCTTCGCAGTGGTTTTTATGATTTTTTTTTACATGAAATAAACGATCTGGGATATTTGATCAAGAACGAAATTAATTTCCGAGTTAATAAACTCGTTCTGTGACAAGCAATACTCTCTTCTCCCCTTCCCTCAAAGAAACCAACTTCAATATACAGGGGGTGGGGGTAGGGGGCGCAGTGAAAGAACAACAGAATATAAAAGCAGTTATTTCTTAGTTTGTTCATATTCTTTATTTTGTAAATTTATGCGAGTTGATTATAACAATTTTTTGATCGATCTTTTTATTTTCGGTAAGAGTACATGCCCCTATTTGTTACGATTTTCAATAGAAATGTTATGAACACGTGATCAAAATATTATGATTTCATCCGTAGCGAGACTTTTAACACAGTCATATTTTATATATAATCATATGAAACACCTGTTCATACTCATTATGTGCAGTGCTGTCACAGGATCATATATTTTCCAATGCTTTTATCATAATTTCTCTTTGCGCTTTAACATGAGTGACAACGAAGTTGTTGCTGCTGTTGTTAATAATCGCAGTTATCTCATAACAAAAAAGATTGGAACATTGAATTAATGAAACCTTTGCTTTCCGATTAGCGGTTGGACCACGATGAAAGTAATTATTGAAGTTACTTGCGAATGTCAACAGAATATTTTGACGAAATTCACGCGCCAATTTCACAGAAACAATAGATTTACATGATCATATGCATACGAAGAAATATTTTCAAGTTAGATCATGTAAAAATTTTCATATGATCTTACATCATTACACGGTCGAATTATATGATCATATATCATATAAAATATGAACGTGGAAGAGCGGCTGAAGAGTAATTAATATCAGCTTTAGGAAGGTTCCACTGCATTTAAAAGCTCTACATATCGTATATTCGACTGAAACATTCGGCAATAAAAATGTGAAGACAGATGAAAATCACCTTGCGGTAAACATGGAAATCAAGCATCTGTTATAGATAAGCTGTTAGAAAAGTTCATCTTATTTCATTCCTGAACTTTGCTTCTGACAAGATCTCTAAATTAGTTTTTCAAATACGGAATTAGAACCCTACCCTAACAGGTTGTGAGTCGAGGGAAGGGGCAAAGAAAATAAATATGGAGCCATCGGTTTTTTTGTCGTTTTTCTTTTCTCTATTTCTTTCGCTTTTACAAAATAAATAAATAAGTTAATAAGAACGAATCTTTTTTTTTTGTGTCTGTTTTGGTATGTACAATGAAATATATGTGGTAAAAAATATGTAAATCTATAAACATGTTGTTTTGGTATGTACAATGAAATATATGTGGTAAAAAATATGTAAATCTATAAAACATGGAAAAATAGGAATGAACGAAATTCTATTAAAGAATCGTAAACTATTGAAAATGTTCATAAAAAATATTTGGATGCCAAATAAAAAATAGGTGTAAAAATTTATTGAATATGAAATTTCTCTGCATCATGTTTATTTTACTGACCAGCAGCACCACAAGCAGTTTTCGACTTGTGATAAACAATAAACATGGCGCAACAATTACCGAAATATGTAAATAATGTGCAGCAGTATTATATAAAAAAGAACGGATAATTTCGTTTAGAGTAAAAAGACTTCTTTTATAGTACAAATAAGCAACCGGCGCTAATTTACCAGAAGACGACATTTGTCCACATTCTAGCATCATAATGAGTCATCACAATAAAATAATTATTTACAAAAGCTAAAATATAGATATATGACAGACAAAATTTTGCAGAAAACAGTTGGAACGGAACAGAATGTTACTGAGTACGATATAGTGGGCTGACTAAATATGAATAACTGCCTTTCAGAGTTTTTAGTGGATATTTTGTTCGCTTCTGTTTACTGCAGACATTTCATGGCCGTGTATTTCATGCCACAGTTGTGCAATACTGTGTGCAAGGTTGCAGAAATACAATTGTCAGGGTCTCTCTCCCGCCATGTCATAAGCATTTGGAATGCTTTTTCCTTTTCGCCAGCGTGCTGATAATTCAGTTCAATTTCACGTAGTTCTGGTTCGGAAACGTTCAACTTACGACCAATAGTTTTCCAGTTTTTTGAGATTTCACCAGCAATGTCATCAAACTTAGCTTCTGTTAAACGCTCATTCCCATACAATACATCACTTTTTCGTTTCCCAGGAACGTTTGAAGGATTGACACAAAATTCCACTGAAGAACCTGCAGAACGAGCAGCAGCACTTGCAACCTTGGTCTCATGCAAAATTGATTGAAACCATCCTCCTTGGACCCCTGATTGCAAACAATAGGCCCTGCCCAAAACTGCCTTTATACTGATGGAGCCTCTTCACTTATTACATTTGATGAAAAGGCTCGACATCAGTTTGTTAAACAGAATTAAAAGAACAAAAAATAATAAATACAGAGTGGCCACCAATATAAGAAATTGAATTTCCACAACAACTTTATTTTCCCTGATCTTTTGCAGAAGTTCCATAGCCATTACTCATGAATAACTTAATAATATCCAAAGAGAGAAGATAAATAATGGTGAATAATTTGTAATAAAGTACTTTTTTGTGTGCAAAATTTAGGAATTCCACGAGTTTTTCCGCAACTTCTATAACTAGTGGCCACCCTGGATATACACAAATTCTGCATACCAGGTAAATCAGCATCACGTGCAAGTTCTCTTTCCAAATGCCGATTTTGTTGGTTCTCCCTGATTTCATCTAGAGGTAATAACTTATGTATTCTAGCAACACGATACATGGCGTTTACAAATTCATCTGGTTCTCCACCACGTGTCATAAAATCAGCAAGCATTTCTTGAATTGGTTGCCGAGCATTTAGGAATTTGGTTTGGATTTCCATTCTATTGTAGCCGAGAGCAAGTGCCAATTCTTGCCACATATGTTTATCAATGCTGAGCAGCCCTGAAAGAGAAAACAGATCACATTAGCGAAACACCAGCTAATACTAGTCGACAATGGTCAGCTAGCTGGAATATAATTTGAATGACTTTTCTTCTAGGTGTTTGTATAATCCAATTTCTGCAGGCCTGCCGTAATCACATCTCAAACCAAGTCTTTGACATATCGAATACCTGCAAGTTCTTCTGTAACTTTACCTTCCCATTTTGAAGGAATCTTATTGAACAAATTAGGTTTAGCCTGCGATGAAATGCCCTGTAAAAAAAAACAGAGAGAAAGTTACAACTTCACATAACATTTCACCTGATATCAGGGCCGTTGCCGCCTTCTGAAGTGCCCAAACCAACATATTGTGAGTATCATTGAGATAGCTGGTCAATAACTTGTCAGTGCAAAAGCATGTTATAACAGCAGCTCAGACAAGGGAGTTTTTAAGCATTAGATTTAACCCTGGAACGAACCCAATTATGGGTGTCTATTTTACTGCTTTATTTTCAGTTTACTATTAGAAACCATTAGAAACTTTATTTTTGTCCAAATACGACCTTGGTGGTTTGAGTGTTCATGTGGACTTCAGAATGAATCTAGCAACAGTCCTGGATGTATATGCCATTTTAAAATGTTTCATATTGCCAACCTTGACTAAGTTTATAGAGAATTGTCCATTCAACGTATCAACCGTGTTTACTTCCATTTTCCCAAACAGTCCAGAGGAAGGTGGAGATGAGGTCGTGAAAACACATCCAAACTGCACGTCAAAATTATGACCGTCAAAATCAACAACCTTTGTTAAATCAGACAAAGTTTCGCCGGCAGACTCATCAGCATGAAACATACCAGAACTTAACCTGTGGATACAAAGAAAAACTTTGATTGAGAACTATAAAAATATTTTTTCCTTACAAATACTATCATTGCCATACTGGTTTAACATCTGGTTTTCCATGCTTGAGAGATAGCAAGGAAATCAAAATTCTGAACTGCATTTTAAAACTTACTAGTCAGACTATAATGTTGTTACCTAAGCATAAGTTTCCCAGTCTTGATCTTTTTCGGAGTGCACATGCCTACTTCGACGGGATATTGAGATAACGCTGATCTCGTGTCACTTCCAAAACGTAGACACAAAACACACAATCCAAAGTGTTTACTGTGGCTACACTCTGTCATTAACACATGGAAATTAACCCAAAAACTGAAATGGGGAATGTGTGTGGATGCATGCAATTTTAAGTTATCAGGTAATGATACATCGAGTAAGTCCCAAAACACGGAAAACAATGTAAAATGACGCACACTGAAGGTCACTGTACACGGACTAACATTCCAGTTTATTGTATAATCAGTTTCAAATGATTGCCAAACAGGTTTTTCGCCAATGGACGTTTCACTGTACATTAAAATCAGAGATGGATTACCCACAAATCTTTGCACTTCTTTGGCTAAAATTAAGCAATTTTATGAAATATTATTGCTGATGCAAGGTTACATTTTAAATTTTTGTTATTATAAAACGTCATCTTAACCTTAATAGTTTTAAACAATAATACCAACTACCTTTAGGCAAAGGCATTGTCACATGAACTGGGTACTCAAATTTACAACCATTCGGACCCAATGAAACTAGCGGACCAGCCAATGACTTCTTTGTACTTGCTTCAAATAAATCATTTGATACATAAAACGCATCATAATAAAGCAATTCTACACTTGCATCGATTTCAGACATGCAGAATGAATTTCTTGGAAATTCAACGCTGATCTCATCGTCACCAGATAATACCAAAGTACCTGGAAACAGGAGAAAATAAAAATTTAAAAAATGTGTGATTAGAGCTGATTTGAGAATTCCAGAGTATTTCAAGCTCCCATTTGAGCAAAAAAATCCACTGAAACTTCAACGATTGCAGTACTTAATGATCAGTGTTTCATCTTTGGGTCAACAGACATATTCATGTGCTTTGTGGATATCAGCTCTCTAATTCTAATTATACCTACCTCCGATAGAACGCAAAATCCTTCTTGAAACTTTTGGCCGTGGTTTTGAAACCACAACAGCAAACAACGAGAAGTGTGTTACTTCAAATTGAACGTAGTTTCCAGAAACACAAACATTCGTTGAATTTATTTTCTGCCAGATTGTCTGTTCATTGAGGTCAGTGTCACTGGAAAGAAATTCCACAATGTCATCTTCTTCTATGGCCACACCTATAGATATCATAATAGTGTCAGTGATTTTTGAGAAAACCTATATATAAGATTTTAAAAATACTCATAAATCCTACCTATTGGTATTTTTACAATGGCAGGGGCATTTGGTAAAAACTTTGTTCCATGCGGCCCAAGATGGATGATGCTAGATGCCAAGACTGACCAAGAGTCAAGTTTTGGTTTGTACATAGGATCTGTAACAACAGCAATTGTGAAATCTACACTTGGTTGTTTGGACAAGTTCAATTTAGGTATTGTCAATGTTACATTGTTGCTGACAAGAACGAGATCTTGGGTTGGATTTGGACTATGATGACCATTGCTAAAAACGAAGGAGATGGAATGTTATGAAACTGAAAATTCAGAACATAATACCATAAAGGATGTTCCTAGTATGGCTTTATGGTGTAGCTAATTTTATGTTGTATTCTCCGTTATCCAACTTAGTGATGATGAGATTAGTGTGACTTGGGCTATTGTTTTACACATCGTAAAAGACTTCATGACGTAACAATTACTCACCACTTGCTTTGAATTTTGGAATCGCAACCAGATTCCGAGAGGCCATTATTGCTTTTATAATTTCTTGAAAGTAATCTGATTTCGTTGAGCAAAAACGGAGAATATCCTTGCAGAGTTTTTGTTTTGAATTGAACATACTTTGGTATATCAATTATACCATGGTCTGGAGGCAGTGAAGTAATTGGGGGAGTTGGGCAGTATTGTTTTCCATTCACACAAAGATGCCAACTAACACGACACAACACAATTAGTGATATAGATAAAATGTTTTGAACATGCTTGAATACTAGGTTTTTAAATAAAGGTAAAGTTTTTTGTAATTCAGGAGTTGAAACAAGTCTAACACTATCTACTGTCAAATGAATGCAGACTAGTTGGTAAACATCATCTTCAAGCATGAGTTCCATCATATACCAAAATATATACACTTGAATTCCACAACATCTATGGCTCCCAAGTTCTGATGTGTCTTGTAGTGTTGATGCAATTTCCATGAACAGTTGCTTTGTGAAACATAGTGAGCAGTGCAGTATATCAGAACTTAAACAAGTTGTACAAACTTCTACGATTTGAGAAAAGTAACCAAAGAATGGTATCTCCATGATTGGGCATAAAAGTTAGTGTTGTTTCTCATCTAAAGATAATTATGAATGTTGAATGAAGGATTATAAGATATAATAGACAAGCCAGTCCTTCTAATCATGTCGTGCGCGGCAATTGCCAAAGTGATTGCCAACATGTTTTGAAAATTCCTCTAACTTGTGTCGGAAAAAAAGTGTTTTTCTTCGGTGCAGTAAAAGAAAATAATGTGAAGCATTTACTACTAGACTGAATAGTGCAGCACATTCAATCATTTCAAATCGCCAAACAGAATATTAAATTCACCATGATAATTTTCCAAATTCTCAATTCACAAATCTGAAACATTTTGGCAATTTTTGACACAAGTACAGTAAATCTTGCTATTTTTACTTTCGAAATTAGTGATTTCGCCAAGAATTTTATCTTCCATGTCGCACCTAGCGAACATGGCGCAGAGAAGAATGTAATTCCTCGGTACCCAATTGCAAATCGGTAGATATTTCTTTTCATTAAAGGTACCCAAACTAAGAAGGTATCGATTTGAACTACAGCGAGAACCAGGGTGTTTGTTTTGAACACAAAAGGTTTGCTTTGATGGAAAAATGTAAAACTTCACTTGCAACATAAGTCAAATCAATTTTTTTTCAAAATATTTTAGCTTTTGGTAAATTTCTATAACATATTGAATACTGGTAAGTAGTTTTGTAGCCAGAGAATCTTCCTTTTTCATTTTTTCTCGATCTTTGCTTACCCCGTGTTCGATTTTCATCTTAGAATCAACGATAAGTTCATGAATCAACAAAACACATACCAAAACATGGGTAAAATGATGCAGAGCCACACGTGGTTAAAAAATCTAAGATTTTTAGCTTTGAGTACGTTTGTTGTTTTTGATTTAATATTTTTGCTCTTGGGTCTTGAATAATCTTGGTCAAATCTTGAATAAATGCCAGTTAAAAAATAAAATCATTTTTATCTCTTCGCCTCTTCTTTCTTGTTGTTTCTTATTTGCCCTCCCACATTTTCTTTGGTTTTGTTTCCCTGTTCGTTAGTTGTTATTTCTTTAGACTTGCGGGTGTCTTGCTTTGCTGATTTGCATTCTTTAAGTTATTGTTCATGTGGTAGCATTGCCATATTATTATTGTCCTTATTATTTCAGTTTTGAATACAGTGCTGTCACTGTGAATATATAAAGTATGTGCGCCATTCCGGCGCTATTTCCTTTCCGCACCCCCCTATTTTTTTTCACTCCAATCCATCCCAAACGTTACAAGGAACATTAGTATAGAGGAAAAAAGTCATTTGAAGTAAAATTTAAGGTTTATTTAAGGTTACAAAATTAATTTTAGCAAAGCTTTGATAACTTAAGCGGTTCCAATCGCGGTATCTGCGTCCGTTCTGTTGGATTTGTTTATGCACTCTCCGTCATCGAGCTTAAGCTTTTTGCTGCGCCGGGCATTGTTGTTTCGTCGTCGGGCCGCAATCCCAAAGGTCCACGCCGACTCGGCGAGAGCACGGTTTCTTCCATCTATGGGATCAAATTGCCACTTTGCATCCGGTGTGACGCAACTTTATCTTAGAAAAACGTTTTTTTTTAAAACCACATACAGTAGAATCCCGTTTAGTCGTAACCCGGATAACTCGTACATTCGCTAAATCGGACGGATTTCTTTTCCCCCTTCGATTTGATCCGAGTTATCGAGACTTCGGATAACTCTGACATTCGCTTAGTCGGACGAATTTCCTGTCTCCCCCCAGGGTCCGAGTTAACGGGATTCTACTGTATCTTTAAAAAGCATGTATTTGGTCTGCATATTGAAATCTGGTCGTTCCTATGAAATACTTTTTATAGCCGAAAGTCGTTTTTGTTTCCTAGGATTATTCGTTTCGTGAAGTGGGGAATGTAGTAAGGAATTTCACTGATTCCTCAACTGTTAAATTAAAATCTTTATTCTTAATCGTTCTCTGTTTTTTTCCGAGAAATACCTTGTTATCATACTTTCTTCCTCTATACTAATGTTCCTTGTAACGTTTGGGATGGATCGGAGTGAAAAAAATAGGGGCGTGCGGAAAGGAAATAGCACCGTTATTCCAATGTTTTGATTAATTCATACTCACCCATGGGCAGGCAAATGTGAAACAATTTTAAGTGTATCATTTTTAACACAGAAATGAGGTCTGTACTGATAACCAAGTCAAAATATGGCGTCTAAACATGAACTGGCAGTCCAAACAATTGAAAATATCTGCTTAGCTTATACTTGTGTATAAATTTTAATTTGAGATTAACTTACATATCTAATGAAGGTCAACAAACGTGACTTTAAGTTCATCAATGATAGCAGTGATGCTGAGAATGTCACAGGGAAAAAAACACGAACAGAACAGTCAGTTGTTGATGAAATTGAGTCCTACGATAAGGACGTAATTAATCAGTTGCTTGAAACACGTAAACATTCAGTGAGACCAATAAAGCAAAACAACAAGAAGAAGAAAACAAATGTTGACTCAACTGAGAACGAATCTGCAGATCGATGTGATGACTTGCATGCAGGTATTCAGTTTCTGTTGGAGTGGCATAATGACAAGGACACATGGAGGTTTCAGAAAGTTCGACAAGTCTGGTTGCTCCAAAATTTGTATGATAAACAAAAGGTTTGTAATGAAATTTCCCTTTTACTGAGTAGTATTCAATGTCTGTAAGAATGGTAAATTCATAAAGGATCACTCTTGAGGTGTTGAAATTTTATTAACCCATACATTCCAACTCTCCCATTTTTAACAGCAAAAGATTTTTCGAGTTGACATGTCACTTTTCACTCCCCTGTTGAAGTAAAAAGCGATTGAACCCAACATTTGTTTTTTATGAAGGGTTTTGTTTTATCTGATCCCTTAGAATGTTTTATGGACTGTTTTATGTTGCAAAAACATGTTTCTTAATGGACACATGAGCTGAAAAAATCAACATTTTATTTTATTTTAAAAAAGAACATTGAACCATTATTATGGTATGGTACAACAAGAATAACCCAAACAATCATTTATCATGTCATTTTCTGCCAATCTAAAGATGTTTGGCTTTATCCAAAAATTTCAGGCTCTCAACACCAACCATGATGGTGCCATTTCAGGTGTTTTGATTAGACAATAATTTTAACCTTAGTTCCGTTTCTTAAATTAACATGTTGTGAAATTATATTACATTTTACCATGGTCATTAAAGAAAATCTTATATATACACTAACTTGTTAGAATCTATGATTTCGATTGACTCCAGTCCACTGAATGATGATTAACTAAAACAAAGCTATCGCTATGTTGTCACTCAATATATTTTTATTTACTCTGTAGATCAACAAAATTCATTTTAAAATATTGTTGCAATACTTGGAAGATTTGAAAGGGAAATCCCGAGAAGCTACATTGCAGACAGCACAAAATATTGTTGAGAATGATTCAGGTAATTGTTTTTGTTTTGCTTGAGTCTATTTTTTTGTTTTATTTGAGCCTATTTCAATATTTTTTCAATTTTCTAGACAGGAACTTGGCATAATTGTTGCAGTTATAAAATGCTTTTATGTCGTTTTTAGACATGCTTATAAGTACAGGCCTTGTTTCTGTGTTGATTATTACTTAAAATTGTCCCAAAGTGTAACAATGTAACACATTAAAATGAGTCAAAATATTACTTAAAAACATAAATTCGGTTTTTATTTTCATGGAAAACTGTTAAAGTCTTTGTTAAAATTTTTACCCACAGGTTTCCAACATATTATTAAAATGAACTGGCCCTTAAGTGGGCTATTTTCAGGGAATCAGTGTTAAAATCATTCACTTAAAGAAACGAAAAAAAATGTTAATTTGCAAGCTTTTTGTAGCACATCAACAGTTTTAATAGGATGTTCCACTTTCATGGAAATGAAAATGAAGGCACACTTTTGGACATAAAGTTTTTCTCAGTAGCAATAGAATGCTTTTTTACCTAGTGATTGAACTTTGCATGCCTTTGTCCTGATGTTGTTGTTGATATTGTTATTTTCTTTTATGCAGAAGCCAGTAAGAGTAAGGTGAAACGAGCAACAAAGATCCTCAAGTTATTGTCGTGAGATGGGATACGATCAAAAACTTCATTATTGTAAAATAATCAATCGTTTACCCTTTTCTAGAGCACACAGTATTATACAGGCAAAATGTTAACTGGGATGTCAAATGTCACCTTTCTTCATTATCGGATCAAAATAGCAACGGTGAAGTTCTGTTACTGTATTACAAACAGCAGACACTTCCTTTTTCGCAATCATGCTTTCAGAAGCTAGCATCAAACTGGGACCGCTGCTGCGTTATGATATTGCGTTCAAGATCGACAAACAATTGACTGGGACGAATCGCGGACATTTGATTTACATGTTATGTGGAACTTATGTGTTGCAATTTTCATAAAACCTTTCGTATAAAAAGGGAGCGTTACTTAATTGTCAGGAACTGTCGCGGGAAGAAAGTTACAAAATTGATTTTATTAGTCTATTATATAAGACTATTTGTAATTTATTTCGACGTTAAATAAATCATTAAAAAAAAGAAGTTTCTCGGTTTCGCGTTTCCCCCTCCCCCCCCCGAAAATCGCGAAATTAAATTCCCACCAATTTTGCCTGGTTCCAATTTACCGCGCAATTTTCTGCCCGCGAAAGTTTCTGACAAAATAGATGAAGATCTACCGAAAGTGATAAAGCTTTATAGTGATCCCTAATACAATCCTATTGTTTTCTTTTTCACAGTATCACATTGTTACAGTTGTTCAGTAGTTATATTTAATTAGATTTCGTTGAAGTTATTAAAGTTAATATGTAATAAATATAGCAAAATCTGACATCATGATGATCTCAGCACATGAGCAGAACAATAACAGGTGGGAGACAAGATAAGGAATTGTTGTATTGTTTGATCTTCATAAAAGTAGCACGTGAATTATCGTTTGGTCTTAAATATAAGCTACTATTTTTGTTGCTTTTGATAATGACTTTCATAGAAGTAACTGAAAGGTTTGCATCGGTAATGATGATGTCAGCACGAAGTGGTACCTCAGTCGGTATTTATAACAACACAATGTCTTTAAGTGTGAAATTATCTTAGTAAGATCATGTTCCTAGAATTTAATATTGTCTGATTGTCTGATTTCGTTTCTTTGGCGCTAATTGTTTTGATTAATTAATCGCTTATTCGATGAAGTGATTGGCTTAATTTCCATCAATGATGTGAAAGCATCCCCCTTTGAATTAAAGATCGACGAAATCGAAATTTCTCCTTGACAGAATTTTAGGAAATGAAGTTTATTCTAACTTTTGTTCCAATTTACTGGAGAACAGTTAATATAACAGTTAATTGGATAATCGATAACATTAGCCTCAACAGCTAGCATCTATGTACCTTCATTGGCCCCTTTTACGCCATTTTCATGACTTGGCGTTAATAGGGCCGGCTTTAAATTTTTGTAAGAGTTTGACCGTGGACCTTTCTAAAATAACGCAATTTAAGAAGACCTGTGACCGGGGCGTTCGTAAACGTTCTTGCGGGCGATACACAATCAATTTTTTTTAATCAAATTTCTCGAATTTCATAGTTTAGTGATACACGCTTTCAATTTGTCGAAATCAAATTGTTCATAATTTGCTCGTGTTTTTTTCTTCAAAGCATTGACATTACGTTCCTTGATTGGTTAAACTCATTTCGCTGCGATGTTAAGGAAGCGGATTAGTTGACGTTACTCTCGACAAATTGAAAGCGTGGGCGCTTAGAAGAGGAGGGCGCCGAAGTTTATCCACTGAATTTCCCAGATTTAATGGACTTATTATGCACATAATGAAGTCATGCATGTTTCATTATTCAGTGTTTTGAAGTTATTGTCCTTCACGAGGAATAAAGATACCTGAATGAGAGGGGTCAATGGTAGCTGTATGTGAATGTTCAGGAATATCTGCCGAATATGCCACCGAAAAGGTTGAGCACGAGAATTCAATATCAGTTCTCCAGTTACTAGATGGTGCAAAGAAGAAAAATTGCAACCTCGTCCCCAGGGCTTCCTGCCTTTTCGATAAATTGGAGAAAGATGGCGAAGATTTGTTTAGAACGGTCTGAAACAATTGCCAATGCGTGTCTAATGACAAGTTTTGACAAAATTAAATTTATCATCTTCCAGAAGGAAACGGTACCTACATTTACAAGCGATATTTAATCCCTAACACAGTGGACAAAATCTTCAAAGTCTCTGTGGAGGAGTGTCTTTTTTTATTGAAACAGCAGGTGATATTGCTTGCCATTCCTATAGAAAACACTCCTCCTTCCCTTAGAATTTTTGAAGATTTTGCCCACTGGGAACTCGAAAAAACTCTAGTCCCATATCAAGCATGAAACTATTATTTTAAAATTTTCCGAAAACATTTCGTGCGTAACTGGAATGACAATCGGGAACCAGAGCTTTGGTGAGTTTCTGGATGCAAAGACAACAAATTTCGACTTTTGAACGTCCAAAAAGCTGTATAAAATAGGTTCAAGTAGCTTTGAAAACATTGTTGGAAAACGTTATTGCCCAGCAAGCTATGCAAATTCTTTCTATCTCATTAAAATATTAAAAAATCCGGAATTTGGAAGCTTAAAAGAAAAAACCCATCCTAGAAAAGATCGACATATTTCGTTAAGTCGAATCTCCACTTGAGGGAAAAATGTCACGGAAACGTTTTTGCACTGGTAAAACTTTAATATTAAAATGATAATATAATATATTTCTCTTAAAAATGTGAAGTTTCAAGAAAAATCACAAAAAGATTTTCCAAAACAACTTTTTAGTCAACAATTTATAGAACTCAACTCAACACCACCAGTCAGTTCCACAGCTGATTTTCACCAAGAAAAGGGCATCGTGTCAAGTGTAATAACAACTTTCAACGGACACCATCCGTAAAGTACCATCAACAACACTTAGCCAACTCAAGTTAAATACAATAATGCTTAAATTCTTATTTCATATCGAACTATAAGGAGTTCCAATCAATGCAATTCAAAATTGAAGTAACTTGACAATATTGATGTCATCCATCATCCATCATCCAATCCATCATGGGAAAATCAAGCAGCAACTTGATAATGACTGCTTTTCTTCAACATTTCATTTTTAATGAACCTTGAAATGACAATCTTCGTATCTATTAACAAACCACTAACAACAAGTTTGTGATGAAAGAATTCTCTGTGATGGTTCATACAGTTTACTTTTTCAACAATGTCATTTCTTGTTCCAAGCAATGGATATCTGATTGACTAACAGCAAGCTAACAGAAAAAAATATATTAGGAGGGTAGGGTAGGGTTCAAGAAATGTATCTGGCAGTATAAAATTTAGGAGTACTGTTGCATTCTGTTAAGCGGGATTTCCAATTCAACAAATAATACGCATATCAGCACATACTGTATCATTTAGCATGCTCATTGATTGTAATTTGGAATACCGGAATCAATAATTCTCTTCGCTTGCCAAAACATAAAGTTTACACGTATCACTGAAAAAAGTAACCAACCAAACTACTAAAATTTTGCAACGTCTGCGGTTTTGCATGAATAATATATAAAAAAAATACGAATACAGTTTTTGAATAGATATTCGTAATGGATATCCGTATTTTGTGCTAATACATGTATCAAAATATTGAAGTGGAAATCCTGCTTTAAGTGCGACCACGGTTAACTGCAATTGTGATTGGTGCGACTGATTTCCCATACCCCTTGGATTTACTCACATCATTCAAGCTATAAAACCCGGGTAAGTGGTAGAACCATTTCGTTTAATGGGACTATTTTTCATTGATTGAGTAGATTTGTGGAGAAAGTATTTTTAAGATCTGACAAATATCTTCAACAAAATTTGACGATAGAAATTTTATCTTAAAAATTATAAATGATGGAGCTCAACAGGAACAAAAAAAAGAGTAAAAATTAATCCACACATCTACATCCACACACAAGCCAAATTCAAAGTAAATTTTAATATATATAACTAAAAACCCTCTTAGTCTTCAAAATAAAAAAAATTGCGGAGATTTGAAGATTTTTTTCTTCAAATTTCTTCATTAGGAGAATTGAGGAAAAATTCAAAAATTGAGGCCCGTGGCAAATATCCATAAACTGAAAAGAAATTTTGCAGGGTTTCCCTGATTTTCTAGCAATACCTAATAATTTCTCTCTGAAATTTATTACAAAACGCATGCTATTTTCCCTGAGTTTTGTGAAAAAAAATCAATATTTCCCCCATGATTCAAAATGTTAACCCACTCATTCAAGAATGCATAATTAACCAATCAAAAACATTTGATCTGAAGGAACATGGAACAAAACTCTAAAATTGAGTTCATCTTTAAGAAGATAATCAATAACATACATAAATCTCAAAAATTAAGTATGCTGGACCAAAATACACTATGCTTATAAAAAGATCAGGAGAATACTGCTTACCATATCCAACAAAAGCTCGATTTTGTATTTCAATATATTGTTTTCCTCTTCAGCTATTATCAATTTCTCTTTCAACGTCTGTGTCTCATCATTTGTTCGCAAAGATGATTGACTGCCTCTTCCATCTACAGTTAAAACAACAAGAGACAACCAGCAGTAAAAGAGTTTGCAGGGATACTAAATGTTAAATGAAGTTACATAGAATTCAATACAAATATAATAGGGTACATTTCATCTGGAATAGAAATACTGTATTCTATACACCCTCTGGAAGAAAAGGTCTATCCTTGACAGAAGAATTCTGCTTGGAAAGTTTGTATATTGAAATATTGAATTCAATGGAATTTCAGAGTGTGCTGTAGTTTTCAAATCCAAGGGAGGTGTAGAAAGTAAAAAGTGAACAACTATTACGTATCCTAAAAAAGAAGGAAACCTCATTTTTTAAAAGAAGTTCTACTGACAATGGACAAGGACATAGTTTACCTATTGTATTTTCTCTTACAAACACCTCCAGTTCTTTTAAATGCCTCTCTCCAATAAACCCCCATGGAATCCAAAATAGTTTATAAACACTCTTAAATTACCTAGAATTAAGCGACCATATCTAAAGGGACCACTCCTAACCACCCACACATTGGTATTTTAGTAGAAAGATTACTGTATAAACCAACCACTTATCCAAGGTCCCCTGAGTGGACGTTATATACACAAGCTTGACTGTATAAAAAAGAAAAATTGTAAAATTAGACTTTTTATTAGGTTTTATTTGTTCTTATGCTCGTACTCATTGATTTTTTTCCGCAAATAAGTTCCACTCTCTATATTTAAAGAAAATGAACGTTATAAATAGAACTGAGGGTTGCAGTGTGCTGATGTCAGCAGTTGGATTTCCTCATTTGAACAATAAGAAATGGGGTCAGCTGCTCCTTCCAGACCCATTTCTTATTGTTCAAATGAAGCATTCCACCGCTGCACCGTTGCTTATTCGAATTAAATCACCCTTGTCTGTGTTGGTGTTGGTGCATACTATCCGATCAGGATGATCGTCCACTGTTCAAAAGTTATAATTGAGTCTTGGAATATTCAATTTCCTATTATTGATATTCAAAACGAATAATAAAGTTACGAAAAGAAAGACAGAATGATACTAACCATTTTGTTGAGTCCATGTACCATTTTGGAAAACCATATTTTGTCCACCAAGCTTTAACTGAAGTGGTGTTTGTGAAAAATCTAAGTTAGGGTCTAGGGCTGCTTTATCAGTTAGTTGCGTAGGATCAGTTGAACCGGCATCAGGTCTTCTTTTAGGTACTTTCCGATTTGCCTTGAAGCTTGTTTTACCAAACAATGGCATTGCTGTTGTTTTTATATGAAACACTAAAAGCATATATTATATAGATTTATTATAATATAATTGATAACAAGCATAAAATACAATTTTTGTCATCAAAGATGAATTCCGTATCAAAAATCTAATGAAGTGTTCTACACGCTTACTTATTACTCTTTATCATCACAAATGGTAGTGTTAGGGTTACCCCTTGTATGTGTTCTGTCCCAATTGTCCACATCCCAATCTGAAATGCTTCAGTCATCCTGTATAGAAACGTAACACAGCATTTTTAAGCTGGTTGAAGACATTGAACTGTTTGCAATCTTGATGGTCTGCTTGTAAATGGGACACTCTAGATCTTTCCGGATTGAAAACCGAGCAGTAAATAACAAGGTTGATGTATGAGTTCAATTGGTTTAGACATGGCATAGAGACTAAACAACACAGGCAGCTCAAATTCATAATGGATTGTTTCTAACAAACCATATTATACTACAAATTTTATACTATACTTTTTAGAAAATAAATTATATTATAATATATAATATAACTTCAGTTTTATACATGTTGTTATTAATAAATAGAAAAGATGTGCAAAGGTTATTTACTACAATTGTTTTGTATAGCAAATAATGCTAATGATAATGCATATGACGCTGGAAACAAATTTGTATGAAAAAGAAACCGCACTTTCGTATTTTGCGACTTTGGCTTTTATCCAATGAAATTGATGTATTCTTGGGGGAAAGAGTGATCCAAAACATTTTTTTATGCAAGTCATGGATAATAAATTCAAAAATAAATAAAAAAAGTGTTCTGTTTTCCCCAACACAAAGGACATCATGCCGACTTGAAGAATATGCTAAGCATATTATTATCCAGTCTTGGTGAATCATTCTGATACGTTTTTCTTTCTTGTGAAACAGATATTTTACTCCAGACTCAGACTGTTTTATTTCTTTACTTGTGATTTATTATATAGAGAGGATATATATGACTTCTCACAATTAGCTAACTGTAAGAGGATCCTTTTATCCTAGGATTTCAATGTTTTGGTTTTTAATTTCGAATAAGCATAGTATAGCTAAGCATATCCTAAAAGCCTGATTGTGTTTTTCTCAAAAAAGCATATCCCAGAAACAGAGAGCAGTCTGATTTCAAATTGTCACAAAAACATGTATGTAGCTAACAAGTTTTCGCCACAAGAATTTGAAATAGAGGGGAACCTCCAAAGGAGAAGTTAGACTAAGAAGTTAGAGTGTGCTGACATTGCCCAGAAATAAATTCCTTTAGCTAATCACATATTCTTTTGATATTCAGTAGTGAAAACTTCGCGGACCAAATGTACAAGACAACGAAATAAACAACATGGAGTAGCCATTATGAGGTTTGGATGTAGTAGGGGGTAAATTTATTTTTCCACTTCATAAATTTTTAATATTTGTTGATGATGTTAACTGGATTTAATCTTACTTAAAAATAAGAAATAATGGTTTCGTATTTAAAAATATGTATTATCTAGATTAGTATCAGAAAATTGTTTTTTGACATTTTTATAATTTGGTACCACCCGATTGAGCTTTGGCGGGGAAACCGAAAGGAAACAGAGCAATGTCAATGTCAATGTTTACAGTTCAGTAGTCAAAAGGGGGAAGGCGCCTTCATCATAACCTCTTCTCTTGTAACAATGTAGATATTTATGTTTCATCTATTCATATCTCCTGGTTTTTGTATCATCTGGAGTTGCATGAAATAATAAATTTACTATTTTGATTCTATTTCCTGAAGGATTTTTGTATCTAGCTCTTCTTCTATACGCAGCGCAGTATTAACTTTTTTTTGCAGTTTTCGGAGCTTTAACATTTAAATGCTCATCTAACTGTTTTTCTTCACACAAAGTTAGGGTGCTATTTTCGTTGTACAGAGACAAAGGGATCTCTCTTTTTTTTTGCTGAGTTGCAGCCACCAAAATTTTTTTTATCTTTTATATGGTCAAGAAGAACAGCTTAGCTTTACTGATTACTTTTTGCGATTGCTTCTCCCGATGACAGAGAGTTAAATTCAACAAAGCGGACACAGACATAATGGGAAAACACTTGAATTTACTTGATTCACTACTAGAGACTTTATTTCTTGCTCAAAAATTTAATGTTGCGATAACATTTATATTCACTTGAAACTACTTGTTTTTCACTATATTCTTATATATATATATATATACTAGTGTAGCGTGTAAAAACATTTTACAGTTTTTCTCCATAAATTGTTTTTACATGCAATACTGCAATGATAAGTCTGTGTATTTACAAATATTGTTGTGTTTCTCCATGTTGGAATTATATCATATTTAACACAAAATTGTTGTATAAATATTTTGGATCGATCATTTAAAGAATGCTATTATCCCTATTTTTCAGTGCTATCTGGCCTATTTAGAGATTTCTAAAGTTGTACAGTTAAACTAAAAACTAAACTTCCAATGTTCAGAGATTTAGAAAAGAGACAATACAACGTATACTCTTTCCTAACCACGATTAAACTTCTGAAATATATGAAAATACCTTCACATTTCCCTATTAACTAAAGCTAACAAAAACAATACCTTCTCAGACTATTTTATCTTTCAAATCTTTATTCTGCTATGTTTTTATCTTTCAAATCTTTATTCTGCTATGTTTTTATCTTTCAAATCTTTATTCTGCTATGAATTGTGAAAATGTTAAAACCCAAAACTCCACTCGTGCATCATGATACGAAAACCATGTATCTCTTCTTGTATTACATTCATCTATACTACTCAATTTTCTAATCTAAAACAAAAAGATATCAATCAAATACTGTCAAAACAATATAATAATGATCTTGCTACCTTCGTTTCCCTAAAGGCGAGCCTTAATAATAACAATCGACACACTACAATGAAATACCAAATAAACTGCTAGCTACACATTTCGGAATAGTAGTCAAAACTAACTGATACGAAAAAGCTACGTTCAAACACATTTAAAAAATAGACGAACACATAACAGGTCTACATTGACTATCTCTCGGTTAGAATAGTTACTGATACCTATCAAGGTTGTTACTCTTTATTACTGAACTTAAAGTGTTGAATAAAAAAATAAAAACAAAAACAAAAAATGTTACACACAGCGTCTTCATTTCTCGTTTAATGAAATGAACGTTGAGAAAATTTGATGAACTTTCGAACGCAAAAACATTGCATTGCCTTCTCATCCGGGCGGCTTTATGATGTCTTCCTTAAGGTACAACACTCCATGAAGTAATAAAGACCCATAAGATGGAGCTAGTGATTGTCCTAATGTGAGATTCTCCCTATACTAATACATCCATTGACAAACTTCCCGAGAAATTTTACCTAGCGTTCTTTCTTTAAAAGTTAGGTAAGAAAAAAGCAAGATTGCGTATTAGTATAAGAAGATAAGAATAAGTTCCTTTTAAAGATGGATTGATATTTAGATTTTGAAAAAATTCTCTACTAATTCAAAAAATCTGTTTTTCTCCATTAGTTGTTGGGTTCCCAGTGAGAAATATAAAACACAGATATAAACGAGCAAATGTATTGCATGTATCCTTAACCAACCTAGCATATTCCCTATGTAATTCAGGTTGAAGTACCTTTGCATCCACTATCAGGCAACAGCTTGAGTGCCAGTAGACAACATTAAAGTACAGCTTGAAATACCAAGTTTTCATGACCAGGCAAAGCTTGAAATGCCAATAAACAAGTTAACCTAGGCTTGCGTACTAAGAATCAAGTACAACTTGAAAGCAAGGTACAGGTAGAATGACCATTATACTGTGAAAACATAGGAAACACCAATATCCCAACTAAAGAGATAAAAGAGATAGGGATGCCATCATTGAAATACAGTTGCTTCTGCTCCTGGATAAAAAACCTTGTTGTATTGTACTAGCCAAATAAACAAATATATACAAGGAAAACCGTGGGGCTAAAGCTACTGTGTAAGGACAATGGTGCAGAAGAAGCTAAGCCAAAACAAGATTCTGCTATATGCCGACATTAAACTAAAGGGGAACCAAAGATGAAATGAACGCTTGGTGTCCATCAACAGAATGTCGTAACGAACCAAAAATGGATGCCAACGTTAAGACCATCGACATAACCAGAGATGTAAACCGGCAAGTGATACTAATTGTTGATGACATCAAACTGAATTAAGTATTGCTGATGAAACAACAGTATACCAGCTCTTTTCCAGGCCAGAATGGTCATTTAATAACAATGAACGTTCAAGAAATTAGTTAAGGCAATGCAATAGGTAATGTTTAGTGCTTTTGATGGAGTATGTACGACATGAGTGAATGGGATCTGTAGTGTCCAAAAAGCTATGTCTGAATTTATGCTCATGCAGATGACTGAAACCAACTCTGAGACGAGCCAAAAGAGTTAAATTATTTCACATTATCCTGTTTTATTTTGGCTAACAGTTTATACTCAATTGTAATTTCTATTCTGCGTGGTTTAAAATAATAAAGATAGATTTGCAGAAGAAAACAAAAAAGACCCCACTAAAATTCTGTTTTGAAAATTTGAAAGTTAGAAAATTTTCAGAATCTTGCCATTCTTAGAGCGCACCCTTAGGTTCAAAGGACTTTAATTTTAACCCGGCTTAATTCCAAAAGACTTGAGTGACCTGGACTTAGGCCTCTTTCAAATTGAAGGGTATCTGGACTGGCCTGTTTAAAATTAAGGATGCGAAGTATATTTTACTGACAGTTTCTCCTCACAAATCTTTGGTGAAAAGTCTTATAAAAATGTTTGAAAGAATGAGGCATAGCCTGACTGTAACCTCACTAAACCCAGACAACTTAGGCGAGGAGAAATTGTCAGTTACCTGTTGGTAAATGCTTGGTCTTTATTTCTAGAACATTTTAGGTAGTTTAAAATCTGAAGTCATGGAATCCCTTATAAATTCAAATGAGCAATTAAAAACATTGCTTGAGGAGATGTTAAAAACTTCTTCTGCAAGTAATGTCAACAGTAACCAGTTTGATCGTCAACATGTCGGTGAATTTGGAATAATGAAAGGATTAATGGTATGTATTTTCTATAGGCTCTAAATTTTATGAGCAATCACATGTTTTTTCAGCAGGATTTGGGAAATATAATTCCTCTGCTACAAAAGAAATTTTGAAATTACCCTTTCAATATAATCACAGGTAAATGTAAAATGTTTCTGTTTTTAGCATTTCAATGTTTGTTTTGATATAATTTCCTTTTAAGAAATGTTCAAAATCTAAGTTTCGATATTCATTCAAGAATGTTATCTATTTCGAAACAAGGTTTTAGCTAATATTTCATTTTCCTGTTTATTTAATGTTGAAACTCGATGATTTGAAAATAACAACTTATGGTGTGATGCCACAATCATTTTGTTTAATAATGTAATTATTTCTTGAAACATTGACAGTATTGATTTATCAGTGTGGTATCAGTGTGACATCTTTACATAATTATTCCCTGCAGGGTATTTTAATATGAGTTATTACGGGCAACAAACAAATTTGATTGGCTCAATAACCAGTTTTTACAAATTGATTATGCCCACTAAATGATAGCTTCAAATATCGAATTATTAAATCTTTGTTTCCACTATTTGAAATTTATTAAATTTATGTCAATTATATACATCTTTTCTGAACTGCTAACAAGCTCGACCTATACTATCGACATACAAGTGCACAAAACAGTCAGTATTCCAATAATAAAATCTTATAAATGATGTGTTTTGGTTATAGTTCAGACTAAATCTACACGACAGACAAGAAGTGAGGTACTGGAAAGAAAAGGCTTTACTTACTGAGAAGCGTCTGCATAATCAAGGAAAACAAAGAGAGCAAAAGCTTCAAGATGACTTATCTTCAGTTCAACTGAGAATACAAGTAAACAAATAATTATTGTTGGTGATGTTTTTAAATCATCTCTAGAAATGAAACATATTACGAATATTTTATCCTTAGAAACGAAGAGGGATAAATGCATGCAGTATTGACGAGAACCACAATGTGTATAATACCTCAAATTTGGATCGCACTACTTTTTCGAATATAGACAATTTGACTAGATACTCTGACCAATGTTTTGATTCAGAGTCATACAGAAGGGGAGAAAGTACACAGAACATTGACACCTCTTTTCATACACCTAAGAAAAACAACAATTCAAGTAAACACGAGAATGTGGAAGACGACAACTTGCGATATGTTTCATATGTGAGCTGCACGTCAGGAAATGCATCTCAAGCAACATCAAGAAATGCATTTCAAGTAACTCTATCGACAGACAATGAAGATATAGTAGATATAAATGCAATCAATGGTATTTTGGACAGTGATGGTGACAAGTCGCAGCTGAAACTTCCGGAAAAACAGCTGGAATGTGTCGAAGCAGTAAGTTTGGAGAACAGTGTTAGCATTCAAAATAATGTGGGCGAAAAGGAAATTCGAGAAGTGAGGATGTTTGTTTCTCCGTTGCCAGTGGAAGAACTAGCTCCTGAGGTTCTTGAGCAAATGGAATCCTTACATTTACTGCAAGAACAGCAAAAAGAATTGGACGAGTGGTATGAAAATATGCAGATGCAACTTGAATTAGAGAAAGTTCACTTGAATCAGAAATATGATGAACTGCGTCTTAGAAACATTAAAGAGCAGACACATATTATTGAAAATAGTCAGGACTTCCTTAAATCGGCTAGTGTTGTGACAAATTCAATCAAGAACGCATCTATTAGATCTTCTTTAACACCTCCAAAACCTGTGTCAATAGAAGAAAGAAATGAAAATGAATTGGCAAACTTATCTCGAAACTCTTCACTCAACTCTAGTTTAAAAAGACGGAAAAGATTGCTTCCATCTCCTCCCAATGAAGGTTCTATGAGTGCATCACCTGTAGAAAATAATAATAAGCTTATCTTAAGCCAAGATATGGTGTTCACGAACGGCTCTGAAGTTTCTGAATCTGTAACCAGAGATGTTTTTTCTGATCTTAAACTACGAAGGAAGAGTCGGCCGATAAGATTTTTTAACACACCTATATCGGAGGACAGATATACACCAGTTTGTAATCGTTCCAATGGTTGGGATACTTTGTTAGATGTCAAAGAGCAACAACAGGTGGATTCTTCAGCCTCGACATCAACTCCCCAGGAAACTGTTGTTGGAAAGCAACTTGTGCACGAGCTTTCGCCAGTTTCTGCAAATTATGAGTGGTCACCACCTAGGAATGACCTTTCCAATGATAAAAGCAATCACAGACCAGTAGGGAAATGTAAACCAATTGGTAAGGTAAGTGATTTTCCTCATGTATAAAGGGATTCATTGAAATGGACTTTTTTGTGAAATATGTCAGTAGCTTTTGCTACATTTCTAATTTCTCTCGCAGAGAAGCGCAGCTAAGGAAAAGAGGCTATCATAACTCATTCTTTAAGACTTACATACTTAAGTATTATCAAAGAACTTTGTAAAGTATTTTTCTCTGTGATATTGCATTCATTATCATTATCATTATCACTGGCATGAGTTATTTTCGAAGCAGCCTTTTCCATATAGGATGCTCTCATTTCATAAACTATTTTGTTTAGTTTTCTGGAAGCTTGGGAGGTCCAGGATTGGTTTACAGTGAACAGGACTTTCAAATGTTAAGTTTCTCTCTCATTTCTTCTCTTTAGGAACAAGCTGCATTTGTAATGACAGCATTGGCAAAAGGATTTCTTATACGACAATTGATGAAGACAAATAAAGTGCAGGAAATTACAAAAACAATTAAGGTTTTGTTTTCCTTAGATCTATGAATTTATCAATGAGTTCTTTATAGGTATATTTTATTAGTGTAAAAAGGGGGGTATATATTCAGAATTGTACAAGGTAGATTCATGTGAGGCAGAGTTTTATCTTGAATTAACTTCGTTTTCCGGACCTGCTGATCAAAAAAGCGCCAAATCACTGAATACTATGAAGGCTATGTTAACTGTCTGGAACACAAACAACTCACTTATCATTTATACACTTTATTATTTTACTTTTTGATGATGAAGTTGTTAAGCTGCTTTAGATTCCCATTAAAATGTCTATTTTTGTAAATAACAAAATGTCTATTTATTGGTGATTTTTCAGGACACAGATCAATTTCTGCGTGACATTGACAAAGAAAACAAGAACAGTAAAAAAAAGCTTAATCACGTCGATCGTCAATTACGAATGAGAATTCAAGATGAGGTATTTTGCTTTTAGCTTGACTTTGAACCCTGCTGGGAACTGCTTACACATAGCTGGTGCAAAATATAGCCAATACTTTTCGGTGGATTTGCTAAAAAACACCAGCCCACTCTTAAACAACTGATAAGGATGCTGTTTACCGTAAACATAGCCATCCGAAAATTCTCTCGTCTGGACACTCACAGTTTCTCTTGCACTCACTTTAATCACATGACTTATTGCAACCAATGCAAAGTAATTATTTATTTTTATGTGATCAAAATGAGTGTAAAGTAAAGCCAAGTGTCCAGACCGAACAGATGCCTTCTGCCGAATAAACGCCCACAGTAAAAGTTTATTTTATAAGTAAACCCCCAGAACGTCTAATGGTCATTGGTATTGACCAAATACATTTTGAAACATTTATTTTCAACTCTTTAATCCTTCATGTAGGTTACATTTCCTTGCTTTCACTCAGATTCATAAAAACATCCTGAAACTTCCTGAAAGATCTACTTTTTACGTTCACCCTGGACAACTGTTCTCATGAATCACTTTCTGATAAAAGCTTTATAAAGTGACTTTCAAATTCTTGGTTGTATTTCATAGTTGTCAACTAAACGGAAAAAATTACATGACATCTTCTTCAACATGAAAGCAGCAGAGCAGATGAAATTATTGGCCGCTTCTCGCATTCACCTGAAAGAAAAACAACTGCAACAACAGCTCTCATCTTCGCTGGTAATAGAAAGGTTTCATTACCCCTTTCTTGATCTATGAAGTTCTCAATAAATAAATTTACTTGCCTCTGCCTAATTATTTGCATACCTTAACTGTTGATATTGGTTCCAATTTGTTTATTACACATACAAAGTTCATAAAAAATGTGTTATAGTTATTAAAAATATAAATTTTTATCCTTGGGGGAGGGGGGTTATTTTAAAAGCTTTTGGGGTGAAAAATTTCAAAAATTGCCATTTGACTCCCCCTTATTACTTTTGGGTGTTCCACCTTATCCTTTGGGTTTTTTGTTGTTGTTGTTGTTGTTTTCTAAAGTGAGTTAATATTTAGGTTTATTTTCTTACCAATTGGATTTATGGTTGTTGTTTTTTTAGCACGAATCCAAAGTAGGCAGAACCAACGATCACAAGAAGTTGTCTGTAGCTTCTCAAAGATCGATCAAACGAAGGAAGGAAAATTTAATGTATCTTTTCAGAGAATGCCTCGTGATCGTCTCGGTGTACATAATAAGGACTGGATAAAAGAGCCTAAAATAATTATGTTGAAAAAAATAAACAAGTTCGGTGGAAAACTGTGGCTATCCAAGTGGCGGCCTCAACCGGGGTGCCTATTTGGACCTCTCGATACGGTTGAAACGTAAGTATTTATGAATAAAACGAATTTGTGCCAGTTTTAAAGGCTCATGAAAACGTCGAAACTCATTGCACACACTTTTGTGTTCCTTGTCATTACAAAAGTGACAAAGGTTCGAGTTACTATTCCTGCATTACACTTTGATTCTGCAATCTTTAAATCTGGGAGCCTACTCTATGCAAAGTCAGGTTCACCATTTCAAGGATCCGTGACTGCATATGAACCACAGAATACACTTAAAATGGTTTCTAATCGGGATTTAAACTTTAGCTGGCCTTGTATCGTTTGCAGTTACCCATAGAAATGAGTGAAGATCGTGACTAATGATTGCTAGTTATTTTTGAAAAACATTTCTCGTGTGTCAAGGACAATGTTCAATGTGCGTTTAACCCGAAAATAGCAGGTCTTGATTTTTAACGGAAATACCCAAGGTTTTCCACTGAACCATATATAAGGCAAATGATCATAATGCTCTTTTAGCTATTATCTGCCGCCATTGATTTATATAAACTTATCCTTGACGCCCTTCTTTGTGAAGAAACGATAACCAGGCACGTCCTAAGACAGCGCCTGAAAAAATCAACGGTGTAAATAATGCTATACAGAGGGAACAAAAGTAAGAAAGCATCTGTTTAATATCAATTTTGATTTCAATGGCTTCATGTGATCAATATCACCATTGGTGTATGAAAAATTACTGCAAACCCTCTGGAATTTATGGCCCTGATTCAAATTTTCGTATTCGTATGGTTTATTAATTGATTGTGCATGGGCCTGGGTTACGAACGTCATGTTTTAACCATATTCTGTACGGCAGTTTAAATAGAGTTACAAGTTTTGGGAGATATGCTTTTCTTCGAAATGTTAACTTCTTGATTATCTTGATATTCTGAATTTTTGTAGGCCTTTACGACCGATCCAAAGTTGCACGTCGCCTTTGTTAAGCGAGAGACGACGGTAAAATAATAGTTCTTTTGTTATTGTTGTTGGTAAAAGTTCAAAATTAAGTAGTTTTTCCTCTAAGCACCTTTCTGTAATGTAATGAACTCACGTGACTTGTGTGAAAATACTTCGTACCGTATTCCTCACTCTTTTTTTAAACTGTTGTTTTTGAAAGGAAAATCTGATTTTCATACGATATATTCTTTCCATTTTTGTAGACCAAACTCTGCTGCTTCAGATTCGCACGGAAATCGATCTGGGAAGAAACCTGTCAACAAAAAGCTCAATATGAACGCTGTATCGAACTCTCAAACGCAAAGAGTAATGGCAGCGAAACTTTCGAAACGCTATTCGCATGTTATATGAGTATATCACCACCGCATGGCGAAATAATTGAACTTCTGTAAAACTTAATTATGTTTCGTTCCGAAATGCTACAGTTTCCCTACAGCTGGTTCACGTTGTAATTTAGGAATCGTTTCTAAAATAATAATGGAAACACGATGCTTGTGATAACATGTATAAAATGGTTTGTTTGTGTATTTCATTGTTTGTTTTTTCATTTCGTGTTATTGCTGAAAATGTAATGAAAGTGTAAATCCAATTTGTATATTTTCATAAATTTTTACGTGTGATGAAAATGTTAAGTTCCAGTTTAAATTTGATACAAAAAAAAGTTTTTTTTACTTCCTTATTCGTCAGGCTTTTTTCCGTTTTTGAAAATAACGCCCTGTTGACTGACCGAGTATTTCGCCTTCCAAGATATGCAAGCCGGCCGGCATGCTGATAACTAAGCCGGTCCTTTCTTTTCATACGGATTTTTCTTTAAAAGAAACCTAACTCTCTGGGTTTTCCTTTAGATATTTAATGTATCCTCGGATTGGCTCATATGTTTCTCTGTTATCGTATTTGGCCCTTTTTTTATCCCGGCCCCTTTTACGGCTGGTCTTTATTAGCGTTATTTTTGAGTACACGATCCCAAACGTCTAACGCCGGCCATTTTAATGAAAATGAAAACTAACGCCACTAAGGACCGGCGTAAAAAGGGCCAAGGTATATTATAAAAAAAACTAGATTGGCCGAAACAACCGAAATGTTTTTGAAAAGAACCTTCAATTTATAAAGTACACACAGACGATTTGAATGAATGCAAATATAATTTGTGTCTCGCCTAATTTCATTGGAATGATCAGCTGCTAACGTAACTCTTAAATTAGCAGTCAGCCTGTCATTGACTAGCGATATTTGAGCAAATAGAGATTTTGACTGCTGACAAGTTCCGCCCTCCTTCCACTCGTGTTTGTTTGTAATGAAGATAACCTGATGCCCGCTCGCTCGGACAAAACTTTTTGTAAAGGGGGATTTTTTCCGATAAGGAATTTCTTTCTGTGTAATTTTTCTACGCAGTTTCGATGTGACGTGATAAAAATTCATGATATAATTGTCTTTTTACACTTCGAGGTAAAGTTAAATAAAAAAACAGGTTGGAATTACCGATATTTGAAATATTTGAAATTTCTAAATCATGGAAAATTTATATTCACGAAAAATATTCGGGATTTTTATTTGAAGTTGTTTTTCTAGATTATTTAGGTGAGGTGTGAAAAGCGACTTAATGATATTAAAAATAAATGAGATTCAATCAGGGATAATTGTAAATCACAGGCTCAAGAGTGAGAAAATGTGAATCATGTGCAGTGCTATAGGACGCCAATGTTGTTGTTGTTCGATGATACGCTATTGGCCATCAAACTGAAAATCGTTTTACGATAAAATGAATAGTTTATTATAATTAGTTTAATCGATGAACCTACCTATAACAAAATATTAAAAAAACATTTCAAAATGGATGTTCAAGATAATGTCGTCTCTCGGCATTGTACAAAATACTTTTAGTTTCCTTGTTATTATGTATTTATTCATTGTTTCGTGCTTCTGTATATGAATGTTTGTAAGTCACTCGTTTCTTATCATGTCGGTAATTAGCTAGTAAATATAGTACTTGAAACCTCAATCAAAATTCTTTCCCCACTATCATCTATCAACTATATCATATCCCCTTTCTTTTTCAACCTCGCGATTCTGCTGGAATAAAATGCTATCTAAGACTTCAGTATTTTCCCGGAAGATCTAGTATAGATCTTTATTTTATCTGTATCCTGTATTTAAGTGTTTTATCCTAAATAATATACGGAATAGTGTCAGGATATATAGTAAGATTAGAGTTTGGGTTAGGGTTTATGCTTAAGAGCTGATTTAAGCATTCACTTTTTCATCATCTTTATTTCACTGTCATTATCTCTTTTCTTCTCCTGTGTTAGGTAAACTCATCTTTCTTTTTTGAAGGGATATAATATATAAAATAGAATAAAATGGTTTCTGGTCGAATAAATGAAATTGATTTGGAAGAACCAAGCTTTGAAAATCCTAAAGACGAAGCTCTCTATTGGAAGCAGGTGTCAGAAGAATATATACAAAAGTAATAGCTTTAGGTTTATATTTCTACTATCTGCATTCATCTGCATTCACATCTAGCTATGCACAAATTAAATTCATTGTTGTAAAATCTTTCAGATTACAAGATGTTAAAGATGAATTTGATGAATTCCAGGAAGGTAGTAGAGAGCTTGAACAAGAACTGGAAGCACAATTAGAACAATATGAAGCTAGAGTAAAAGATTTAACCAGTACAAAAATTGCTCTGGAGGAAGAAAACGAAATGCTCAAGGTAACTGTTTCTCTTCAATATGTTTTAAAAAAAAGAAGCACTGACATATTGAACTAATTAACTACTATTTGAGTTCATTGTAAACTTATAACTGTAAATGAGTTATATATTGTTTAATTACATGTCATTTTTTATGACATTCTATCTAGTTTTGGAGGTAAACGATAAATTTAAGAGAGATTTTTTCCAGAGAAATGAGATTTTTTCTTGCAATTTATTATTTCCTTATAAACTTATGTAATATATATTATCTATTTATGTTTTCCAAATAAATGCTTCACTACTAGTGAAAAGGGAATGTCTTATCGTTAAGTCGAAAAAGGAGAACAAAATAAGAGAATCTTTCTCAAAACTTGTTTTTATCACATAATAAAGCAAAGGAAAAAACTATTAGCATGCCAAACAGCTTTTTTGAAAAATTCCATTTGAAATATTTTAACACCATGAAAAAGACATAATTTTTCTGAGAAGATGAAGAGGTGTATTCATCCATAATATGAAAAAGGGAATCATATTACTTGTTCAAATCAATGGCATTATATATATCTGGCTCAGATTCTCTGTGTTTTTTTTCTCATTTTCCCAAAAGTATAGTAGATGGTTACGCTGGAATCAGAATCACAAAAAATAAACACAGTTTTAGTATTATTATTTTCTCTTTCCTTCTCCATGTTTCATGATGTAACTATCATCTATCTGGTATAAAGATACAAATTAGATTGATTTTTATTGTATACACAATGTAAACAAAGGTAACGGTTCGACTGATTGGTCTACCAACCACACTACCAATCTGATGTCATTGTCAACTTTTAGTTTGTAATAGACTTGGGTTTTATTTTCCCAATTCAGGTTTTTGAAAGCCATCTCTGATAGGTGGCCATGATTTTTTAAGATCATTACTTTGTGCTGACTCTAAAGATGTTTTGGTTTGTAATTCCTCCATTATTTTGCATGAGCTGATCTATCTTCTGAAGCAGTGCTCGCAGTTCATGTTTACTTAGAATTATTTCTGTGTCAACAAATAGCGTACTTAAATTGTCGACATATATAGTTTCTCCCACTTTTTTTCTGATCAGTATTATTTATGAATAATATAGATGATGATATATAGAATAATTTTTTGAAAACTTCTTTGGAATAGTTAAGAGATTATCAAATTTCTTCAACATTTATTTCATTATTTTTTGGTGAGATTTAAACCCTGTGTATTTGAAAACAATTCACCTGATGTTAAAAACAGAGAAAACTATTAAAATAAACATATTTCACATAGTTTGAATTTTTAAATACGATCTGTGACAACTGAAACTTTTCTAATTGTTTATGATTGTGTTAAAAGGAATTGCACATTTCATACTACCTTTTTTTTAATGTTGGTGTTGTGTTCATTCAATTCTGTTTTTTCTGGCTTTCTAGCACTCCTCATAAAAGAATTGGGTACAGAATTGGAAATGTTTTGTTATGTTATGCTCTAACATAAACAAGTTTATTTTCGGAGATGTTTTCTTTTTAAAATTTTATTCAAACACCTTAATATTATATTCCTCATGAAAAAGGGTCAAAAAGCTATACAAAGAATGTGAAAATCAATCATATCTCCTTTCCATCATCAATAATTCACTTCAAATGTGTGTCTGAATGAATGAATGATTCTATTTATCTTCCAATGGATAGAGACTTCCCCAATGGTATAGAACTCTAAACAAAGGGGGTGGCCACCAGGAATAGCTGGCTTGATAGATCTCTGATTGTGGACTTGAAAGCATGGCAGTAAAATTGTCTTCAAGGGTTTCATTTATGTTTTTATGAAAGCAATCAAAAGTGCATTATAGTTTTAAAAAGTAATTTAAAAGATTTCTGTTTCTCATTTCTTATTTTATACAAAGTTACATGTAACCTTGCCAATTTTCATTATAACATTTTTGTAACAAGGTTGATGTTTTAAGTTTTTATACTCCCTGCTATGTACAATAGAATTACCAAAAGTGTTATTTTTAGCTATTTAAGTCTATTGCTCTGTCCTATTGTATTATAACATTATGAGTTGAGGTAAAATATATATGTGGTCTATGTTGACCGATATGGTTTTTGGTTTAAGGTATTATGCTATTGTACAGAGCAATTATCATGTGGCAGTTATATATGTATTACTGGCGTGGTCCAAATAATTTTAAAAACCATCCAATTTATACCTATTACACTTGTTGTTAGGGTAGTTATCATTAGTATAGTTAACTGACTGATTTAGCTTTTTATAAACATTCTGTTATCAGTTGCTGAAATACTATTAAGTCACAAAAGTGCTTTCAATGAAATATTATTATTTTAATATTATTCTTAATTTTATTATTATTGGTGGAGCAATGTCAAGAAACGGCAAAAATCATAGGCTCAAATCCCAGGCGATCCCATTTCTTTGACATAAATCTACTCTTGTACACTATCTGATGATGGAATATTATTATTATAATATTGATTCATTATTGGAGATTATGTTTCCATGACAATACATCCAATCTTCTTTAAACTGCTCTATCAGATCTATTTAGTGATATAATAGGCCGAGGTATTATTAAAAAATAATGTTTGCTTTGGAAACATGATTTACTTTGTGAAGAATAGGATTGAATAATAGGGATGCTGATTCTCTTCTTTTGATGTTTTACTTTTATTCTTTTTAAATATTTATATATTTATATATTATTGCACATTAGTTTTATTAAAATCTTAAAGTTAAGTTGGAATGATCTGTTCTCATCTGTGAATATAGACCATGAGCTGTTTTGAATGATATTTGACGTGTCTTCTCGTTATAATGGAACTGTGGTTTTGTGACATAAATATTGATGATCTCAGTGTAATCATACATCGACTGCCATCGTCTGCTTGTCTGACATTCCATTAAGAGGATCTAATGAATCTGAGCATTATGTTTACGAAAATATATTTTGAATTTGTTAGTCATGTGGACTGTATGTTTTATAACACTAATTTTCCGAAGCTATATAATAAAACCGCAATAAAAAAGTTTAAAATGTTACATCATTATTATTTTTTAAAAGAAAATTACTTTTTTTTTAAGAATTTCCTTTAAAGTTTTGATAAAGCTCTTCTTTTTTTTACTCTTTGATATTTGATGTTATTTACATTTTTCTCTTTTGATCTTTTCACCTGAAGTGAGAATAACTTTAAACTCAAAGAAAGCGTCAGAAATGATATTGAATAGGCCTTCTGTTGTCATGCTTAATTTGATTGATTGATGGAATATTCATTATATAGATCATTTCTTCATGTAAGTCCGATACTCTGGGCTCTTTGTCAGCTTCTTTTCCACCTGGTCTTATGTGTGTCCAATGCAGTCAATAAATTGATATCGCCAAATTGTTGGTAGGCGTACGAAAACCCTTATTTTACTCTAAAAATGCTTATTTACTAAAGCTGTAAGACTGTCTGTTCACCAAAATGCACTTCTCTTTTTTCAGTTGTGGATTTAAGGTAGTATGTTAAAAATTGTGAAGTGCAATTTCTGTTTTCAGTCTGTATCACAGATGGGATTTTTTGCACGTTCTTTTTTTATGCTTTAATAGCTAACATTTTCATTCACAAGTTTCGACATGCCGCTGATTTATCGCAAAATTGTTCTGTAAAAATCCCACCCTATTTTACTCAATAATTCATTGTTAATCCAGAGGACACTGTATAGAAAGCACGTCTTCTGTTCTTCTTCACCGTGCATGTCTGTAAACGAAAGTGCGCAATAAAGCTTTGGCAGAATGATATTATTTTGACGATTGCATACTCAATTTTAGGAAAAATTGGAATCCACATCACGTGAGACGTACATTCAAATAACAACATTGCAAGATGAAAACACGCAAGTTAAAGCAGTCAAAGAAGAAATGTGTAAATATATACGAGAATTGGAACAGACGAATGATGACTTAGAGAGATCTAAAAGGTGCTTTCATTCTTCTCACGCTCCACCGTGCAGAATTTTTGCGTTTTTCTACCAAATTTGAATAGTTGTGCAGCAATATTATCTTCATCTAATTCATTCTGCTTTCTTTTTTTTCACCTGTCGTCCCATTGCCTCAAAAATTCGACACTATCTAACGTTTTAAGCCGAAAACCGTGAGATCATTTGAAACACCACCATCAACATTAACGTCTATGCAATGAGTTCAAAAAACTTTTCTGTTAATCTTGAAAGTCTTAACAAGTTTTCAAGTCAGATATAATTGACCACATTTCTGAGTCTCAAAAGAAATATATTTTTGATCCTTTCTTCGTGATAGAGCGACTATATGTTCCCTTGAAGAATTTGATACGCGTTTAAACCATGCCATCGAACGAAATGCATTCCTTGAAAATGAATTAGAGGAAAAAGAAGAACTTCTGATCACAGTACAAAGGTTAAAAGACGAAGCGCGAGGTATATCAAGTATATTAACGCATCTTCTTCGAAAGGGTTTTTTTTGTTAATGTGTTCTTGAGAGTGAATAATTAAATTTTTTGGGCATTTCTGACATACTGTTTGTAGATGTGTAAGAATTGAGCCAAGATGCTTTTTTTTTGTTCCCACAAGATTCGTCTACAAAGCATTTTCTTCATGAAGAAAGTCAACGATTGCCCATTGTTAAACCTTGATCGTTACCTTAGTGGCCCCTTTTTACGCAGGCCTAACTTTAACGCCCTTTATTGGCGTTAATTTTTAATAGTCCACCGCCAGTTCTAGTTCTTCACTTCAATCATGGCCTTAATTATACATCGCGAAGGTATCCTTCAGACGATTCTACTTTTCTGTTCCATTCTCTTTATAGATCTGAAAGCTGATTTAGCGCTGACTTCGAAACAACATCATCAAACATTAAACGAATCGAAATGTAAAATCACTGAAACAGAAAATACAATTCACGAATCACATACGCCCTCTAGTGTGGATGGGAAACCGCACGAGCAGCCTTCCACGCCCAAAAGACAAAACTCACACGAAGCTGAGAAGAATCGAACGAATGTTATGCTCTCTCAGGCTCAAACGCCCACGAACCGGACTAGTTCTAACATATTAACACCGTCGGCGAGAATATCCGCCCTTAATATTGTCAGCGATTTACTACGGAAAGTTGGCGTAAGTTATTTAGATTCGTTCTCTTGTTTGTTTGCAACAACAATGTGTGTTCCGTAAATGCTCTACTTTACGCCCGCGTTCTTTCTAAAGCCCGTCTCTAATTATAAACGCCCACCCTAAGATCTTGAAAAATGATTTTGAGTAAACGAGTGTTTGTTATTTTACAATTATAATTATAGGCCAACCTAAAACCTTGGGAATTTCATTTACAGAAGTTTTATCTCTTCTAAACTATGTTTCTCGTTTTCGTGCAGGCTCTTGAATCGAAACTGGCAAGTTGTCGCAACTTTGTACAAGACCATCCAAGAAATGGGAAAACAAGTCACATGATAAATGGGGTCACTCCGATCATAGACTCTCCGAAGTATGTGATGTAATCTTGTCTCTCATGCCTCTTCTGGTCCTGTGAGATGGACTGTATTAGATTAACTATGGTTAAAGCTTACTTAAAATAGATTAGTTAATAGCTTACCTGAATTATTCAAAAAATCGATCAATTGACGTCAATGAATAAAAAAAAATCAATTTCTATTCTGAAAAAAATTTCTACTTTGAGAATAATTTTTTAAATAGTTTACCGTCGACAGACAGACCTCTTATCCGTAAGAACGTCTTTTTCCAAACTTTTCTCTGTTCGTGTGTTTCTCTTCGTCAACTTCTAAACATATCTCGTGATTACCATTGGTGTAAAAGTCATGGCCTCGTTATCGGAAGTAGTTCTTGTGAGTATTTGTTTTTCTTAGAAAACAAGATTTCTTTTGGGTAATGTGAACAAGCACCGATCCCCAAAAGAAATGTCTGAAACTTGCTTTCAAGAAACGTTTTTGATGTTGTCCTTAGAACTTGATTGGCCATCTTTTTTTCCCTCCCACATGTTTTCCTCTTTTTCTTTCTTCTTCTCACACTTTGTGCCTTTCAGTTCATGTGACGATTTATCCCCACCGAAGTTTATGCCTCGTTCTTTCAAACACTTTTATAAGATTTTTTACCAGAGCTTTATATAGTAACTGAGGAGAAATTGTCAGGTGAAACTACTAAATTCTCCTTAATGGTCTAGTTACACTTTCGTACTGTTATTTGGAATATTCTGCTTAACCAACCAATCAATGCACTCTTTTTTTTCTTCTTCTTTCTAGAAGTATACAAAAGACTATCAGTGCTAAAACACCGAACAGTAATAATAAAACACCGAACACTAAAAACATGTCTGGTTTGGTCAAAGTTAATGTTTAATTAATATATTATATTTGTGCGCACGTGGTGTAATTTATATCTGCTTGTTGCTTTGGCAACGAGTTGTTTATTATGTGATAGAGAAGCAGCTTTATTTTTGTTTACGCTTGAGAAATGCGAATGTTATTTAAATTAATTTTTTTTACTTCGGAAAGTAGACTCCGCCAGTTCACCGAACGGTTTTCTACAACCAGGAAAAATGAAATCACACTAACATTTGATCCGTCACATTACGGTCGTTCCTTTTTGAACTTGCAAATAGAATAGATTTTTCTGTAA
Source organism: Turritopsis rubra (assembly GCA_039566895.2). NCBI lineage: Eukaryota > Metazoa > Cnidaria > Hydrozoa > Anthoathecata > Oceaniidae > Turritopsis > Turritopsis rubra. The sequence goes on along the minus strand of CM077631.1, from coordinate 7,403,018 downwards.
ATTAAGTCAGAGCCTCGTTTTCAAGTTGAGTAATAATCACGATATCTTCGTTTACAAAAGGAAACGACACCTCAGGGAAAAATTATCTTACGAATTTCTTTTATCATGCTTAAGTTACGTAACAATTATTGAGATTAGAAACGAGGCGAAACCTGGTATGACGTTATTTACAGAAAGGACTATTGATCTATCAACGTTTCTGTTGTGGCAGTGTGACCATATATACACGTTGATTTATACTAATAACTCGGCTGAGATGTTTGTTGCTGTATCGGGCGTTGTTGCTGTGTATGGCGTTGATATGACGATTTCTTTTGAGTCGTATGAGTTGCTTTCCTCGGAACAATAATATTAATAATAAAAATAAAAACGACAAGGATTTTGTCATGCCAAACACATCGGGGAGTCTTAGCATTGATGCAGAATGATTATTTTTTTTTTATTTTTTATTTTTTGTTAATGATAGACCTTCTTGCAAAGAACATCAACAGCCTCGTTCTGAAACTGAATCCACATCAAAACCACATCAAAACATGTTTAACAAAGTTCTATTTATGATCGAGTGCGTATTAAATATAAGATTAGAACCGAGGCTGGTGTTACCTAATTTACGAAAAGGTTTATTCAGAGTACGAGAGCTCTTCTCCTCTCCAGTACAGAATGCTTGCGATCGGAATAATACGGGACCAACGTTGTGTGTATGCGTCTTTTTATGATATTCATGATTCATCTCCCTGAAGAAGATGTTTATTTGAATTCGATTGCCGGCATTCTCATTGTTTTTAGTTGCATCCTCCCTCTCTGATACCTTCCTTTTTTCTCGATCTAGTTATTTCAGGAAGTCTAACATGATGTAGAATTTCTAAAAAAAGATTGTCCAGTCCAGGAGTTGTTCTAGCTAAAGCCAGCCTAATGTCTGTGTCTCCTCCGTGTTTGAGTCTGCTCTCCTCCACTTTTCAATTTAAACAAGCCTGCCAAGACATTTTCAGCCTAGTGTAGATTCAGCTAAACGGTATCTCACTACTTCATTATTTCGTCTTTGTTATTTTGGTCTGAGATAACGAGGTCATGATTACGTCATGTCTCGTTCTTTCAGACAAAAGAGGCGACTTTAAACCAACACGTTTGATGATACCAATCCGCTGGATAGAAACACCATACTCAACGTGACCGAACCGAGTCCTGTTCTCGATTGTCCAAACGAAGGTTACAAAAGCCAACACCGTACACACCAGCTGTTTTTTAAACTGATAGAGGCAATATTTCTTTCCCCCCTTTTCTCATAATCTTTTCTTCTCTCTTTTTTTGAAAACCGATTTAAGCTATAATTTATCAAAACGAAAACAATTGTAAATATTCATTAGTTACAGCAAATAACTTCGTTAAGAATGTACAGTTCTCAACATTCTGCTTTCGTAATGGAGATGTACTGGAGACACGAAAAGTAAAATATCTCTTTTAGAATAATAAGATTTATTATCGAATAACTGGCGTTGTCGTCTGTTCCGCCCAAGTTAAAAGCCCTCTCATCATCCGCCTTAAAAATGTGACGTTGCAGCATGGGAATTTGATGGCTAACGGTGCAGGCTCTTTCATAAATTACATCTCAGCATCCATCTCCTCATTTTCAATTTTCGCACTTTGTCGGTTTTACGAGTATAAGCCTTTATTCGGATACGGGCGTTTATCCAGACATTTCGGTAGTCATAGTAACGGATTGAGCGACAATGAGTTGCAATTTTCCCAATTTTGCTTTTTTTTTTAGTGTTGGGTTGATTAAACACCGAATAACTCGAACTGATAAACATTTGAATTTGCCGAAAGTTCAAGTTATCAAAGGAGGGAGTATTAGTTCAAAGGGAATGCTAAAACAGTTTGAGTTATTGACACACTCGCCATTTCAGTTCTTTTAATCATTAGTTAGTTTCGATTTAGGTCTGTGAATATACCGTGTCTGGCATTCTTCACAGTCTGGTAATCCCAGCCTCATGGAAGCCATTCTTGATCATTATATCCGTTTGAAAAAGACAATGATTTGGCGTATCACCATTTTAAAGAACCTCCCGACATCTTTAAGAAAGCTAACCCTCAGCAAAACCGACGGTGGCCGAGTCTTTTCATGGATAGTGATACACGAAATACTTACCTTAAAGAAAAAGTCGAATAGAATAAAATGACGAAGTTGGCACATAAATCTACAAAAAGTTTTTTGACGAATCGCGACGTGAAAAGGATTGAAAATCCCGACAAATCCAATACAAGATGTTGGGCTTATATTTCGACAAGGCTAAAGTGCGAGTTACAAGCCTTCCTTTATAATTGTACCTAGCATATAGTATATCTTTTTTTTTATCCTTCTTTTTATTCTTCTCTGACGTATGCAAATTTCTCATTTTTGAATTAGCAAAACTCAACATTTGGCCAGCTACAACTTGGATAATCATAGCTAATATTATTTTTTTGCTTTATATTGATTTCTTTAGTAAAATAACCTTTACCAACTTACTTGTACTTTTCGCTAGCTCACATGCACGTTCAATATGGTTCCTCTCCAGCTGGTCTGCAGATTCGATGGGTATTTTGAAATGCGATAACACTACGGCTGCAGGGAAAAAGTAAATAAACACAGAAATCACGTGATCACCGTGTCGCAGCCCCTTTAAGCGCATTCGGCCAAAATCCGGATTTAAGCCTATGGGGTGGAGGGGTTAAAAATGCAAGAATGGGGTATTTTTATATCTTGATGAACGGAAAAGAAACTTAATCAAATATTTCATCTGTAATCATTTCAAGTACTATTGACAGTATTGAAACAGAAACTTATATTACCAGGACATCAAAAATAAAAAAATATGGCTGAAAAGAACGAAAATGAATTGTGAAGGACCTACAGGTGTGTACATATCTCCGCCCACCATTTACTCATCTTTGCCGTTTACATGAGAGGGAGGCTAAAAAGGAGTCTACGTTGATTAAAAGAAAAGAACGAACACCTTTTTTGCTTTTTTGTGTTTTATTGTTACACACTTTCAACTCGCTTAACTTTTTGAATTCGAGAAGAAGAAGCATACCAAAGGTTTGTGGAAGTAAGTCAATTTGTTGAAGTAAGGAAATCCTCTTACCCTTATGAACCCACAACTTTCTCGTTTTAACCCCATTTACAGACATAAAAAAAATAATTTATAAGCAACATTTTTGTAAGCAGTACGAGGCTCAAATCTGTCAAAAAAAACACAAAGCAATTGCTAAGCAACAGCCCAGGCTTAAGTGGATTTTCTCAGGAAGCCAAAAAAGAATAATTAACTATAATAAGAAGAAAAAGAAAATACCCCGGAAAAATAAACTAAATACAAAGAAGTTTCTCTTCAGAATGTTCAAAGCCTATTTCCTGACAGCCTCCAAAAACTCTATAGGTTTGATCTTCTCACGTAGATAGTCGACAAGTTACAAGCAGCCAACAAAATCAGCCTGTAAAAGAGAGCAACTTAAACAGTATTAAGCCTCGTATGTTGTGTTGCTTATAAAAAAAAAATGTGTGTCTCCGGGCTGAAATTGCTCACCCAATCACTGAGCTCCCAGGAGGTTAAAATATAAATTTTGTATGCGCTTTTATCAAAATACGGTACACAAACATGGGTAGTTTCGATTTTCCAGGAAACGAGTTCATCCCCGTGTTGAAAAACTCAATATTCCCTCTCCAATCATTATTGGAGAAAAACGTACAAGTAATCAATACTTATGATTCAAAAGGAATTTCATGACGCTGTACTCCTCCACTTTTTTGCCTAACGCTAGATCCGCCACTGCACTCGTTCGGCATGTTTTATTTCCTCTGATCTTGTGGTCTCTTTTAGATGAAGACGATTTTCGTGTTCTCCATCATCTTTTGCTGTCAACAGATCCTTTTAGCAAAGCTGACTTCCGATTCTCCATGGCAATGTTCATCATTGTTTTCTGAAGAGGTATATACACTTAATAAAAAAAGAAGAAATTCCCTTCCCTCGAATTCATGTTACGAAAAGCCTTTTATATTAATAACAGCATCGAGAAATACACAAATACAGCAAAACCTCTCTCTAAAGCGGTCACCATGGAGACCAAACAAGTGTATCCACTATAAGGAGGTGTCTGTTAAGTAGCGGTTTGCACTTCAAGGAGAAAAAAGGCACCCGTTCCTGGAAAAAGCTATTATATGGGATGTCCCCTACGAAGAGGTTTCACTGTACTGCCATTTTATTTTGTGTTTATTTTTCTACATTTTTTTTAAGGTTTGCGATGAATATTTTGCAGAACAATCTAATGATGCTCCGCAGAACATGGTCGACAAACAAAAGCTCGAAGAGTGTAAGTAACAGCTTATTTAACTCCTCGACGAAATATCGCACTCAACATTTTGAAAATCTGCAATGTTAGTTTTGGTCTAATAATCATGATACACCTTTCCCGAATTTCTTGAAATTCCCGAAAAATCTGAAACTATCCTTACCCGCCTCCTTTTGATACTTTGCATTCATTTCCGGTAATTCCCGGTAACTGCAAATCACGTTGGGATAATTTGTGATAACTTTCGTGGAATTGTCGAATCAAAACGAGGCGAGATACGATAGTTTGGGGGGGAAAGAATCGACGTTTAAAAAACAATCTGGCTTTGATGCTTACTCTATGCGTTAATTATGAAGATTAACATTTGTGTAACTGAAAATCGCTTTGAGAGAATATGAAGGAATTATCAACACAGAGACGAGGTCTGCGATAACCATACATCCATGGTAGCAGGTAACATGCTACATTGTAGTATCCGTTTGTTTGGGCCTTTAGAAGGGATGAAGAACTATTGAAACAAATGGACACGTCTCAACATAATCATTAAAAAAATGACTCAATTCACATTCGATTCAAATTAGTCTATTGTGAAGTTCTGTTTACCGTATTCCTAATTTAAACTATCTATTATAGTTTGTTTTGCGCACTTTTGGTAAATAACTGCTGTGGATTGGTTGGAACTTTGTCATGTGATGCCTATTGAAAATAACAAAGAATGGAATGACATTAAGTTGTAATATAACTTCCCAGTGGGCAAAATCTTCAAAAAGTCTATGAGGAGGAGTGTTTTCTATAGGGATGGCAAGCAATATCGCCTGCTTTTTTCAAAATTGTGCTTGAAAACAGTATTAGAAGTATTTTAGTAAAAAGGATTTTTACCGCTAATTAGAGATGTCCGCCTTTTGGAAAATTAATCAATTAAAGGCATGCTTTTTTATTGATGATAGCATCGTTTTATAATGTCCGCAAAATGGAGAAATCTTTTCGGTGAGAATTTGATCATGGTTGTGTTGGTGAAACAAAAACTGCCCTCTAATCAGATGTGTCCGTTTTTAGAGTGTTCTTTAATTAGAGGGACAACTGTATATTCATTGCTATAGATTTCAAAAAGAGTACAACTGTTACACTTCCTTTTTAGTATTGAGGGAAAAAGTGAACTGGTTAATCAGTATGGGTTACTTGAATCGTGTGCCGCTTGTCGGCCAGAAGATACAAGAAGTCGTTCAAGAAAACCCACAGTTGGTTGTCAAAATATTGTCGGGAAAAATATTCTTTGTCATCGCGCTCATGAAAAAATTAATGGGGAATACTATATAAAGTCAAACATGTAATATTAGACTTGTATATTCTTTGTGCTCTTTCTTCATTTATTACTATACACAGACATTAAGGAGTTAAAATAATACATTTAATAGAATGATGTATAGAATTGTTTTATTATCTCCTTAATAATGTCTGTGGTGTATAGTAAAAAATTAAAGAAGGAGCCATTCTTTGTCGATCCCCCAAATCGTGGTCACAAAATGTTGAAGATAAGTACAGACATACCACTGTTGTTCGAACCTCTCTCATTAAACCTCATTAATCGATTGGTCATTTTTACACCGGCCCTTAATGGCGTTAATTTTCATGACCTGGCGTTAAAAGGGCCGGCGTTAGATGTTTATCTGTGAGAGCTTGACTGTGGAATTTTCAAAAATAACGCAAATAACGAATTAAATTTGGGCCAATAAGGTAGTCCCTTCTTGATGATGTTTTTTTTGGTATTGAATTTCCGTATTTTTAAAAATCTATAAAACAAGCAATTTTGTACGACCCCTTGATGTTCGTAGTATAGAGAGTCTTCCGTAGATATTCACAGATTGGTAAATCTGTCAACCTCGAACCCATCGAACCCATCGAAAAGGCAAGAGACCCTGCGTTCGAGGTTGGTATCAAATCTGTCATTTTGTCACAAAATGAAAAACGTTGAATAAAAATAAGCTAAAAGACAGAAAGGTGTCGTTGCACGCGAACGGAAAGCACCACCATTAGCATCACCAATTTGTGGTGTAATAATTGTTCAAAAATTTGTTTGGGTCAGCAAGATAAAGGGTAAGGGTTATGATGTGTCTTGTTTAGTCAAAAACGTTTTGAGACACTTCACTGGAGAAGGTTGATGCTTTTAAATTGTTTGGTGCGCTTGGAAAATCTGGATTTTAGCTACTTCTAATTTTTAAAACGTACTGATGTATTTGGCAAGTGGAAAATGGGCTTAACAAAAATCTGCGGGAAGTTATAGTCGGCAGTCGAAAAAATCACGTTTTGCAGGCATTAATTGAAGCTGTTTCAAATTTCGTGTACTTTTAGAGGATTAACTTGCCTTTCAATGTATTACGAATGAATCGTGTGATGAAGATCTTATCACGTGCCCAAATTTTCGTCTTAAAACGACTGAAAACTGAAACGGCATGGCTGGGTCAAAGTTGACTTGTGTTAAGTAGTAGGATTCTGAGTTTATAAAAACACAATTCAATCAACAAATTACGTGACAAAAAGATCCTTTTTTTTAATATTCGGTATAATACATATCGAATAACATAGTTTTAATTAATTTTTTTTTGAATAAATATCTTCTTTGCTAGGACGATTCCCACCGACACTCGAAAGGTCCGGCAGCCGAAAGGACAGGTTTAATTTTTTTTCTCCGTGGTGGATTCACTCGTCTCAGCTCATCTCAGCTTATCTCTTGGTGGTTTCAGTTCGTCTCAGATCGTCTCAGCTCGGTTCAGATCATCTCAGGTGGTTCCGTTGTTTAATCAGTACGTTTTTAAAAAACAATTTTCATTCTATCTTTCAATGATTAAAATGAGAAACGTCATTCACAGGGTGTTTACACACAATCAAATTCTTTCATCCGGAAATTCCGAAAGGGTAAAATTTGTAATGAAGTATCTGACTAAAGCCTGACTCTCAATAGCGGACACTTTTCCAAGGAACGGATGCCTTGAAGTCCAAACCTCTACTTATAGCGGACACATTCTTGGTCCCAGATGGTGTCCGCTATAGAATATGGTTTCGCTGTAACTATGGCAATTAGATGCATTTTACAAACAAGGTTGTTCGGACAGATCACAACATCATAACATTAATTCTAATGAAAACACTATTCATCATGAAATAATGCAGCCTTTTCAATACTCTGGATTTCACCGAGATCATTGGATGACATAAACTCTTAACACTTCTAAAGAAATGTTGGAGAATCAGAAAGAAAAGATTTCTGTAAACATGCTTATGAGAACACTCGAAAAATCTTGCGAGCCATTTAGTTTCTCTCTATCGTAATCATCCTCAAACTTTCGTTATAAAGCAAACCGTGAATCGTGAACCGACCGAAAGTTTTATCAAAATTTGAAAATTACATATGTTCATAGCCCCCCACCCCCAAAGCTGCCAGTATCACCGAAGTTCATGTGACAGCGTTCGTATACAGGAAAAATAACGAGCGGATTCATCCTTTTCGTAAAGCAGACTTCAGACCTGGAATTTACCTGTATCTAACTACGCATTTATCATTGTACATTATGCTTTGGATCACAGAGATAATTCACCTTTCCCGAATATCTGTTTAAACGCTGTGTTTTGGCTTAGTTAGTACATCCAACCTCGTCTCAGATATCAAAATTGAGTTTTAGTAAGAGAGATGATTACTAAATCACATAAAAACGAGGTTGGATGTACTGCCTGGCTCCAAACCCGCCGTTTAAACAGAAACTAGGGGAAGGTATTATGTTTCCTACCTACACGTTACGAGCCATATCACCTTTGTAAGGTTGTGCGTAAACGATCATCTGATCTGATTATTCCCAATAACCTCTTAAACAGAAAGAATTAGTGAAATGAATTTAAGCGTTAATCATAGGAGGTGCAAACATATTCCATACTGATTGGCTAACAAGGAGTCAATTACTCTGTGCTCGCGAAATATTTACTAATTTACGGACCAGGCATTTCTGTAAAATACTTTGCTATTATTAACTTAACCCTTTGACCTTTCATTCGATATAGAAATATGTCTCAAAAGTCTCAAAAGTCGCTAACATTTCTCAGTGCTGTGTCGATTAAATTTCAACCAATTTCGAAAAATAATTCAGAACGGAATAATAATAATAATGCCTTCGGAAATTTTAAGAAAAAAAAATGTAAAATAGAAGAAGAAAAATGAAGATGAAAAAATGAGTTTCTTTTCCACGTAACCAACAGACTTAGCTTATTTTTGGGATGCAGAAACTTCCATCTTTCCTGATTACAAATATATAAAAATATTTACAATTATTTCTGGAGTTTTAAAGTTATAGAAGACCTATTTAAAATCGACCTAAAACAGCGATGCTTCGAAATACTAATACCTGATCGGGGACAAAATAAAGCCGGGGAAATTTTAGTCATATTTCCCCGATGTTTTCCCCCGATAAGGTATTAATTTTATTTCTTAGTGTAATGGTGGGTGGTTACGAACAATGAGAAAAAACGAATTAAAAAAAATAAAAAATAGCATACGGTTAATTTAAAGTTTACGTTTCCGCATTCGTAAAATAAGGAGGTGGTTTCATGTAACCTGAGCACACAAACACTCGACCAAGCCTCTCAAAGTTTAGTGGACAATCGCGCAGCAGTATAAATATGTTGTTACAGCTGGAACCATGTCAATATCAAGTCACTGACAAAATCTTCAAAACAGGGGGTGATGTTAAGCACCCCAACAAGGAACTTTAATTAAGGAAGACAACTCAGTCCCCCTGTTTAGACACGTCAGATGAGAAAGGACAAAGGAGAATTCTGATTGGTTGTTTACTAATTTTTGTGAGTTCTGGTTGGCTCTTGCGGTTTGTGCTTTAACAAGTTTGTTGAACATTGAAACATAAAGACACGTGATACACTAGAACTCCGAAAATGTATATATAAGTGGGGTTGATAACAAACCAGACACATTTTTAAGGATCTGTTCACGTCGCTAAGAAACAAGCTGATCAGGGTAAGTGCATATACTTTAATATTTCTTTTTTTCGCGCAGCATTTTGTTTGGAGATAAAGCCAAATCTCTCTTTAGCGGATACCATCAAGATCAAGAAAAAATGTCCGCTTATAGATAATTTTGACATTACAGTCAAGTCTCGCTATCTCGACCATCTGTTATCTTGAACAAAAATCTTGGTATTTTGAGCGTTTTGTTGCCTTAGAAACCGTTATCTACCATCTTACTCGCTCCTTGTGAGTTCAAGATAGTGAGAGTTGATCGTAGTTCTTAGTTTGTTCTTTAAGAATGATGGTAACCATTCTTTGTTCACCTCTCTGGCGCCATATCTTATAATTCTATATTTTCTGTATTTAGATGAAGTTGATTGTCACACTCGCGTTCTTTTGTCTCGCGCACGTTGCGTTGAGTTCCATCACTTCCGAAACAACATGTTACGACCTGTTGCCGAAAGAGGTGAAATTTAATGATAATAATGATAATAATGATAATAATGATCATAATGATTTATGACTAGAAAAGTCAGTCGCATGGTTTTGGTGATTGTTAGCCAAAAAAATGAGTGAAAGGAAAAAGGAGAATTCTGATTGGTTGTTTACTAATTTTTGTGAGTTCTGATTGGTTTTAGGAATTGAAAATTTTCAACTTGAAATTTTGTCCAACTTTTCCCCCAGAGTACGCAAAATGAGTTTGTTCATGTACTGCGCATGCTTATGGTTGAAATGTTCCCTTTCCGCGGTAAAATTTCCTGGAGATTTTTTTATATATTCATTCATTTAACGTCGATTGATTTACAATAGTAATTTCTAACCGTTATAACTTATAAAATTCGACTACATAAAAAATATCAATAATACTTAAAGAAACATAACATTCAGAAACATTCAGAAAAAAACTTGCGTAGGTTTGGACAGTAGATGAAAGACAGAGCAAGTTCTTATGTTATAAGAACTTACTGTAAATACATCATTCATCAAATTTGGTGATAATGTCAGCAATGGAATCCCTCATTCGAACAATATGAAATGGGTCTGGTAGGATCAGCTGACTTATATCAAAATGGCAAACATACAAATCATTGGCTCTCTCGTGGAGATTTCCTTGTAAATAACTGCTGACTCAGTTTTTTCGCGACCTTTATAACATTATCTTTGAATACTTAATAAAGAAGTACTTGAATGCAGTATTGACGGATTGTAGGTTCACTGGACTTCCTCCTAAGAACCTGTTCAAAATTTGATTGATAATCATTTGAGATAATGCGCAACAATTTCCTTTCTTTGTCGGATCACCCTTTTTATAGATAGGAGTACTGTCTGCACATTTAAGTAGACTTGGAGGAACTGTGAGTTTCTTCGTTCTTCGTTCTACCACCCTGCCTTCTTGCCAACATCGAACGAAAATGTTAGAAAATTTTACTTTTCGTTTATCTATCTATTTATCTAAGCAACGCTTTTTGCTAGTTTTTTTTAGGGATTTACCGAATACTTGTATAAAATTGTATTTTCATGTTTCGGCCATAAAAAGAGCATTTGGGGTAAAATTTGGACAAAATTCAAAATATGCTTCAATTTTCACTTATAGTTCCACTCAGAACAAATCAATGTTGACAATTTCGATGATACGGGTCGTTTTTTAAGTTTTGGACAAAAGAAAAGCATAAACGAGAATTTACGATGGACTAGTTCAGACTAGTTTGCGTTGTACTTCAAAGCCATTCAGAGACTCTTGAAACCATGTCGGTCTTGTAAAAAGTAAAAAGAATTCGGGAAAGGCTATTGTTAATGACATATTTTCTTTTTTCTTTTCTTGTTAAGATGTGCGATGAAAACATTGGAGATGGTCTGCCAAGTAACATAATCGATGAAGCTGCACTGGAAGAATGTAAGTTTATATTTAAACTAGGTTATTTTTCATCACGAAACAAGATGGCTACTCTAATAAGGAACGTTGTTTCCCCTGAGCGGGACAGAAACAGTTCGTTCGCCAGTCTTGTTTCAAAGCTCTTGATGTTAAATTATCTTATTGTTAACTTATTGTTAACTTATTATTATTATTATTATTATTATTATTATTATTATTATTATTATTATTATTATTATTATTATTATTATTATTATTATGTATTTTCCGTATAATATTGTTTCGTACAATTATAATGAAGATTCCTATTTAAATTTAATAAAGAGTACACTTCGTACGTACAGGGCGAGTCACCAAAAACACACACATAAACAAAAGATTCGTTGTTCAAGGGTATGTTTTCAATGACTCGCTCTATCAGCATATAAAAAAAACCCCAACAAAACACAAAGATAAGAACTCAGATTAAGTTGTAAAATAATTTAGGTAAGATAACATTGCGTTTGTGCAACGAGTTAGATTTGTGTCTATAAAAATTGCAAACCGATTTCTGTAATTTGATCAAAATTGAAAAATAATTAAGTTTAGTGTACGCAATTCAAGCTATTTGTAAAAAGCTTCGCACTATATGTGCTGTTCCTAATAATGTAATTTTTTTGAGCTATTCTTTTGTCAAACTTCTGTGTTGTTTTATTATTATTACTATTTTATTATTATTATTATTATTATCATCTTATTATTTAGTAATAAAGAAGAAAATCGATTGGTTTATCAACATGGGTTTAGTAAAGAAAATCCCGTTTCTTGGAGAGAAGATCCATCAACTCGTTGTAGACAATCGAGCGCTCGTTGAACAAATCTTGAAGGGAAAATTTACCTTTGTTCTCAAGTTGATAAAAAAGATATTTAATTTGTCATAGGTGTGTAACGGAAAACATAAAGAACTATGTTTTATTTTGAATGTTTTTCTGTCATATTACTTTTCCCCATCATTCAAATTAATTTTAGTTTGTGTATATTTTACCGAACAAATGATACACTCCAAGACCTTTGTAAACGCCTTTTTTCTAAACTCTACCTTTATAAGCATCAGAGGCGCAAGTTCACCACCTCCTCCTTGGGCGCAAAATCAAATTTTACTGTGTCTCTTATACTTTTTACGCTTCCAAGAGACCTTCTCTATGAACTTAAAACATAGGTAGTAAGTGGTTTTAGAAGTTTTTAGGTCATCTATTTCTGTTATCAAGCATTGAAGTCGGCTCAAATTGTCAATAAAATAAGCACCAATGAAAATATATGAAACATAGTTTTGCAACGGAAGGTTGCCCAGCAAATTATTTTTTTTAGTTAAATGGCGCAATAAATTGAGGACCACGATTGAAGATATCATATCATTTTCACCGCCTTTTTTGATGCGAGAAACGTGGACACGCTTTTGGTCGCTGCGTGTGCTCTATAATTGTCAGGACCAGACAATATAATAGGTAACGTAGGTAATGAACGAAGGAGTCAAAATTATAGACCAAAAATCTGAAAACTGAATATACCACGGCGTTTGATAATTTGAGGTCGTGATATTTATCGAATTTTTTTTTGCAAAAGGCGGCGTTTTATCCAAATCTGTAGGAACTAAATTGAGCCAACACAACGAAAGCTTACATTTGTCAATGGAAGGTATTTGTGGAGATTTTGAACCATACACTTTTATTTTATAAGAAACAATAGGGTTGGTTAATCAAAAATTTAGAAACTCCCCTATATCCATCGTCTCTTCATGACCCAAATATTCATATTCCACCAACCCAAATCGGAACCAGCAGAGAGGAGAAAGGGAAAGAGACGTGTCCCAGTTCGTTCCCAGTTCGTTTTCAAACGGCCAGTAGGGAGTTTACGCAACTGTGACGGCAACGTGAAAGTGATCCACGAATATTCAAAAATTAATGAATCATAAATCGAAGTTTGAAGAACTTGTTTGTAATAACAAAACGTTTGATCGATGAACAAAGAAAGAAATGTTATCGAAAAAAGGATAAAACAAATACGAGAGAAACTTAACCTACTGCTACCCTTGCGTCTTCGCCTTAAGTACGACTTCAAAATATAACTTTTCAAGTTGTGTGTAGAACCAACGTGCAAATCTGTTAATGATGTACTTAACTGGTAATATTCTCCCAATGGAATGATAAGAAATAAGACTTCCTTTCTAAACAAAATCAACAAGGAAAACGAATCCTTAGTTTCATTCACGTCGCCGTCCTCGTTGTTGTCGTATTTCCGTAAACTCCCTTTTAGCACATACGCGACTGCACTGTTGTCGCTCGGGGGGATTAAAAATTTAGGGATGTGAAATGGTAACACGGGTGACCCACTCAAAATTAAATCTGATTTTTCCATGGTTTTTTAGGAGAAATTTCGTCCTAAAAAGGTTTTAGGCGAATAAGAGAAATCTGTGCATAAGTTCGATCAGGGTAACATCTATTGCACAGAAAACGAAGTACTGGTTTGATCAAATGAAAAGACTATTAAACCAAACCAAAAGCAAAATGTTTCACAAGCTCACAAGTTTTGTTTCTTCAAATTTTAGAACAATTACAGTTTGTACAAACAGAAAAAATCTCTCCTTTAAATGCATCTATATTCTGACTGGAAATGTTCCGTTCTCCAGCTGATCATTCCATTTATCAACCTGTCGAAAGGAGAGAGAAATTATGATTATTTTATGAATGTTTAGCCAGGGTATTTCTCTTCAGGGTATTCCCATTTTTAAAAACCAATCAAATACTATATATTTTCAACTGACATGGTCATCTTTAATACTTTTTGTTCTATTGTAAGTGGTGGAAATTGGTTTTGACAGATCAAAACAAACAACAAACAACAACAACAATAACAACATTATTTAAAAATAAATAAATACAAAATGAAGAGTGGAAACCATATCTTACTTACCCATGCGACAGGACAGAGTGATTTGAATGTTCTGAAGAAATATTGACAAGGCTGAAATTCTTCTCCTTTCACTTTGATGCATTTCTGATAATCAACAAAGTTCTGAAAGCAATTCTTTGTCTGGTTTTGATTGGGGAATCGTGCATCAAATGGAGCTGTTTTCAAATCTGCCATCTGAAATATAAAAGCAATTAGTTTTACACAGAACTCGATTTGAAAAAATTGGTGTAATGAAACACTATAGATTTCAAACACTCAACTTTCTTTGTAAAAACCAGCTTTCAACAAAATGGCAGTTATTTTTGTTCTGTTGTTCAGCGTTTTGTTACTAACCTACTTCAAAGATCACCAAATGATATTTGAAACTGGTTTAAGAATTAGTGTAGGTCTGGAAAGGTAAAAAGGATATAAGAAGATGGAAATAAAATTTCTTAGGTGGATTCATTGCTGACAAATAATAATAGGAGTTTTAAATATCTGAACAATCACTGTATATATAGAATTTTTTAAAAATCCATTAAACAAGTTATCAAATCGACTATCTAATCCTCGTCCTCCAATTGAAACAAAGTTATCAACTAAAACTGAAGTCAATTATATAGTTAAGAAGCTTTCGTGTTAAAAGACTTGGATTTCTTTATTTACAGAGGGTGTTCCTTCATTATATATTTAATAACTTTTATACGATTTTCAATTTTTTTAACATAAACTTTATTTCACTTGTATTGTATTATATTATGTCTGTTATTTTGTACTTTTATTTGGAGTTAAAACAACAGGTTAATTGTGCTCCCACATAATGAATTGTATTTATCTGGTTCTCTATTGCTTTGTTTACACGTTCCTCTAAATTATGTCTTTCAGCTGCTGAGTACAGCACTGTCTTACTTACTTTTGGTATTATTGTTATGTGTGGTTTTGGATCATGTGCTGCTCTAAACTCATTTATCTCAGTCGATATAAGTCATATGTTTGACACAGATACATTTTAAGACTCATAAAAAGCCACAAGCAGTTCAGATATATAATAATATATAAATATTGCGTAAGGGGCATCATCCATACTCAGGTGGCCACACAAAGCATTGATTTGACGTTTGGAGGTGGGGGAGTAAATTTGGTTGACATTACAACGTTGAATGAGTTATCTTATTTCCACAGAACTTGTTTCTTTGCAGCCATCTTTAATCATTCCACTCAGTTAAGTATTTGATGATAACTTGCGACCTCGTACCCAGGCCTTTTGATACGACATCCTCTCATAAGGGGTGCCTCACTTATCGATTTTTCCACAGTTAGCGTCATTCCAACGCAAATTTTGAAAATCACTTTAACAAAAACTTTGTAAATTTGGCAGCAGCCATTTTGAGGATGTAAGCAAAACAAACGTGCTTCCAGTCAACCATTTTATGTGGCCAAAGATTTCTATTCTTATCACCGGGAGATTCATGAAAATTTTGAGGCCTGCTAAGTTCAAGGAAGGGGTGGGGAGGTATCAAAAGTTTTTGTTGACGGCCCCTTAAGAAGAAAATTTCCAGCTGTTTTTTTAGGCAGGCGATCTCTGATATCCCTATTTGGCTCCAAAAACAACGTTATGAAGCAAAAATTAAGAAGCAGGGGTTGCAAGGGAAACTAAAACACCAGTGACAGTGAGGTGTTTTGGTCATATTTTACAACTAAAACTAAAACCATCTGGGCTGCTGCCATCAGCTGTGGTATATTGTAAATGTATTTTCATGTCATCAGTTCCATTGGAGAAGGTTAACTTTCCACAGCCAACGTTATCTGAAGGAAGTTTTTTGGGGGTTTTGGGCCACATTACATCGAATCGACGCTTTGTGTGGCAACTAATGTTGCAGAATGGGCACTTTCCATGTTTTTTATGTTAATTTCAATCAAACACTAAAATACCGCAATGCCGAATTCAAGGTAAAAATATCATAGAACTGTAACTGAGTAATATTAAGGTAGCTTTACCTTTTATTTATGATTAACGATCTACCACAGGAGGTCGTGCTCATTCGTTGTGTTTCCCGAACTGTAGAAATCTGGACAACTCAAAATGGCTACTAAATGTTTACTACTAAAGTCAAGATCTCCGTTCCACGGCTACGTTACAAGACCCAAGCCCAATAAAAGTCGATAATCAAACAATCTTAATGATGAATTATGTAAATACCAAGTAAATAACATTTTTTAAAAATAAAATCACAAAGCAATATAAACAATACCGTTGTTGCTAAATACTGTATCTACCCTGTTAGGGTCTTCTATCGTAGGGTCTGTGTTTGCTAACAATGGACTTTACAGACGATACCTGAAAAAATATGGTACCTCAATGTGCCTTGCCTATTTGGCATCATCCTGTTAGAGGAATAATGCTTACATGCATGTGTCTGTATTCCATTAGTCCGTTCCTGAACGGTTCTCAGTTTCGTAAAATTTGTAGTATGTTTATTGAAACCTTCTTTGCGTTATCCAAAACCATGCATCCTGGCACATATTTTTATTTTTATTATGACTAATAATTGCTTTTACATTTTGATAAATAAAAACTTCCTTCTCCTCATGTCATGTATTATAGCATTGTCACAAGAAAAACTATGTATGATTATAGGTAGCTATAGAGGTTACCTAACCAAGTAATGAGGAAGGCAGATATAAAACAGGAGTAGTAAGTTATAGAAATAATTCTTCATGAGGAAAAGTTGTATAACAAAACCCTATAAGATTTTCTTTTAATGTAAATATAT
Organism: Turritopsis rubra; assembly: GCA_039566895.2. Classification (NCBI taxonomy): domain Eukaryota; kingdom Metazoa; phylum Cnidaria; class Hydrozoa; order Anthoathecata; family Oceaniidae; genus Turritopsis; species Turritopsis rubra. The sequence goes on along the minus strand of CM077631.1, from coordinate 7,386,113 downwards.
TTCTACATTCTTTTTTATAACTTCAAAGTTGATTTTCCCCCAAAAAAAGTTTTTTCTGTATTATAAGGACATTTAAGATAATTATTGCGTAAACAGCGTTTTGCATCTGACATTGGTAAACTGTCGTTCTCGTTCCCTTCACCGAAGGGAGTAAATCAACTTCGTTCATTTCGGAGTTGTTGCTAAAGATTAAAGGGTTCTGAGTATGAAAATGAAAATGCTGATGGGAATTTGAGGCTGTTAGCATCAGTAATTTATCCATACATTCGTTTCTAACAGTCCCTAAAATGAATGAGATATTAACGGAGGCTTAATGGAGGCTGCTTTACAGAGGCTCGCTTGACCAAACCCAGGTATAAAAGAAGACGCTTTGATATAATTTTTTGTGCAAAGACAATGTCAAAATATTGAAGTGTTAGCTATGGAAGTTTTTGAATGACTCTTGTGAATGACTGTATATATTTTGGATTCACTATTAATTTTCTAGAGAATCCAGACATGTGCTTTATACAAAGGTCACAATCTTCTCCTGTATCATCTTAGCCAGATGACTTCCAAAGTGTGCTTTACAACATTCACTCGGTTTCTAGTGGTGGGGGGTTCTGGTCAGTTTGTGTTAGTTTTAGTCAGTACAGCTATAAAGTTTTTCAGTTGCCACGGGAATAGTGTCTGATTCATTATTAGAAGCCTCCATATAAGACTTTCAAATGTTTTTATCAGGCTTTTATACCCTGTACAAACTTTTGCTTTTGAATTTTAGTCCCGTAACTATTATTGACCTAGTCCATAAACCAGTAAAACCTGGTTTCTACATGCAAATTTGTTTCCAGTGTTTATTTCATCATTTATGTGTGTGATACAAAACAAGTACCACTGTAGTAAAAACCCTAAAAATTTTCCTCTTCAGTAACAAACTTCTTAAAACTTCTAAATTTCAGTCTTTCTTCTAAATTCTCCTAAAATTTCCTTTTGAAATTTTAGATTTCCCCTAAGAACTCCTAATTTTTTTTCAGTCATGTGGCAAAGTAAAATTTTTTTCTTCATGAACTGATCTGATGTAAAAATTCCTATTTCAGAATAAGCTGACCTCAAAGTAAGTGAAATAAGTAGAAGGTATGAAATGCTGTCGGTATACTATATCACGGGTCATGTGAAAACGTATTTTTGTTTTTTCCAGTACCCAACTAGGTATTCCAATTGGGGTCCCAATTTGGGTACCCTGCATTTTCACCTGACTCCTATATCGCAGTACTGAACTTTTTTAACTTTGATATTTATTAAGATAAATTATACAGCAACCGTTTATAAACTCAGATGGTGAAGATCTTCTTCAAATCTCAAAAACTTGTTGTTACATTTAGGGCGGGATTATGCAATCTCTCCTAAAAAATCATGGTCATCCTGCAACAACATTTAAAGCATAAAAATTCAATATTTATATTTTACAAAAATTGTTTGTTGTGTAAGTGGAAACCACCCTTTCTCCATGTTTTCTATGTCATGTCTGATCATGGACGCTATATCTTCTTTACTCTAATAATATATTATTTGGGGACCAAGCCCTCTATGTATCTAATTCTATAAATAAAGTATATACAACATCATTATATCGACAATGTCTTTACAAACTCTAATCTAATTCTAATCACAAATTCCAATCTAATCTAATCTAATCTAACAGACTTAACCCAGACATTTGTCTTCGGTCGATTTGGTGGGTTCTGGTTGGTTCATGTTTTACTCATGACTTTTATCTTTTTCAGAATGTATAAATATCTTATAAGCATTAAAAATGAAAACATAAAAAAAATAATCATGCTCAATAATTGACGTTGAACAGCCTAGTGATGATGGCAACTGGTACCAAAGGGCTAACTCTTTGGTGTAAAAATATCACCAAAAATTATGGTGATGGTGTTGAAACTAAAAATATGACATCATCTTGGAAGAATGGACTTGCCTTCTGTGCAATTCTTCATCACTATCGACCTGATCTGATGTAAGTATTATAGCTTACAGATGAATTCTAAAAGTTCAATGCGATTTATAGATTATATACCGTAAATGCCTGATGAAACACCCTGGATGTTATATAAAAATCTAACTTACCAAGGCTCTTTTTGATGAACTTTGGAGAAAATAAATATTGTACGTACCAGCGTTAAAATTGATATCAAAATAGAGTATAGAAAATATAATATCCTTCTTTCAAAACTTATTTTGAATTTTTCCCTTTCTTCAAATAAACCTATAAGCATTTTATCAAAAATCAATACCCACGGTGTTTATTTGAGCATGGCCATTTATTCAGGAGCGGGCATTTATATGGTCATTTACGGTATCTATAATTTTGGTATTTCTAAATCCTTTTGATGAAGAAGGCTTGAACAAGGAACAAAATTTCAGTGGCGAAATTTGTGGAGGAGGGGTTAAAATAAAATAAAAACGTCCAAGAAAGAATAAAAACGACTGAGTGTACAGTTTAGAATGCTCCTCCACATTTTTTGACATATTCTACATCCGCCACTGGATTTCAAACTCTTCTTTTGTGCACATTTGTGCGCATTTGAGGAGTTAAATATTTTCAATTTTAGTGACTTCAGCAAATTATCCAAGGAAAATATTGCAGAAAATAACGCACTGGTAAGAACAAATTTTCTCATTTTCATTTCTAATGTTTTACCAATTTTTTTTTATTATACATTTTTTTATAAGAATGTAAATAATCTGAATACAACTCTATTATTCTAAGAGTTCGATCAATCTTCAGCCTCCACCTATCCATTTAAGAATGTTCTTATTTCAATCTTTCCTTCAGCATTCAATTCTTTACATAAGCAGGGCTTTTCGAAAAACACTGACTTGCATCGAAAAAACCCTCTGCAATCTTAGCGGTCTGGTGAAAATCGATACTTAAGGTGTGCTTTCATTTTTTTGCCATTACTTTTTATTTTTATTTCTTATTTTTCTTTGTTTGTTGTGAAACTCAACATGAGGAATATGCTAAGGTTATTATTAAATTTAGAGCAATTTTCAGCCTAATATTCCTATAAGTAAAGCGTGCATTTTTTTAAGTGTTCGAACAATCTGAAAAACCTCAAGCATTTAATAGAAAATTCATAACATCTATATAACAAACGCGATATCGACAACTCGTTAAAGATTGGACCTGGTGTTAAAGGCACCATGTGCCTACTTCCAGAAATTTGTATAATATAATAATAATAATAATAAAATATCTGATGCAGTGGTTTTGATGACCTATAGATAACAGAAATGGCGAAGCAAGGCTTCAAAAAAATAGGAAGTTGTATGCTCTCGATGGGACTCGACAAGATACCTAAGTTTAATACAACTTCCCTTTTCAGCGATTAACTCTTGTACTTCCTTGATTTTTCCTGAGATGACAGCCTTTTTTCCTCCCCTTCCTCGTTTTATCTGTTGGTTGTAACTCGGTATGATATGTTTAGTTTGAACTCAATTCCATGCTCATTGTGAATTGTCAATTCCGCAAATGCTTTGAAGGAGGAAGGAATTATAACTAAATGGCAACTGGAAACACAGTGTGGTAGCAGAATTATGTAATTTATATAAATAATTCTTTACCTATCAAAATAAGACAAGAAAATAATTTATTTAGTTTTAAAAAACTTGTTTCCAAATATTATTATGCTTGATCAACCAACTTTAGCTTTCTTTAATCCTAGGAACGAGGTTGGTGCTTCCTAGCTTTCTTTATTCTGTGTGTATGTGAAAGTGTTTTTTTGAAGTTCATGATGAGGAACCTACTTTTATTTAGGCTAATTTAATTCCTTGTCTTGCACACGATATGTCCTCATCTTGTGTAGTGTTTTTGGACAACCATTTTTTATCTTCTTAAAATTGTTTGAATTTTCATGGTTTTTAATCTATTTAACCTATATCTATTTTATTGTAATTAAATAACACATTTTATTCTTATTTAATATTTTATTAAACAGGATGCATGTTAATAACAGTATTTTTTATTGAAATGCCATTTCCTGTGTAAATATTCTTAAATAATAATAATAATAATAGTGTAGCGAATGGCAAGTCTGCTAGTGATAGTGGGAGCAGAATTTGGTCAAGTCTGATACTAGACAAAACATCAATTCAGTAATGTGGACAGTATAAACCCATGGTTTCTTTGAAGACTGTCATTGGATATCTTTTTCTGCATTATGTGTAAATATATGTATGTTTACGTTTTTTTGAGAACTCCAGGACAGTTCATAAAAGGTCTGATGAGTTTTTCACTAATGTTTTTTGTTATCACTTTTGTGTCCTAGGCATTTCGAGTTGCCGAAGAAGAGCTAGGAATCCCAGCATTGCTCGATGTTGAAGACATGGTAAACATGAGAGTTCCAGATCGATTGAGCATCATGACATATGTTTCGCAATACTATAACTACTTCAAGGATAAAATTCCAGGTAAAAAGAATTGTTCTAAAAACCAAATTGTTCAGTTTTTTAAATTTTAGTATTTATTAAAACGTATGTCTGGTGTAAGTCAAGGTAAATCGTTGTTATCAATGATTGTGAAATAAATTTTGATGCTGGGGAGTGGATTGTTGTAATTGATAAATTCATTCTTAGCAGTCCACATTTCTTCATACCCCAACAGTAGTATTATCTGATTTGCTATGACGAAATACAATAGATACGCCATCGCAGTGTTGTTTTTTTTACTGGGCAAAACTTTATGAGAAAGTGTAAGGAATAAATTGGAGATCCTGGTGGATTCCATTTGTTGGCACATTTTGTTTTCAGGAGAAGGGTGATTAGTAATAGATGTAAGACAAAGGGATCGATTGATAGATACATTTGTTTTTAACTTCTGTAATAATGAAAGTTTTGATTACTTTTCCCCTATGAAATTCCTTGTATTTTATCACCTCTCAAGTTAAAACGATGGAGAGCATACCAAAGCGAACCGGAGAATTATTGTTGCAGTTACTGGAAATCCATCAAGACGCCATGTTAAGTTTTGACATTACTGAAATGTTTAATGTGTTATTGCTTTTCTTCATAGGAGAAATAGTAACCCATAGAATTCCATCCAAAAAGCGACCAAATACTGAAAGCATCGAGTCTGTGCCGTCTCAAGTGGGTCCATCTCCTGGAAAATTGACCATTCGTAATGCTAGCCAGGTAAGGTGAGGTTTCGAATACACCAACCCCGGTTTTGCATCGCCTATCAATAATACGAAGACTGAGGAATGTTCCTAAAAACTTCGTGAAAACTCAATGAAAGGTTGAAAAGTCTAACCTGAAAATATCAAGTCTTAGACCTGTAAAACTACTGAAATATCTTGTTTTTCTGGAAGTGAGGTGCTCTCTATAGTACTGATGTACTCCATAAACACATGATCTAGCAGAAGATTTCTTATCTTAATAATTCTGACGTTCTTTTGCATGATAATGGTGATCATAAAATTTTATGGCACCAAGGTATTACGTCTTTTTATCATGCAAGAGAGTGTCATTTTTATTCTGATTTGAAACGAGGCTCCCAATTCAGAAGTGACCTAATCGATGAAATGGTCTATTATACGTTGGTGGGTGTCGTAGCTTACATCAATCATCTGTCGAATAGGAAGCGGAAATTTCGAATGATGCAGGGTTTGACTCAACAATCAGATATTCACTTATCTAATCAAGACCTTCATAGTGGACAGTTGTCAAGCATACTTATTGTATATTCTCTTACGCCATTATACCTACTATGAGTACATAGGTTTGGTACTTGCTAGCGTACATTGTCTGTCAGTAGTACCCTCAGTTACGAAATCTATCAACACCAAATTTGCTTTCAGCTCTGACTGCTAGCACTGCACTGCTAGGTCAGCAGGGCAAAGAGTTCTTAGATTTTACTGCCCTCAAAAACCAAATGAATGTATATTTGGGGGTTGTCAGGGCAGCGAGATTGCACTCCTACCCAGTGGGCAAAATCTTCAAAAAGTCTATGAGGAGGAGTGTTTTCTATATGAATGGCAAGCAATATTGACTGCTGTTCCAATAAAAAAACCCTCCTCCACATCTCTGTTGAAGATTTTGCCTACTGGGCAGGCACCAAACAAATGTACCCTACGTGTGTTTTGGTTTTGTATTTTACAGATCTCTCAACCTGCTGGCACCAGTGTTTGTTTCTCTTGTGGTAAAACTGTTTACCTAATGGAGAGATTATCAGTGGAAGGGAAGCTGTTTCATCGTGTATGTTTCAAATGTTTGGTATGCCAGACGCAGTTGAAGACAAGCACGTACGAATTCGATAAGAACTTACAGAAGTTCTTCTGTGAGAAAGATTTTAAAGAAAGAGGTATATATATATATACATATATATATATATTTATATTTATATTTATATTTATATTTATATATATGGTTCAAGTAATCTCCCTCGCTTAAACATATCTGATTTCTTCACTCGAGCACTCCATATTATTCATCAAACCAATATTGTGATTTCTTCATTACAAGGTTTACACATTCAATCATCTCCTAAGTTTGTTTCTTTAACACCGTCGACATCATTTCTATCCTCTCCTCCGCCCTCCTCCCTCTCCACCCCTCGAACTCCTTATGTCATCCTGTTCCTGAATGGTTTCCTTCTAAATTCACTTAAAAACAACAACATAAATAAATTGTTTTCAAAAAAACTGCTTTGATATTTATTCATTTTATTCTTCTGTTTATGTCAGATATTCTATCTTCACTATTGTTACGTTTCTCTCGCATCATTTTTTCTTCTCTGATGATTGAATTGAACAGGTTCTTGCATTCCTCCTCCGTTCTAGGGAAAAAACGACATGATCCCGATGGTAAAGAGAACACACCAGAGAAGGAATCTCCGTCAAAAGTCGACGATGTTGTCATGGCTGACGTCGTCCCGCCTTCAATTAACACGTCTCCTTTTAAACGTAACGAACAGTTTGTACGCAAAGGTATTCGACCGGAGTCATCGCCTGCAGATATGCAGTGGGAAAAAGCTCACGTCATCAAGTCGAAGGAGGAAGAACTAAAATCGCCAACTTCATCGAAATCAACGTCGAAAGCGTTCTTTTCTGGTCTCCTCAAGAAGAAAACTCAAAGTGTATCAGAAAATGAATTTGCTAATCCGTCCTACCAACAACATATCGACTTATCTAATTTCATGAACCAATTAAATTCGAAGGAGAGTGTGACCAATGAACGTGTTGTTATTGGTGCTGAAACAACGGAAGATTCTGTTGTTCAGAGCGAGGCTAGTAAAGGGAAAAGCCCCAAAAAGAAGAAACTAGTTTTGAAAGTTAAGAAAAAGAAGGGTACACATAAAAATGAAGATGGGGAAGGCGAGTCTAGAGATAAAGATGTCGCTATTACAGAACGAAAGGAAGAAAATAGAGGGTCGAATTACGAAAATATCGAAGTTTTGGATCGGGTGTTGGATGCGAAATCTGATCCGTCTGCAAGCACTGCATCAACAGACAAACCCACTGAGGAGGAGAGACATTATGCTGAACCCTCTTCCGTTGGTGTACCAGTTCAAAAAAATGAGTCAGGAGTGGAATCAGCCAATATTTATCTTAATGTTTCGACAGAAACGAATGAAAAGGAAGAAAACAGCAATCCACTACTGTTAGCTGCAAAGAACCGTCTGCGTTCGTCTGGTAGAAGGAAAGACAGAAACGTTCAAAGAGATGTCCAAGAAGTTGAAGAAAACACTTCGAGTCAGTACTTAGCAATTCGAGGTAATCTTAAAAAAGTAAGGAGCGCTGAAAATGTCAACGAAGCTAATCTGGAACATCGGCAGGAGTCGAACAACGCAGACCGTGTCGGTCAAGACAGAAACGTTCAAAGAGATGTCCAAGAAGTTGAAGAAAACACTTCCAGTCAGTACTTAGCAATTCGAGGTAATCTTAAAAAAGTAAGGAGCGCTGAAAATGTCAACGAAGCTAATCTGGAACATCCGCAGGAGTCGAACAACGCAGACCGTGTCGGCCAGGCGTTTCTTGAAGCGCGTGCAAAGTTACACAAAACTGGCGTTCACGATTCTGAAGATATCGATGATCATGGAGATAGCCATGTAGGGGAATTAAAAAGTATGGACCAGACTGATCAGACATTACTTGGCATTACTGACTCAGAAGGTGTCGATCGTGACGCTTCCGACAGGATTGCGTCTCTGTCTGACAAGGGTGATGGGACAAGTTTACAAGAAGAAGCAATATTGCATAATGAACAGAATGATGTTATTATTTCCGTTGCGGCGGGCGACAACAGTATAGATGGGTCGAGCGATGGTGAAAACATACAAACTACATCCGATAGTGATAGGGAAAAACTATTCCAGGATAGGGAATCACATAATAGGGTTGGGGAATCACCAAATATAAACATTAATGGGGAATCACCGCACATAGATGAGGATATAGTAAATAATAATTCAGAAAATTCAGGCGATGAAGAAGTCGATGATACTGTTAGCAATGTTGACCGACGACTTGGTGATTCGTTGAATCCTTTCATTACTCCAGAACCGTCGCCACGTTTGCCACGCAAATCCGAAAATACGAACCCGTTTTTGTCTTCCAACGAAGACCTTTTATTTGAAGAAAGCGATGAGGGTAGCGAGTTCGACCAATCGAATCCATTTGCTGAAGACGTTCGATTGGAAAAACGAGCCACGTCTAAAAAGCAGAATTGTTCTGGTATAAGCGAAGCGCAACTGTCTGTGAATAAAAAAAAGCATCTGCTTGAAATGGGTATTGACGAAACCAATCCGTTTGCCGACGATTTAGACGACGAGGAAACGAGCGACCGCGAATTAACTCACCGGAAACTTAAGAAATCCGAGAGTGTTCATGTTCCAAACGTTGTGAGCCACATGCCTGCAACCAACAGTGGCAAAAAGTTAGTATTAAAAACGAAACATAAAAAAAGATCGGCTCCTGTACCGCCTCAAATGATGGTGGAGGCGAACAGCCCGCCTACTAAATCGAACCAAGGGACCTTCAAGAAGAGACAAGCGCCACAACGCCCCTCGATTTTAAAACAACCTGACACGGACGTAATTAGTGGAAACGCGAGTACAGTTTCTGACGATACGCCAGCGAAACAAGTAGATGATAAAGATCAATTTAATGTGGAATACCAAAAAGATTCGGTCATGGAACACCCACAGGAACATCAACAGCAGCAAAGTTCCGATGCCGAGATGCCAATACCCAACGCGTCAACCCCAACGCAAAAAACGATTAGTTCTCCTTTTCAGAAGCGTGTCAGCGACAAAAGGAAAGCACCGGTCAGACCAGTACAACCGGACTATGATATAGACGAAGAAATGTTGTTGAAAAGTGTGGCTTTGCGTGATAAACAACCAAAACGGGATGAAATGGAAAAGGAGTTGGAGCTGTTGGAAGTTCGACAAAGACAGCTGGAGATGGACGGAGTCATGATGGAGAAGAAACTGCGTGGTTGCGATAACGGTACTGCTTTGTCGTATCTTTAAGGTTCTCCAGGTCCTGTTAGACGGTAAACTATTAGATAAACTACGCTTCAAAACTTATTTTAAAGAGATTAGTTTACAGAAAAGTTTATCGTGTATCTTACCTAAAATTATTAAAAAGATTAATCAGTTGATATCAATGAAGAAAAAAGAATCAATTTGTATTATGAAGAAAAAATTTCTTCTTTGAGAATAATTAATCAAATAGTTTATCGTCTAATAATATCTTTACATTCGTCGTACGAGTAGTGATTGAAGCCGTACCAATAGCGATTGAAGCCGTACCACTAGTTATTTAGTGGTTTTTCTTTAAACATGCTGTGTCACAAATGTACCATTTGATTTTGCATTCGTTTGCTCAGCCCTTCAGAAGTTTAGCACGAAAGCAGGTTTTGTACAATGAATAATCCAAGTATTGGACATTTTTTGACATTTTAGAGGAACCTGAAGAGGCTTACTTGCTAACCTGGTTCGAATTGGTCAATCAGAAGAACCTTCTACTGAGGAGGGAAAATGAATTGATTTATTTGTAAGTAATAAGTCACGTGATTATAAAGTGACTACAGGTTGCGATCATAAAACGTTTCTTATTTTCATTTGAAAGAAGGAGGCATTGCACTGCGCTGTTCTCGCTAACCCAGACCAAACTATTGGTGATCGCACCTCGTTAAACAAACCTTACAAGATATTAAATGCTTGAGTTTTTTTTGGGTATTTCTGTTGGCGATCTTAATTCTTATTTCTTTTTGACAATCTACCTGATTCCTTTCATAATGTAAATAAGAAGTTTTGGTAGACCCTTTGTAATTCAAAATCTTCAAAACGTCTCTGTGGAGGAGTGTTTTTTTGTTGAAACAGCAGGCGATATTGCTTGCCATTCTTATAGAAAACACTCCTCATAGAGTTTTTGAAGATTTTGCCCACTGGGAGATTTTCTACGTTTGTATGCGTCATAACTGATTGAAAAATGTGAGAAACGTTCAAATAGTTTTTTTGTGAACATTATATGCTGTTGTTGTTTTACTTCAGATGTCAAGAACAGGACTTTTTGAGGAATCAAAGGAGAGCTGAGTTTGAGCTTCGTCGGTTGATGAATAAACCAGGTAATAACCTGTTTTGTAGTTTGTAGGACCGAGTCTTTTAATATCTGCCACACGTGTAGGTGAAGGGGTTTGGTGTAGATTTCTTTTTGATCCGTGGTGTGGCGCGAATGTATACGAAATTTTCTAATTTCGCTGAAATCTTGCTAAATCAGCAAAACATAGCCACTTTCTGTTCGTCAGAAAAAGAGAACTCGAACCCCGGCCTCAGCTTGGTGCAAAGGCCGGAACTTCTTTTCTAGCCGCAGTGACAGGAGACTGTTGGTGAAGTGTCTCTATAAATGGGATCTCCAAGAGACTATTTTTACGACGATTTCGCGACGATTTTCGCGACGATTTTGAGCACTTCTAGACGATTCTTTAGGCGCGCCTTAAAAATCAAAACACCGCTGTAAACACTAAATTAAAAATTCATACAGTCCTATTGGTTTAAACGTATTTCTATGGTTTAAAATGTTTTCGTTGCAAAAATTTATAAGGATCGTCGTAAAAATCGTCTAGTGGAAATCTCAGCTTTAAATAACATTTTCGTATGCTCGATATATTAATTCCTCATTCGTTTGACTCCTTGCGGCGAAGTGTAAACAGGCCTTTAATCTATTAGTAGACTCTGGGCCGTATTATTGTTTTGCTTAGATTCGTGATGCACCCCCTCTAGTCAATACTCTTTGCATTTCTCCTCGTCCATTCTAAAGTGCTGATTTGAATGTTCTGAAGTATATTCGCACCTTTCATGTACACCCAACCTCGTTTTGTGAAATTTATTGGTTTAATAACGTTTTTTCTTTATAACGTAGTAATTCTGTCCAGTACTAAAACTCCCAGTAGTAGGATGAGAGGCAATTTTGTTATCTAAAACGAGGTTGGATGTACTTACTAGACCAAAATCCGGGAACGATGTATTCTTTCCGTTTGTTTGGTGCAGAGATATGCTCCAAAGTCACGTTCTGTGAAGAGTTTCATATAAAACGTTTTCGAGAACCTTTTTTCCTTGATATTTTAGAGAAAGAGAAGACGATAGAGGATCGAATGAGGGAGGACCAGTTGTTGGCAGACATTTTGAATTACGTCACAAGGAGGAGTAATATCATCAACCAGATGGACGAAGATCGATTGAGGTATAGTATGTTACCATGGTAACACCATGATAATCTTTCAGGATATGTTTTCTTTCTTATTATGATTTCCCGCTCATTTTAAAGGGAATACGAAGAAGATCTGGAAATAAACAATATGCTGGAGGCTCAGGGTAAGCTGATTTTTTTTTTGAGAAGCCATGGATCTGTCGTGGAGCGACGATGTAGTGGATAATACTTTCGTGTGCGACCGCTGTGTATCTATATCACGTATCTATACTTCACCCTGATGCGCTTAAAAAGCAGCTTTTCAGCCCATGTAGAGCCACCGATTGACTGCACGCCAGTCGAAAATTTTCGAAATGTTTGAAATAGAATGCGTCTGAATTGGCCGTTCACTTTTGTTGTTGTCATTGTTTGACAGGTCTTTCGTCGCCGCCATCTGGTGGTAAAGTTTCCAGTGATGCCAATGTATCGACGGAGAAAAAAAATCCGAAAAAGAAAGAGAAAAAGAAGAAAGAGAAGAACAAGAAAAAGAAAAGCGTTTCGTAAGCTCGTAGAAAGACCTACCATTTTGGATATGTGAGATGAGAGGTTTGGATCTAGGTTGTCAATGAAAAGTAAAGTTGACCGTTGTCGTCTTTTGCGTTAGTACTAACGGTTAGTTATCGGGGGAAGTTTTTAAAATAACGAAATGAAAACGGTAACACTATATACAATGAATTTCAAGTACAGGAGCGAGAATCCCTTCTACCATTCGAATTACTATCTCTATAACGGATTTACATTAACTTATTGTTAAAATTTTTATTAGGCGATTCAAATTGACCAATCAGGTAATGCTGTTTAGTTTTTCGAATTCAGTTAGTTTAAGTTAATTTTCACGTAAAATATTTTTTTATCAAATCTATTCAGAAAAGGCAGGATTTCCATTTAACGATTTTCGAGACAATACATGCGTGGAATGAAAAAAGTTGTTAACAAATTCCCCTCCGCGCATGTGCTGTCACAAAATAATTCCCTTCTACGCATGTATCAATTGTCGTCACGTGGAAATCCACCTTGATGGTTTTCATTGCTCTGCAGACGAGCAATAGTTGTACATTCTTTTCTTAATTTTTGTAGCGCCATATTTTCATTCTATGTCCAAAAGTAGAGCGAGTAACTTATTCAACTTTCAAAAATGCCCAAACCTTAACTCTCATGAATTGTATCCCAGTGGGCAAAATCTTCAAAAAGTCTAGGAGGAGTGTTTTTCTATAGGAATAAGCAATAACACCTAGAATCAAAAATCACTCCTCCTCAGAGACTTTTTGATGATTTTGCCCACTGGAATTAGACTGAACAGGATAACTTTGGAATTTCAAAACTCTCTTTTTCGTCACACGAGCAAGTCTTATTAAGTGTTCAGAACTGGTCGTGTACCTTTACCGTTCAAGAAATTCAACTAAACTGTAGGGAAGGCTGAGAAACCGTCAGATGAACATATTCTGTACAATAGTTTTCCAATTTTCTTATCTGCACTAATTATATTATCTGCAGGCCACCACGTAAAAACCATAAAAAGTGATTATTTTCTATTTTTTGAAAGAATTTTTGGGTACATAAATGAATATTATTTGTACAGTTCGGTAACTTAATAGTGTTATCTTTTATGAATCAGTTGCGCAGCGATGGCGAAGTGGATATTAATACCTTCGGGTGCGAGCGCTGTGGAAGCCCCGCGTTCTAGTCTCAGTCATGCTGCTTTTCAATAGCCAACTCCAATGTGTTTTAAAAAGCAGTGGATCAGCCCATTTGGAGACATGGAATGACTGCACACTCGCCTTCGAACAAGATAGGGCAATGCTATACGTATGTCTGAGGGTAAGTCAATTTCCTAGTGGCATATCGGCGGGAAGAAGAACCAAACGTTACTGATGAAAGCCCAAGGACTCAAAACTCCGGGTTAGTTACGCGCTTGTGCTAGCGGCTTAGTGGTTGGGAAGTGGGGTTGACACTTTTGTTCGAGCTCATCTCAAGACAAAAATATATAAACCATGGCACTGTGAAGTGGATTCGGTCATGTTTCAGGGTCATCGACCGGGATTTAGGAAAAAAGGGGTTTGTTGACGTAATTGTTTTACCAAGACTTGATTTTTGTTAAGGAATAAAATTATGAGAGCATATTGTTTGTATAAAAAATACGCATTTCTTCCTCAACTAACTAATGAACTAAAAAGCTTTGGGTGGTGAGCCAACTTTACGTATGGAATCTATATTCGGCAAATAAAAATATGGGCTGTTCAACCCGCTTTGCATTGCATTTGCATGTATTTCAAGAAATGTATATAAATTGCATAAAATACACCACAAAAAAACCCCCTAAAAACAAGATTTAAAAATAAGTTTTAAAAATAAACCTGAGAAGAGAAAAACAATTCAAAAATGAAAATATTTTCGATTAAATAAAAACTGGCAAGGATGGAGTGGATCGAAATATTTCCACTCGATAAAGTCTTTGTATTGTCAGAATTCCTTTACTACACGTGGGCGAAAGAAAGGTTCCCAGAAATCAAAACTAGCTTATTAATGTATAGTAGTTTCCATTAGCGCCTTTAACCATCCAATTTCCCAGTTGTTAAACAGTTGTTAAATTGTTCTTGAGCATTCTTTACGCTTTCAAAAGTTTTCAAACGTAAATGCCTGAAGCATTCGGAATATGCCGTACATTTATCCTTAGGTAATTTCCCTGTGTATGATTTGAAGAAAGCCTGGCCGTATGTTTGGGATCTCAATCTAATGGACGTGTCATAGGTATATGCATAACCTCCTTTACAGAGCACATGAGCTTTCGCTGCCAAATGCGATTTATCGAATTTGTATCTCTTTAAAAATCCTACAATCATTGCTGCTCCAGGGGTGTTGTAGTTGACTGTCAGACCATATTGACTTCCTGTCGTATCACTGCTTGATGTGGATTTGGTGGAACTGAAACTAACTGCTCCACCCACAGATGCACTCGCTTCCATCGTTACACTTGCTTCGGCTAGCCCAAATATTGATACTCCTGTTTCCACGGCGACACTCACACTGAGCTAAATTGAAAAAGTCAAGATTATTTTGAAAGTATAGCATCTTCGTTCAGCAGGGAATTTCGTGGTGTTTCACTGCACTGATAATATTGAAAAATTCAACATTTTCTAACAGTGTTACAGATAAATCTGCTAGTGTTCACCAGCCCATTTTCGTGAATGTTCAAATCGTTGCTTTTGCGAAAAGTAGCCATTTTTGCACGGAATTAATTTGCGAATCAGGCAAATCAGAAATTTAAGCTAGTTTTTGCGAGATTCATTTTTTCTGATCTGCCCCTTGACCTTAAATTTGGGAAAATAATTTTTGCAAATCACCTTATTAACCTCGTTCTTGCTAATTGCCTTGTACCTGAAAATTTATGTTGTTCCTGTGTCTCTGTTATGTTGTCTGGTCCTGGACAGAACACTTACTTTCATCATGGACGTATAATAAGAGAAGGACTTACAACTTTCATTGATCTATTCAAATTAAGCGCGTATAGGTTTTTAGAGATTTTACAAAAGCAGCTTTAAAATTCCCTCAAGCACAGCTAAAAATACATGATTTTATTGGCTTCTGAGATTTTAAAAACCAACAAGAAATGTCTTTCAAGATATGCCGTTCATTTTGTAGCCAATTGTAAAAATCTGATGCCTTAAAAACTTGTACAGCCTCAGCCTTGAAACTTTCAGAATTGGATGACAAGATATTCTTCTCCCTGCGGATATGGCGGCGTTTTCCCGGCATCTGTCTAAGTTGCGAATTGTTTGTAAAAGATGTATCAAGTTAAATACTACATAACTCCTTAAAATTAAGTCGAAAAACATTAAGTAATTCTGAAGTACTAATGAAAATCACAGATTTATATGCAATTCATGTTTCTTCAATTTCTGAGATTTTTCGCAATGTGTGAAACATAAACATTCGTGTAAAACTCGCCCATGTCATCGAAAAATCCAGTGAAATGCGAGAGATGCTTTACATCAAAGGAATGCCGACATAAAAGATTTTAACAATGGAATTCAAAGGCTTTAGAAGTAAGTTGTAATTCCTTCTCTTGTTATACGACCATGCGTTCATTAAGTGTCAATTTCTTCGTTGCATAATACGACCTCTTTACCGACTTTTTACGGTTCAACAATTTTCCTTTCCTGGAATTTATTTTTGCGATCAGGAGCAAAAACAAATAAAATAAAAAAATTCCACAGAAATAACTTCCGTAAAAATTTCTTCCCTCAAAAATTCCTTCCCTAAAAATATTTCCTTCTTTTCAAGCCTTTAACGTCGCTAATTAGGAAGTCATTAGCAAAATTCGCCAAAATTTCTCCTCACGAAAATTTCATAGGGAGAAGCACTTTAGATTGTAAATTCATGGAACTTAGCTTGTGAGAATACTTACCTTCCAATTGACAGATTCTTGTCTACCAACATCGAGCCCATATTTTTCAGTTAATTGAATAGATTTGCTCAAACTGAGTCTCGAAACTTCTGCAGAATAACAGCTTGTTTGTGTGGTAACACCAATGATTTCAATACCGTCGAACTTTGCACGATCTTGGAATGGTAAAGCAACAACTTTTTGCAGTTTGCATTCCCCACCTGTATGAATAAAAAAATCGTACATTTTCCATTTTTCCAAAATGTGATTTTACGGAAAGAATTTGTTTCATTTATAATAATCTATAATGAACCCATTGGAATTCATTGTGGTCAACGACAGGTTTAAGCAAATATATTTGGTGCGGAGAAACGAGGAATTTTACAGTTTTCCCTGGATCACTTTTCACTTCATATTCATCAGAGGCATCAACACAATTAAAGGGGAACTAAAGTCAAAAAGTTAGTTATGTTTTCAACAAGTTTTTTGATAGTATGTTATGTGTAAATTCAAACAAACTTTATATCACGCCCAAATTCTCCTTTAATATCAAACTATAGGCCTTTAGAGAAACAGTTCTGTTGCCTTGGTTTCAACATTTTTGACGTAATTGTGGCAGGTTGATGTTACGAGATTGCATCAAATAAAACATTCTTCAGAAGTCTTGTACACTTTTCGACAGCCACAGTAATTTGCTAGAGTGACTGCACACTTTGAATTTAGACCGAATGTATATAGAAAGAGTTGAATCTCGAGAAATCTAGAAAGTTGGAAAATCTAGAAAGTTTACCATAAATATGATATAAATAGGAGCCTTACGGCTTGAAGTTCAGCGCTAACTACACGTTTTGTTATTAAACACATGATATTAGAACATATGACTTCAAAGGTCTAAAAGTTAAGAACAAGCTAAGAACATTCGTTTGTTCTTAAGAAAATCTTTTTACATTTTCCAAGAAAACGTCGTGATAATAGTTATACACAAGAATATTATCATCATGTTGCTTATAACAGTATCAACTGTACTCCTTTAAAGTAAGCCATTTTAACATGGGGTTTAAATTTTAAGTTTTAAATTTTAGATATTCAATAGTGTATGAATTAAGAACATATTAAAATTATTTTTAGGTTTCAATGTTGAAACGTTTTAAGGCTCGATCAAAGTTCATCAATTCATTCTTTTTTAGATTCCTATCAAAACATCTGATTGATCCTACCTTTAATCCAAAACGTGTCTGATACACTTTTACCACACCTAAATTCTGCATTCTTGGTGTTTCCATCATCACCTCGCCAAAAAAGCGGGCAGTTCCCAAAACCAATTGCGTACAATCCATTATTTTGTGGTCTAATCCAGAACTTATCTCCACTACCATGTCCACGACGAAACTGTGCATTTTTCGTATTACCAGAATTTCCATTCCAATATAGCCATAAATTACTATTTGAACCAATGCGATATCTGAAAGATAAAAGCCATTCTCTCAATTTTCATTATTTATATATTTATTTATTTATTAATGTTTACCCAGGATAGCCTCTTCAGTTCTGATAAAACTGTTATCAATCGGGGTCCTGTGTAGGAGGTTCTAGAGCATTTAAATCTACGGAAATCGGATGTCTACCTCAATTGCTCAACTAGACAACCGCTTAGACGTCAATCTCATCCTCAATCTGAGTGCAGAACTGAGTGGATTGATTCATACTGCTATAGTTATTTGCATGACTCGGCCAGGATTTGAACCCTGGCGTCTCGTAATGGAGGCGAGCACTTTACCGCAAAACCATCAGTCGGTTTAATGACATGTTTACTGCGCTTTTTTATGTATCAAATTTGTTATTTCCAATGGTAATCAACGAAACAACCTACCCGTCTCCACTCTTCACAATTTTCATTGGATCTCCTTTTTCGCTGCCACACCTGAATTCTGCATTTTTGAAATCACCACTTTGACCTTTCCAGAACAAATAACAATTTTCCCCAAATCCAATTCTCAATTCATCATCTCCAACGAATCTTTCCACTGCCTTAGAACTTACATTTGCACCGTTTGTTTTGACATACAAGAACAGTAGTAACACTGCCACCACTGTAGGTTTAAACATTTCTTTGATCATCATAATCATTAACAGATCTAGAAGAAAACATATATTACAGAATTTAATTGATATGTGATATGCTGTGCATATAATAATTTCAAGTAATGGTTTTTGCTACCATCAAATCATGCACAAAGGAAATTTTGACATAAAATATTTAATTTAACTACGAAGCGATCAACCAAAACCCAAAATAAACAATCCTTTTATTATGGTTGGCTGGAACTTCTTGGTGTTACAATGTGCATGTTTGTAAACAAACATTCTCAAATGAACAAAATAGCAACGGGATTGCTATAAAAATTACTTTGCCTTTAAGGAAAGCCGCTATAATTAATTAAAAAAAAAGTCTGCCGTTACTTACATATTCTTCGTACAGTTTAGTGAAACACAGAAGTCGTAGAGGGCCATTTATAGTAGAAACAAGACAATAGAACAATCAGATTTTAATAGGATTCTTTTTTAATGTCCCAGCATTTAGTGATTGAGGGAGATATTTTAAGAATAGTTGACATAAGCCACGCAACAGGAAACTGTTGATGTAGTAATGAAACTGTAAATGTAGTTATGAAATTGTTTATTTCCAAAACCAACGCATTAATGACGAATTTTCCTCTATTGGTTGCACTGGACACTAGATGATATTTTACGGTACCTATATGAACTGTCTGAAGTTGACAAACTCTCGTTTATTCATATACCGTGAAAAAGGGTGTCAATTATGTGTCAGTCTGTTACTGCAGAAACAATCCCGTGATACAGAACCTCATCTTATTTTGTGATTCATCAAATCATCATATATCATCTTTGCAGCCGATGATGACTCGATGATATCTCGTTGGAAGTGTTAGAAAGGATAAAAAATATGAACAGCAACTTTGCTGCAGATATGAACATCAAGTTTGCTGCAGCTATAAACATCCACTTTGCTGCAGCTACGTTACTTGTTTTGGAAAGTGCACGCTGTTTTATTTTATAAACACCACAGGCTTAACGTCACTAAAATAATAAGCACTGTAGTGGCGTTAGGCCACGGATTGACGTAGTATATTTACATTCGTATTGAATAGGCGTAAGAAAGGAGAGGATCATGTTTGTTATACATTCCTACTGAACTCTCGACATTACAAGCACCACTTCATCACCGTTCTAGGCTCAAAACCATTAAAAAAAATCTTATATTTTCTCTACTTCAAAAGGAAAGACAGTAAAGCTTGTAATTTTAAAAACGCAAACTCTACAATACAATGAATGTTCCTTTGTTCTTTATGAGTTAAAAAGGTGGGTTGATTTTCTCCTTAAATTCCAAGCTTTTGGAGTACGTTTTAAGGACATTTTTTAGGGACAGGAAGCCAAAAATGGGGAATGACACATTCACCAAGCCATTTTGATTTAACCCATATGAATTAGAGGATTTCAACCAAAAATATCGCGGGTGTCCTTTTGTTTGCTACGAAACTTTTTTTGAAGCATGTTTTCTATTGACAGCTGACGGCCTAAACAATCATTTTTTATCATCAGCTATCTCCTTGTTAACCACATGGTTTCGTCTTTGATATCTTTAGATTTTCCAAGAGATGAAGTTTGACGATGTTAAAGTTTGTATATGTTACACCATTCCCGAGTTTCGGTTTAAACGCCATGTTTTGACCTAGTTACTGCACCAGCGTTAGATTTAGATATCAAAATTGCCTATTAAAAGTAATAGAGGTAATTAAGAGATAATTAATAAGTAATAAAGTTAAAACATAAATAATTATTGAAACAATAAATTATCAATTAGTGTTCAGTGAAATCCAGTGAGGAAAATACGTCATTAATGCGTTGGTTTGAATGACAAACGTTGGTGCTGATGTGTATAGATGATATAATTATATCCTGTTAAAATCTGATTGTTCTATTGTCTTTTGTCAACTATAAATGGCCCTGTACGACTTCTGTGTTTCACTAAACTGAACGAAGAATCTGTAAGTAACGGTAGGTTTCTTTTTATCTATATCATAGCGATTTTTCTTAATGGGAAAGTCCATCAAGTACTTTCTGCTACATCACTCCATTTCATTTGAAGATCACACTTTGTTTAAGACCAAGTTAAACCCGTAATTTTATAGTAATTTCGTTGTTATTTTGTTCATTTGAGAACATTGGAAAACATTCATCAACATATTTTTGAACCGGTTTTTTTTCAAACTTTTTTTTCTCACCTATTCACTTTTTGTTGCCAATGCATTTTCAAAAATAGGCATTCTAATCACACTATTGGGCTTCCGTATGAATCATTTTCATAAAAAAACATGCTTTTTTTCAGTTTGTTATTGGCAAAAAAGAGACATGTGGACCTTTTTCACACTGCTTGTTGTTTTCTTTGTCAATTTAAATTATGCAAAATCTGAAGACCCATTGGCAAGGTTTTTTGGCAACAACAACCTGAAGATAGGGTTTGGTGCAGATTGTTACATGTTTTGGAGAGGTGACGACGGCAGCCGGAAAAACATGGAATTCCGCTGTGGAAAAAGCGACGGTGATCCTATCAAGATTGTGAAAGATGGAATAGGGTAACGTTGTAACCAATATTTTTTCTTTGCATAATCCTTGTTTTACACTTCCAGCGTAATAGACCTGTTCACTAATAAGTTGCGCAAGATTTTTTCCTCCTAAATTTTCTTCCAAATCATTACCTGCCAATTTTTTTGGTGTTTAAAGGTCTATCGAACTACCCAGGCTTCGAACTATAAATAAGTGATACCCTGTGCAGTTTGGTAAGATTTTAATATATCATTTAAACATCTCATATTCCTTAACTAAACATTAAACATGGAACCGGAGTAGGCGAATCAACCTGATATATTAGCCTCGGCTAAAAACTCAAATTTATTTATTCTAAGATATCGAATTGGATCTGGCTCATTGTGGTTGTTTTGGAATGGAGATTCAGGTAACACGAAAAACGCAGAATTTCGTCGTGGACATGGAAAAGGAGATATTTTCTGGATTAGACCACAAAATAATGGATTGTACGCAATTGGTTTTGGGAACTGCCCACTTTTCTGGAGAGGAGATAAAGGGACAGTGAAGAATGGTGAATTCAGGTGTGAGAAACATATATCTGACACTTTCTGGATTAAAGGTAACGATTATTCTCGTCAAAAAAGCTTTGCTTAAAATGTCTTACATATAAGAGGAGAGACCCCGGGTTGGAGGTTGATGTTCAGTGATTATTGCCCGTTATGTTAAACTAAATAAAAAACAAACATTGAATAAGACCAACGGACAAGTTGCTTATAGAAAGACTTCGTTATTGTTATGGATGTAATTTTATTATTCCCGAGGTCTTTTATGGACAACTAGCTGCATGAGTATTATGCAACAATTTAAAGATCATGCCGAAACTGTTTAGGTGATGGATGCAAGGTAACCAACGTGACTGTTCTCTCAACGGACAACCGATCAGAAGATGATGGCACTGAAATCGTTGGAATCAACGTAGGTGCAAGCTGTTCCGATTCAACCTTTTCTTTGGCGTTAGCAAATTCGCGTATTATCACTGAAACAGTTGGAGTTACGATCCGTAACACAAAGGAGGTGAACTTTGGCGTAAGTGTTTGCATACCGTAAACGCCCTATATTGGTGACTTGAAAAGAAATTAAAGGCATACCTGAATAACCCTTGTCCTAATTGTCATTTCAGTGGGTCCCACGAAATTAAAATTTAAGAGAAAAAATATAGAAACAGAAAATACTAACCTGTTTTTAGTATTTAAGTGTACATTTCCTATACTATACAATAAAGGCTGTTATGTCTAACCATTTAACAGATAAATATCTTCAAGAGGAACTTCTGGTATAAGTTTATCAGAGTGCCTGCGAGGATTGCTAAAAAAAGATAGATAGAAACCAAGAAACGTTTTGAGGAATTACATATAACATTACTAGAAATATTTAAGTAAACGTTTTTGTTATCTTTGTTGCTCTAAACTGTGTCCGTGCATCGAATATTGCCAACAAAAGTTGATCGTGACATTTCGTTTTCTCTCTGTGTTATTTTGCTTTGAAAAACAATGAGGAATTGTAAGATTAATATACGGGCCAGCTAACTATCCAAGGTCAGTTAACTAATGGAGGTGCGAGTTATAAACACTATCCGTTGAATATAAGAACAATAACAAAATTTCTGGTCGGCATAATACAAAAGCATGTAACTTGCAGTCGCCTTAAGTCGTCGATCTCAAAATTAAAGATTCCCCGGGCAGTTCGGTATGCCTTTAACGTTAATTTGTGCGATACCAATCACCATTTCTTAACACAATTTGTTTCGTCAAACATATGAACCTACTTATTTGTAGTATCCCAATTTCCACCCTTTTTAAAATACGATTGATCTTAATTTTCCTATTTTTAGTACAGTACAAGCATTAGCGTTAAAGCTGGTGGAAATATACTCGGCGCTAAGTCGTCGGTAACAGTTAAAACCAGCTATTCTGTCGGCGGTGCCATTACTTGGAGTTCAGCAAAGAGCCGAAGCACTTCTGTATCGTCACAAACAACTAATAAGCTGGTCGTTACTTACAAAGCGCCAGGAGCGGCTATGATTCTCGGATATATAAAACGATACAAATTTAACAAAGACAAAGTGCCAGCAAGATTTTTGGTCAAGTGCAATGGTGGCCACAAATTCACCTACGACTCGACCATTGACTTGCGATCGAAAACGTATGCACATGCCCATTTCGACTCATATACTGGCAGTTATCCGAAAGACAAGTGTAACGATGACAAGTTGCATTGCTTGGATCAGAATAACTTCCTTCGATTGGATGACGTACAAAAGATTAATAATCACTTCAAGTCTTGTTTTCCGTAAACGTTGCCGAAATTCGTAATTAGCAAGTATGCACAGTTCGAAAATGTTCAAGTTTGGAGCTTGGGATATTTTATAGTATTTCTCTCAAATCTATAAATATAGTTAGTTGTTTTATAGTTAGTTGTCTTTGGTGATTGGTGACTGAAATTAATAAGAAATTTTTATTTAATCTCTTTAGAATATAAATACAACTTCAGCCAACAGGCGATTGATTTTTATTCCCATAGTTGCACAAAACAGCCATATGTCATGGCCTCACTGTCAAAAATAATTTAGGCATGCCTAATACATCCTTTATTAACAACAGAGCGTCTCCATTGCAACACTCTTTCTCCATATCTCGAAGGATAATAGCCTCTTTTCTGTTGATTAATTTAAACTAAATTTTTGTTTTGTTTCTCTTTGTTTCTTGTGCAATGGTATAGCTTTTATTATATACCATGAAAAAACATCCTCCATGTCAATTTTCATCGTTCAATCGTTTCTTCTCCAAGGTGCTATGGGCAGTGTTAAATTGTTATTTAACAAAAGTTTTCAAACAAAAATGTCTGAAGCATTTGGAATATGCCTCACATTTATCCTCAGGCAATTTTCTTGCGTATGATTTAAAGAAAGCCTGGATGTATGTTCCGGATCTCAATCTGATTGACGTGTCGTAGGTGTATGCATAACCCTCATCCTAACGTGGAATTAAATCTAACTGCTCCATCCACAGACGTACTGGCACCGTTACACTTGCTTTGGCTAGCTCAAATATTGATACTTCCGTTTCGAAAGCAACACCCGAACTGAGCTAAATTGAACAAGATGCCTTTGCAGGAACAAGGATTTCTGCTTTATTTGCTGATAATTTTCAAAAAACATTTTCTATTCCTTGTTGGCTCTTCTTATGCCCATTTTTATTGACATTTTGTTCTAAAAGTTTGCCGCCAAACATTCATGAAGAAATCTGATATATATAAGAGGCCATTTTAAAAGGCCGAGGTGCAGAAAGGTCTTATAAGACAATTTTAGAATATTAGAATTCACTGTTTACATTAATTCCCATTTTCTCCAAACTCAAAATATTTTCAATTAATCAGAATAGTGTAAACTGGCTATTGTTAATTTATTTTCATTTTATTTTGCATAAATAAGCATTCAGTGAACAAATACACTATGTGTTTTTCCTGCACATACCTTTTTAAACAAAATAATATATTAAAGCGGAAAAGTATCAAAGTTAACAAAAGATAAAATTTGAATGAGTTCGAAAAGTGTAAGACCAAAGATGTTGTAAATTGTCATTTAAGAGAAAGCCAAAGTTATTTATGATGGAATAATGAAATGCGTCCACGATTAAGGTTAGCATAAGAAATAATACAGTCTCATGTCACTCGACCGACTACCGCTTCAAATTTTGTCAGAATAAATTAGAATAATGTCAAAAAAGCAACCAATGCTAAAAATTCTGACAATAGAGACCAAATAAACATTCGAATCTTGAAATATAGTGAAAAAGTAATATTTTTGAAGACAGTCTAAACGTTAAAGCGAAGAAGAATATTTACCTTGTAAACATGTAAACTTTGGAAACATATTAAAAATTATTTAAGGCTCAATATTTTCATTTGTATACATTCAAAAAATGACAGAGAAGCAATACGCTGACCGAAAGACCAACTCTATATTCCCAGCTTAAAATGGTGACAAAATAATCTACGAGAAGTATTTTGCAAAAAATAAAGAATAAAGAAACAAATTCAAACTGTATTAAATTCAATTTGAAAAACATAATGAATAACACAAAATAACCAGGCTAGCTCTAGAGTGGAAAGCTGTGTGGTATGCATATCCAGAAAGCTGTGCATATAATATGTTACACCAAGCACTATAATTATTCACTATTAAACCACTTATTAAACTATATGAAATAAAAGGAATAACCTTTTCAAAACTTTTTCTTTCAAGTTTCAGTGTACAACACTGACTTCTTTCAATATATATGATGGTGGGGGCAGCTTCTTCCGTTCCCCATATTAAAACTTTTGATAACATATCAAGCAGTTATTAATTAAATGTGAAGAAGTTTCCAAGTTTCCAAGACAGAGATTCTTCAATATTTAACGTTCTCGGAAGAATATGTCTAAAAGCTGTTTTCATAAACTATCCAAGAATTTCAAAATTTAAGCGTAACTTGTCCGCCATTTTTAAAAACGTTTTTCCATAGATGATAAAACAAAGTGAATTTCGGTCTGCGTTCACCGCCTACGTTAAGTAGGCTAACTAGATTTATCAGCCAATCAGATATCAGAAATTAGCTGTATAACCAATGAACTTTCAGAAAAAAACTTGCGTAGGTTTGGAGCAGATGAAAAAAACCCCGAAGACACGGACGGTTTCAAAGTATTTTTATGCTTACGCAAAAATCAAATAAGTCAAGATCCTTCTCCCCTTTGCTTCGTCCCTGAGGCTTCTTACCATTTTGATATGCTTACCGCCGTCCAGCTTATTGAAAAGGTAAGAAAGCCTGAGGATGAGTTTGGTCTACACCTACATTAAAGTCGCATTTTAACGCACAGTAAGATCTGAATATTACTAGCCCTATGATGTTTTTTATATTTTTATCAATATTATTATTATTCATCTTATTTATAGTTGAAAAAAGGTCCAATAACATTTAAAAAACAATACAAAGTCAATTTAAGTCAACTAAATATAAATATCATACTAGATACCCATGTGCGAAAAAAGATTTCTACATATACATACCAGCTAATCATATGTCCCTGAAATCAAGTTATTACTATCACAAAATATTTATTCAACTAGGTTTTTGGTAAAGAAACTTAGAAAAAAATTTTCGTATGCTGTTGTAAACAAATAAAACTTGATAACATATGAGTAAAAATCCTGTGTCACCATCACAGCATATATAGAAAGAATTCAAAGAAGATGATGAAAATATAAAAGAGATTTAACTAATGGATCCTTGTCAAAGTTGATTTTGAACGCGAAGAAAGATCTGTGCATTTTAATTTTATTTTTTTTATACTTTTTTATTTAAAACTTTATTTAATATTGGACAATTTACAGTAGCATTTAAACTAATTCAAACCAACAATAATTTAAAAATCGTATACAATAATAATAATAATAATAAAAATATAATGCACAAGAAATTGATGATGATTGATAAAATTATGATGCGCAATTTCTACAATGGCAATAAAAATAAAAGTATTTCCTAATGGCAGCTCAGAATTCATTCAGAGTTTCTTTTTTCTTTATGAATAACGGGAGATTGTTCCATTGTTGTGCATTCAACTTTCGTGAGGAGACGCAACAACAACAACCCACAAACAGATTTGGTGCACTAAATTTAGGCTCAAACAAATCATGCATAAACCCAGGATTGAGACGGTTTGCAGACTTGTAGACCTCTGTCACTAATGATTTGATATTCAGCTTGTGAACTGACTCAGCTCCATAGGCTGTAAAGTCTAGATGTACCGCCCGTAGTGCCCTCATTTGAGTAGAGGCTGTCTTTTTTTATATCGCCCTTAGAGCAAAACATCAGGATCAAAGGACAGTATCTAAAACAAGACATCACATTTGCATTGAAAAGTAGAGATGCTTTCCGTAAATTTAAACATGAACGAATTCGAAAGAGGGCACTAATTTTTCGGTTTGCTTCCAGACATATATTGTGTATGTGTGGAGAAAACTTTAGTTTGTCATTAAAAGTCACACCTAACAACTTCACCGATTCAGAAGGTGTGATTAAGGAACTCTCAAAGAACAGTCTAATGTTGTTTTTATCAGTACAGCCAAATTGAAATTTCCAAGAATTTACAACCATTTGATTAAATTTAACCCAATTTATGATGATTGGAAGTAAATAAATAATGATTCTATACGAGCACGCATCTTTCTACCTGTCAGATAGCTATGTAAAAATCTAACACTCCTATGCCCTCAACCATAAGCCAGTAGTTTGGTAACCCGTAAATCATGTTGTAAGACATTAATTGCTTTCGAAAGTTTTATTAGCTCCTATTTTCCCATGTTTGACTAAAACTTTTTGCCAAGTATGTATAAGGATAAATAGACAGTGTTGGGTTAAGTAACCCTTCCTAAAACCACAAAGATATTTAGAGAGTCTCGTTTCCATAAATGCTAAAATCTGGTTGAAAAATAGCCTCTCGAATATCTTTGATGCTGGAGGAAGCAGGCTAATGGGGCGGTAGTTAGATTTGTCGAACCTTTCTTACAGACGGGGACTGTATTGGAAGCTTTAATTTCATCCGGAAATGTGCCACTATCAAGAGACTGGTTGAAACACAGCGATAGGGGAGTTGCAATCTCATTTGGAGTCGTTTGCAAAATATCAATTGGAATATATCCCCCTGCATCTTTGATGCATCAAGGGCTAAAATGGCTTTCATGACATCCTTGATTGTGGCATGTTCAAAATCATAAGATTCTGGGCTAGTATGAAATCGCTTGACGGTGACAATATTTGGATGGTCATTAAACTTATCAGCTGCAATGAAACCGGATCATTGCAATTTAAAAGCTCAGGCTGGTATCCAGGTTTACATTTCTTAATCGGTAGAGAGACAGCAATGTTGCAAAAGTAAGAATTGAAGATGGAAGAAACACTACTGTCTTCTGACACAATTTTGTTGTTGTCAACAAGAATGAATTTTGGCTTCCTTAGTTAACGGAAATGTTTTTACGAGCGACTTCCAAATCTAACCCAGTGGGCACGTGACGTCTTTTTTTACATTAATTTAACATCACACCCGGACGTGATGTTTAATAAACATCAATAAGATGTCACGGTAATAATGTTATTTTCCGTGACATATATTTGACGTTTAAATGATGTCATGGTAATAAGGTCATTTTCATTGTGATACGTGTTGTATACTGTCACCGTACAAGTGTTAGATGAAATTGCTGTTATACATAATGATACACATACAATGCTCCGCGATATAATCTGTGGTATATTCTTAATGTTCCTTGGGCCTTTTATATACTATTCTGGAACTTTTAGTATTGATAAGGATGCGAATAAAGGGTGAGATTCTTAGCAAGTACATATATGCATTTTTTTATATAAGAACCAAGTTTGTAAGACAGAAAACTTCGCGCATTACAATGATCATATTGATATATTTGTTTGAGTTATGTACAAATCCCAGGATATAAAATCCTTAAAAAAATAGAGACACCAGAAGAGGAGGAGGTGGTGGCCTATACATAAAAAACGAACACAATTTCAATCTGCGAAAAGACATTGGAAAACTGGATTCCTCCTTTGAACACATGTGGTTCGAAATGATCGGGAAAACCGAGAACGACAACATACTCCTTTATAACAATCAAAACATGACAATGCTTCGAAAAATGAATGGATTGATAAACTAGAAACTCTCCTATCAAAGGTTAACGATACATGGGACGGCCCAATTGTCATCACAGGGGACACCAATATCAATATCCTTAAAAGTAAACCTATCTGTCAAAGATACATAGAGACTCTCCAACTCTTTGATATAGAAAATGTCATCAAAACCGCTACTAGAAATGGAACCAGTCTAATTTATCACATAATAACAAATATACCAGAGAAGATATTATTATCAACAGGTTTGGTCCTGTGCGAAACTATCAGTGGCCACGATGTTTTTGCGTTCTAATCCAGAATCTCTTTTTCCATATACATGACGAAATTGCGCATCATTGACAGATCTAGAATCTTTATTCCAAGACAGTCACAGTGACTTTATATATTTTGTGACTATGGCCGAACTATCTTACCCCGCCTCACTTTGATGCGATAATTTGATGAAAACTCACAAATTGTCCCACAGCGATTTGCAATTGAGCAAAATATTTAAGTAATTATCGTGAAACAACCGAGTCGATTGTGAAAAAGTGCACTGTGTTGCAGATAGTCAATCCACCGTCTAAGTTCTACTACGACAAATCAAAAATTTAAACTTCGTATAAAGTGGAGGGGGTGATTAGTATTTAACAAGAACAAGTACGGTCAAAACCTCTTGCGGAATCAATTAGTTTCAAAAAAATCAATCTATTTATAGACAAAAAAATGACATAATTCCTGTTTTCAGTTTGTATCACCACTAGGCTTATTTGCACTGTTTTTTATGCTTTAATAGTTCACATTATTCTCTTCCACAAATTCCGACATACTCTCTAGCTCTACCGCATGATGTGACGAATGATGTTTGTGGTGGAGAGTGAAGTTGATTAAAAAAAATAAAATGTTGATTAAAGTGAAATCTGCCTTGGAGTTTGCTCAACGATGTAAAAGTAAAACTTTACGGCGGGGGCAAGATCGAGGTTGCTATGGGGGACATTTCTCCGCCGCCGCAGAATGCTCGTTGCTCAAGCTCCCTATTAGATGAGTTAAATTCGTGAGAAAATATAGATTCGATAAATTTAATTTATTTATGCTAAACTTTCTTTGCTTTGAGATATGTGTTTTTATAGAAAAACATTTTACCTTTCGTTGAGCTATACCTAATAACTAATTAATATGCAGTCGCACGTACTTTTTAAAATAGCGTTAAATTGTGACGTCATTAAATAACTAGGCTGGAGCTTTAACTAATCAGAACTAATCTCAGTGTGACTTCGGCTATTGGCGTTTAAACTGAAATACGGGGAGGGTGTATACATTCCAAAACAAATCCCAGTTTGGGAGTAATGACACTCACACAGAAAGAGGAAATTAAAAACTTCAAGTCAATTCTTAATCCGTTTGAGAAAGTAACTTCTTATTTTGAGTCATCAGATAAAATCAATTAAAAGTTTTCATTTTTAACTAACATAAGAATGATAATACAGTCGTGCTTTAACGACGCCGTGACATTTCCGCCGTCGAGGTGTTTCCTACGGCAGGTGGGAAACAAGAGTCGAACTGTTTCTCAATCGTGCCTACGTCGTCCAATCGATTGAAATTATCCTGATCCAAGCAGTGTAAGGTATCTTCATTGCACTTGTCCTTCTGAAAAGTGCCGATATACGAGTTGAAGTGTGCATGACCATACGTTTTTGATTTCAAGGCAATGGTAGAGTCGTATGTGAATCTGTGACCACCTTTGCACTTCACTAGAAATCTTGCCGGCAGTTTGTCTCTGTTAAATTTGTATCGTTTTATAAATCCAACAATCATAGCTCCTCCTGGCGTTTGGTAGGGAACAACCAGATTATTAGCTGATGTCGATGATTCAGAAATGCTACTGCTCTTTGCTGAACTCCAAGAAATGGAACCACCAACTGAGAAACTGGTAGTAACTGTTGTTTCCACTTTTGCACCGAATATATTTCCACCAGCTTTAACGCCTATGCTTGTACTGAACTAAGAAATAGATGAATAAGTATGTGCATAAGGATTTTATTATATCCAAGGAACAAAAATTTGGAGTAACCAAATTCATAGGAAATTCAAATAAAAGAAAAACCTAATTAAAAAAAAGGTAATTTTTGTATATGATAGAAAACTCTTACTCGATTTGAAGGAGTTCGAAAAGAAGCCTCGCAGATGTATAACCTAGCCGGCACAAGAAATCTTATAGACGTTTTTATTTGGCCAGATTAAGGCGTCCCCGGAGAGTTGTTTTAAAGACATCTTTGTGCCGTTTTATTATTATTATTATTACTATTATTATTATTATTATTATTATTTATTAATGTTTACCCAAGATAGCCTCTTCAGTTCTGATAGAACTGTTATCAATGAGGGTCCTGAGTAGGAGGTCCTAGAGTATTTAAAGCCCCCATTTGGGCTACGGAAGCCGCATTTCTGCTTCAACCGCTCAACTAGACAACCCCCTTAAACATTAACCCCCGCTCTCTCACTAGCTGAGTGCTAAACTGAATGGATCGAATCACACTGTTATAGTCGCTGGCATGACTCCACCAGGATTTGAACTCTGACCTCCCGCACTCTACCACAAGGCCACCAGTCGGTGGAATGACTTGTCGGTAGTATGTCGGTAGTTTGAAATTATAACTCTGTCGAAAACTTATGTGCACAATATTGTTAAAAAAGACGGGGGCTTGTCTTGTGTTATGCTCTATCATACTAGCATTATTATTACACTTTCGAATATCTTTCCAACAAGGGTAAATTTGTTGAAATTCGTCAAGACAGCGCTGAGAAGTTAAAAAAATCCACATATTTTCCAGACAAGATTTAATTCTGAATAGAAATTATGAATGTGGTGGCATTGATTATACGTATTCCCTTGAAGCCGCACAACTAAGGCGTTAAGGTGTTAAACGTACATAAGGACTTACGCCAAAGTTCACCTCCTTTGTATTACCGATCGTAACTCCAACTGTTTCGGAGATAATACGCGAATTTCCTAACGACAAAGACAAAGTTGAATCGGAACAGCTTGCACCTATGTTGATTCCAATGATTTCAGTGCCATCATCTTCTGATTGGTTGTCCGTTGAGAGAACAGTCACGTTGGTTACCTTGCATCCATCACCTAAACAGTTTCGGCATGATTTTTAATATTGTTGAAATAATTTTCTTAGTGCGTCGTTACAAACAATCTTTCCTCAAGTGGTTCCAGAGTTTTGAATATACAAGATGGCAAGCGTGCGGAAAACCTTGAGAAAGAGGTTGCATTTCAAACTCAATCTGAAAGCACTTCTGTTCCATGGGCCTGTTCAAAGTTTTTCTTTTTATGTAGTTTAATAGCTAAAACAAGGTAGAGGCAGTAGTTTGACCATACATATCTGCTGCTTTTAAAGTGGAAATAATCAGACATTTTGTTCTATTTAGTGTGTGTTCCAAATCAAACAAAATGACTGCAAAATTCTGTGACATTTCCACCAATTTTGAACTGGCTCATTTTGAGGTAGAGCAATTTTTCTATTTAAAATCCGTTTGTTTGCCAAGACTTATTTTCAGTCTCCCCGCTATGAGGTCTTTTATACAACCGGGATAATAGCCCATGAGTTCCATACATAGAAGAAAAATTAAAATATTCATTTTTGGTGGCTATTATATGAATTGGCGAAAATCATTACTTTTGAAGAAGATATTCTATAAGTACCTTTAATCCAGAAGGTATCTGATATCTTTCTACCACACCTGAATTCACTGTTCTTTACATTTCCCTTATCACCTCTCCAGAAAAGTGGACAGTTCCCAAAACCAATTGCGTACAATCCATTATTTTGTGGTCTAATCCAGAAGATATCTCCTTTTCCATGTCCCCGACGAAATTGTGCATTTTTTGTGTTACCAGAATCTCCATTCCAAAACAGCCACAATGAGCTACCTGATCCGATGCGATATCTAGGAACCGATGAAATTGAATTCTAATGGACCTTTCCGAAATTCTTAAACACCGTATTATAGACGTATTATCAAGTTTCGCCGCATTTCTATCCATTTTATTGTTTTATTGATTGATTACATAACTTTATTACTTAGTAATAGTCACTTACTATTCCGAGTCGGGGAAAATTTTAGTCGAGGATAAAGTAAGGAACATTTAGTCATTTTTCCCCGACTAATTTGCAAAATTAGTCACTTTATAAAGTCAAAACTTCACAAGTCAGAAATACAGGTCGGGTAAAAGGAAGACGGGGAAAATTTTGGTCGGGGAAAAATTTAGTCACCACCCCAAAATTTTAGTCACTTTTCTCCGACTTTTTTTTCCCCGATAAGGTATTTAATTAACGAATTAGTAGCTTACCGTATTTTCTCTAGTAAACGCCGCCCTCTTTTAAACGTAGGAAGTCATTAAGAGAAATAAACGCCTCCCTTTAAAAAACGCCTCCCCTTACTGTCGCCCCTAAATAAGGCGTTTATTAAAATAAGCCGATAAGAAAGAACAGATCAATATAAGCTTGAAATACAAGGCATGTCTAAATTCCTTGTTTAATTGTTTGTGGTAACCAACTAATAACAGCTTCAGACCATAACTACGTAAGAAACGCCCGCCCTCCAATAAACGTCACGCCTATATCCTACGAATTTATACGTTTTAGCTGAGTCGTCTAAATGTAACCTTCTTTTTAAAATCTAAATTGTACTCATAGGTCGTGTCAGACTTGGAAATATGGAGCTCAGTTTGGAATCAAAACAATAAAATAGACCTTAATGGAGACTCGGTGACGATTGGGTATTTAAAATGAAATTTGAGAAAGGGTCTATTGAATTTAGACAACGCTCAGTGGCGGATCTGGTGTAATCCAATTTGGAGGAGAACTAAAATTGTATCTCGATCCACCGCTGACCCTAACCAACTAAGAAGATCCAATACTTAATTATAACGGACATTCTATCAAAAGGGCTTACGTAGAATGGTAAACGATGAGGAGTGGTGGGAGTAACTTGTTCACTTTTTTGTCCTACAAAACTGCTGGGTTTTGACTGTTCCTAAGATTGAGTGAAAAAAAGACATTACCCTTTTCCATCTTTCACAATCTTGATAGGATCACCTTTGTCTTGTCCACAGCGGAATTCCATGTTTTTCAATTCACCTTCGTCACCTCTCCAAAACATGTAACAGTCCTTGCCAAATCCCATCTGAAGATTATCAATCCCAAAGAACCGTGACAATGACTCAACAGATTTGGCATGATTCGAATTGACAAAGAAAAGAACGAGAAGTGTCGTAGAGGTCCACATGTCTGTTTTTTTTTACCGATAAGAAATAGAAAAAAGAAGCCGAACTATACGAGAAACTCAGCGGTAAATCCAGCATTAGGCAAAACTATTGGAGGAGTAGTATAGTGTCATGAAATTTCTTTTCAATCTTAAATGTAGATTAGATCATATGCACGTTTCTTTTTTACTCTAAATAAACTTCTCTTCTCTATAATTTTCGCCTGCTGAGTTCTATATCCGCCACTGTAAAGTATATACAGGAGAATATACAGGAGTGTAGACTATCACTTATTGGAGCATGCACTTATATTCGAACTGCCGTGTATTCGAACCATATTTCTTTCCCTTTCTCTAATGAATCACTAAAAAGTAACCTCATTATTCGAACTCTCGTTTATTCGAGCCATTTTTTTTAATATCCCTTCGCGTTTCGAGTAACCGGGGCCCACTGGTATGAAAAACGTCTTACAAGAATCGCTCAAGCGAACACTTTACTGTTTTTGTATTATTTTGAACTGTTTTTCGACATAAAAAGCAAGAAAGCCTAAGAACGAGGTTACCGATAGCGACAAAATGCCAGTATATTATTCGGTATAATGCAACTTCCGCGTACATGCTGCACTTTATATGAAACAATATTTGATTTCCTTATTGGTGGTTATTGTCGTTCTCTGAGAAGAATTTATCGATATGTACATTTGGTTATTTAACTGGTCTTTTTTTAAAGAAAAACTGCCCCCGTTTGCAATAGAATTGATTCAATTTGTGATAACGGATTACTTAAAAAAGAAACAAACAAAAAAAACTTTTATACTTTTTTAAGAACTTTAAGAAAGTTTTATCTTACGTGTTTTGGTTCCAAAGTCTAAAATGTTCAAGATCATTTTGTACACAACTGGAAACATGCTGAATGCTACGATGACATCTTATTTTGACGCCAGTTCAATTTCAGTTTACACTATTCCATTAGAAACTAATCCGACATTGTACATAGCAAACTTTGAGATTTTAACCCTTAATTTATCGGGTTTTCTCAAACAATTCTGAAAATATTTCCACATTTTCTCAATGTTTGAGGGGCTACACACACCACTGCTGCTGTCATCTTTTCAGCGTGGAATTTACATTTTTGAGTAGAGCATTTACTCTTCCTATAAGAAAACAAAACATGATGTAAAAATCTATAGATAACTTAACAGCATCAACTAACTTCTGCTTCTGGATATAATTCTGACGCTTTCGTTTAGTTTTGTTAACGACATGGTAAAAGAACTGTTGAAACCTATGATACTGTGGCTACTATTTTTTGTCAAAACAAACCATGCAAATTCAAATTCAATGACAATGGACAGATTTATTGGAGATGACGACTTAAAAATTGGATTTGGTAAAAATTGCTATTTGTTCTGGAAAGGTCAAAGTGGTAATTTCAAGAATGCAGAATTCAGATGTGGCAGCGAGAAAGGAGATCCAATGAAAATTGTGAAGAATGGAAACGGGTATGCTATTAACTGTTGCTTCACCTTTAAAGAAGAATGGTCGATTGAGAAGGTATACCTTTGTAATTTTTAGATATAACATTGGTTCAAATAGTGACTTATGGCTTTATTGGAATGGAGATTCTGGTAACACAAAAAATGCGCAATTTCGTCGTGGACATGGAAAAGGAGATAAGTTCTGGATTAGACCACAAAAACATGGATTGTACGCAATTGGTTTTGGGAACTGTCCGCTTTTTTGGCGAGGTGATGATGGAAACACCAAGAATGCAGAATTTAGGTGTGGTAAAAGTGTATCAGACACATTTTGGATTAAAGGTAAGGCGAACGAGACATTATTGCTAGGAATGCAAGAAAAAGAGAAGAAGTCCTAAGATCGAGTTTGTACGTGTGAAAATATTCAAACCGTTGAAATACCGTTTTAAAGGTAACTATGGAATCAAAGAGCGGCCAAACTAAAATGGAATCGCGAGCTATGCCGCTACTTGTTATCAAATTCATTTTCTTAAACTTGAGTTTATTTTGTGGCTTGTTTTAATTTTCTTTTGAAGTGAGTTTTTTTATTCTTCAGGTGGTGAATGCAAACTGCAGAAAGTTATTGCTTTACCATTTGAAGATCGACCTAAGTTCGACGGTATTGAAATCATTGGTGTAAACACACACGCAAGCTGCTATTCAGGAGAAACGTTGGAACTCAGTTTGATCAAATCTGTTGAATTAACAGAAGAGTATGGGCTCGAAGTCGGTAAAGAAGAATCTGTCAACTGGGAGGTAAAAAAGTTATTTGTTAAATGATTATGTCATGGCAACTTTCTGATGGCAATTTTCATTTTTTATTTATTTATTATAAACCAATACACTTTGTCCCCAGGGCGTCTTGCCTTTTCAATGTATTGGACAAGACAGGAAGCCCTTCAGAGGCGGCTGAGGAGTTTGTAATCGATCAAATGACTCACATAACTAGTTCTGCCGATTGTCTCTCAGACATTCTCTCTTCATAGTTTCATAGGGCTACTGAAGCCCAGACATCAGTATGCATCAAAGTACAGCCATAATGTGCAGATGTAGACGAAATAAGGCGGTCAGTGAGGAACGGGCTTTACAGTTTCTCTGCAAAACGGGACAATACTATGCGTTTCAACGGGACAATACTATGCGTTTCAACGGGATCTTAATGATACTGATATATTCAATTTAGCTCAGTGTGAGTGTTGCCGTCGAAACAGGAGTATCAATATTTGGGTTAGCCGAAGCAAGTGTAACGGTGGAAGCCAGTGCGTCTGTAGGTGGAGCAGTTAGTTTCAGTTCCACTAAATCCACAACAAGCAGTGATACGACAGGAAGTCAATATGGTCTGACGGTCAAGTACAATACCCCTGGAGCAGCAATGATTGTAGGATTTTTAAAGAGATACAAATTCGATAAATCGCATTTGGCAGCGAAAGCTCATGTGCTCTGTAAAGGAGGTTATGCATACACCTATGACACGTCCATCAGATTGAGATCCAGAACATACGGTCAAGCTTTCTTCAAATCTTACACAGGGAAATTACCTAAGGATAAATGTACGGCATATTCCGAATGCTTCAGGCATTTACGTTTGAAAACTTTTGAAAGCATAAAGAATGCTCAACAACAATTTAACAACTGTTTAACAACTGGGAAATTGGATGGTTAAAAAGTGCTATGCGATATATAATAGCATATTAATTACGTCTGTTTAACGAAGAGATCATTCGATTGAAGTAATTGAGCATAGCAGGAACAATTGTTGTATAAAAAGGTGTCTGCTTTATATAGATTTACCCTATGAGAATTTGACTGTTGATCCATTCATCCCGTATATAACACATTCCAGTGGGCAAAAACTTCCAAAAATCTATGAGCAGGAGTGTTTTCTATAGGAAATGCCAAACAATATCGCCTGCTGTTTAAATAAAAAACACTCTTCCACAGAGACTTTTTTAAGATTTTGCCCATGGGGATGTGTCCGCCGAGATGTACGCTTTATATTACATCGTTTCATACAAAAGAAGTCTGGGCACTAATGTTTTGCTTGTAGGGACAAATGAAAAAATGGTAGTCTGGAGCGGGAAATTTTGAAAACAAATCTTGGAAATGTTATTCGAATTCTTCATAACCTTTAGCAGCATTATCTTTCTTGCATTTTACAAATCATAGAACTGAGTGATTTACGAACGATATAGAACCGAGTGATCAACCTTGTGGTTATATATAAATCCTATATATCATTATTTTATATATAATTGGGAATGTTTGTATTTTTTATAATATAATTGTGTGAACAGATCTAGGCAAAACAAGCAAGGGGAAATGATCAACTAGTCAGTATATAGTTCATCATTTAACTTTTTCTTTTCTGCTGTCAGTTTACTAATTTTTGAGAATAAATGATCTCTTAGATGATAAAGATTTTTTTGGAGGAGAAAAACATATTCTGGTTGTAGTACATTTTCTTTTTTGTCGATGATGAAGGAATAGCAGATAGTGTTGATGATTAACACAAAGCTGCTTCCAGTTTACATTTCAATTCTTTTATCTTAAATTTTTGCGATGAAGAGGAACCGTTACCAAGTCAAGCTTTAGTTTTTTCAAATTTACTTTTAACTGCTGATAGTTGAGAAGGTGGAACAATAATTGTTGGGAGATGATTAAATGTTAATTTCTTTTGTTCAACCCAATGTCGACAAAAAATGTGTCCGTTTTTCCAATTAATCCCATCTGTTTTTAAAACTTTTTTATATTCTTGTTGTAAATATTCATCCCTTCTTGGTAACCTGTAAAATTTATTGGATGTCCATCCTCTCCTTTGGTTCGGTAATTATTATACCACAGTGGTGATGAACAAAACCACCTCACCATATCAGATATATATTTATGCTATGTATACAAATATAGAAATATAGAAATATATAAAATTCTATTCTAAGGAGAGTTGTATAGCCATATATAATATATTAGCTACATAAGTTTCATAGTTTCTATACGTTATATTTATATAATCGGTCATCCCCCACTCTCAGCTAAGCTTTTAGAGATGATTTCCATTCAATTTAATCCTTATTATTTCTCCACGTTTATTATCGTATGGGTAAAATAAAACCTGTGGTCGTCATTTTATTCGCTACCATTTTCTCATTTTGCCATAATATTCTAATAAACACCCCTTCCTGAGTCCCTAGTTCGTAATTTTTGCCTGTGTGTGAAGGGAGTGTTAATTGGAGGAAGGAGGGGTCAACAGAAATGTAACTAGAGCTCAGCCAAAATTTGTGGAGGAGAGTAAAGTCATCTGAAGTAGAAAAGGAAAACGTGCAAGTAACCTAATCGACACTTAAGACTGAATAGAAATATCATCACATATCATAGACTCCTCCACTTTTTTTGGCTGACCATATGGTTAAAAAGGGCAGGGGCATTTACTAGATTTTTTATGTAAGCTTTTTTTTATTATTTTATCCATCATTATAACATTACGTCATCCTTTGATTTTAAAAACCTGCAAAATTATTTTTTGTTACAATACACCGTCCCGAAATTCATGTTTATATGTCGCATCCTGACTCAGTTGTCCATAGGACCTCGTTTTGACGCGTTACATTGTTTCACGGTAATTTAGCCATGTATTTTGCTCATTAGCAAATCACAGTGGGACAATTTTCGTTAGTTTTCAACACAGAAACGAGGTCCGTCTAGACAACTGAGTCAGGATGCGACATATAAACATGAATTCGGGAGGTGTATTTTTACGATATTAAAATATGCGACTGCAATATTCATTCGCTTGTTTCGATGTTTATCGGATTTTCATTGGCGGTATATGTTTTATTTCTCACAGACACGTACTTCTTTGTAGGCAGTACGATATTGCATTTTAGAGGGCAAAATTGATATTTTCTTCTGATCCAAGTTATCGTTACGCTGTGTTCACATTTTCTTTTTTCGCTAATAAGCTGCTACGTTCGTTCAAAATCGCTTACTGCACGACCAAAGATGTTCTTGAATTGAAGTGGCTCCCTATCAAAGAGCCAATTGAAATGAATCTGGTTAACGTTTGCTTCAAAGCTTTGTATTATCAACAATACCCAACATACCTCTAGTTGAAATTTGCTGAGCCAAAAAGAAATCTACGGTCATGTAACGACATTGGACCAAAAATCATAAAAAACAGACACATAAACGCGTGTAAATCAAGAGCAGTATTTTTGTTTAATGAAATTCCAAGGACAGTTCGTGAATCGTCTAATGAAAAATATTTTAGGAGTAAAGCCAAGGAATTTTATATTGACTGTGCTTTAGCTCGGTTACTTTAATTATTTCAAGCATATATGTTCCGTCTTCTTCTTGTTCTTTTCTCTTACTACAGTGTTTATCGTTATTAATTTGTTTGTATTTATTGATATTATGGCGCGAAGAACCATTGTATATAAATGGATGAGGCATATAAATGATTATTTATTTATTTATTTATTTATTTATTTATTTATTTATTTATTTATAAGAGTAGTTTTGCTATATAGTTATAAGTTAGATTACCGGATGTCATGATGTATGCGCTTCGCATTATTAGTTGCGGGGGAAAATCATAATGGGGAATCTTAATCCAACGATCTGCAAGAAATTATTGTTTTTGGGTTATCATAGTTCAGTTAATATCATAATCAGACCACTAAAGTTGGTGGTGTAACTGTCGTGAATGTCTAAAGCAACGATGGAGAGTAACAAAGGGAATCAATTAATTAATACGTCTTAAAGGTTCGGATACACTCCTTTAATATAATTATAAGGCTCAGTAGTATAGTAGAGCAGCTAGAGGAGCCAGAGAGGATTACACTACACTATTACACTATCCATCATATGCTTCTGTGAGAATTTTGATTTTGATTACGCATCTTTTTTATTTATGATGATGCGATGTGTGTAAAAAGAGCATTTTCCAAGAGAATTTTTTCCTGCCTCCAGGTTGTGAATACGTCCAATTTTTAAGTCAGAATAAGTCAGAAACAATGAATGTTACTTTGAAATCAAAAATTATAGCATGAAACAAGTCAATAGTTTCGGCGGTGAACTGCAACTAAGCTTCTAAATTCCTTTTACCTATTCCACTCCATTATATAGCTATTCCAGCAGCACTTCCCCACACCTACTGGTATTTAAATGTAACTTTTACATAGCTGTGTGTGTAAAAATGTGATTTTAATTCATTACAGTGTAGTTACATATATAATCATATTTATGATACTTCACAATGGCTGGGTTTGATGTTGATCTCATTATAAAGCAGCTGAAAACGGTGAAAGAAAGTGGAAAACAAGTAACATCCTGCGATTTTATTTTTCATATGTCATGGTCCCTGATCCAAGGGTACAACATAAAGTGATGCTTCATAACTGTTGTTTATAGACATTTTGTGTCATGGGTGGTACAAACTAAACCACACCTATTTATGACTTTTAATTTCAGGTTGCCTTAGCTGAGACGAAAATTCGACAGATTTGTCAAAAAGCTCGTGAATTGTTTCTGAAATGTCAAACTCTCATTGAGGTGTCAGCTCCCATCCATATATTTGGTGACATTCATGGACAATTTGTTGACTTATTGCGGCATTTTGATCAGGTTGGATATCCTGAAGACAACCAGAAACAAAGTTACATTTTCATGGGAGATTATGTTGATAGGTATATCATATTTCAAAGCATGTCCTACTAGATATCAGACACCACGTTCTGTGCTTTCAAAAAGCATGATATATATACAGGGTATACAAATCAAGAAAAGAAAAATACAAAAATAAGAACTAAAATTTGTACTAGGTAAATAATTCATGCAAATGGACTTACTAAACAGCTATGCTGCTATGTTAAAATGTTAATTGCATATAAAAGTTATTATCTTTTTTGCTGATGATAACTTCACATACTTCTTGTTTAGCTAGAAACTTAGAAACACTTTGCATTTTGTTAAGTGCAAGCTGCTAATTCGTACCCTGCATTAATTACCAGACAACTTCCAAACATCATTCATATAGTCTCAAAAAATTATTCATGCATATACTAAAAAGAGTTTCAATTTGATTTATGTGCGTCCACTATTAAATTAAAGTTTTATTACTATTAAAGTTTCTGTTAAGTACAGGTTTGCATTTCAAGAGAAAATAAGGCATCCATTCCTGGAAAAAGTGTCCGCTATATGGGATGTCGGCTATTAGAGAGGTTTCATTGTATACTTATGCTGTAAGGACATATCTTATAAATAATATAGATTTAAAACCTATTCGATTGTTTATCAACTTCTAATATCTTGTTTTTGATATTCCATCTAGAGGACAAAATTCACTAGAGACAATTTGCTTACTTCTGTGTTATAAAATAAAATTTCCTGAACGCTTTCATTTGCTACGTGGTAATCATGAATGTGCCAGTATCAATCGGTATGTATTGTAGCGTCAATTTTTCCCCGGCTATTTGTTCATAATGGTAATCTTTCTGACTAAGTTATATTAATTAGTTTGAGGTTGCTCCCTATCTTGATTTAAGCAGAGTGATACTTTTTGTTTCAGTATATATGGCTTTTACGATGAATGCAAACGAAGATTCAATATCAAACTATGGAAAACTTTTACCGATTGCTTTAATTGCCTTCCTATTGGTGAGTAACATCTCACATCGCCTATGCTCCCCTCTGGTTTTGATCTTGTAGACCTGATCATGCATTCTGACTGGAATGTACGGCCTGAAAGAAACTTTACAAACTGACAGGAATGAATTTTTACATGAAAACACAATAGATTTTTGTGTACAGTTTTCGTGTACAGTTTTTTGCATCCTGTTCTAAAAATTGTTTTACTAATAACAACACCACTTTTTTTGTTGTTTAGCTGGAATTGTTGAAAGAACGATATTTTGCGTTCATGGTGGTTTATCACCCAATTTTATTAGTTTAGATCAGGTGAGTGAACAATTACAGACAATCTTTTATTCATTGGTATTTTGTTGTTTGGGTTATCAAGAAAAAATGTGTATTATCTGTAAAGGCTAAATTTCATTGAAACTTAATTTCACTGAGGGTTAAATAAGATAGATTGTGTGCGAAATTAAACTTCATTGGCGGCTCCAAATCAAGAATTTTGCGGACATCTATTTTCACTTTTTATTCAAAATAATTTCATTATTGAAGTAAACATTGCTTGAAAGAAAAGTTTGAATGAGGTAAAATTATATAAATGAGATAAACTGAAAGAATCTGAATGATAGAGAAAAGTAAAGTTGTTTACATTGCATGAATCATCTGGTTTGACTCGCATGATCCACACCAAGTGATCCACACCAAGATTACAATTACTCAGACTTTTCTAATTTCCACAAAAAGAAATAAAATTTTTGTAGATGTTAATTGAGTGAATTGAATTTCATGGATGGTCTAATACTTGTGTT
This sequence comes from Turritopsis rubra, assembly GCA_039566895.2. Taxonomy (NCBI): domain Eukaryota; kingdom Metazoa; phylum Cnidaria; class Hydrozoa; order Anthoathecata; family Oceaniidae; genus Turritopsis; species Turritopsis rubra. Next base: position 7,343,432 of record CM077631.1, on the reverse strand, counting down.
TTGCAGGAATTAAATTCGCTCATAAAACCGTGAAATTCTAAGAAATGTAGTTCTTTTGAGGTATTTTCAGTTCACTGTTTATTCTTCGGAAGCCTTTCATGTTCTGCATCATCATTGAGTAATGTCTGGTGATTATTGCATCATGCAAAGTGATTTCCTATGGAATACAATACAGCCTGAACAAAAGTTTACGCGTACACAAAAGAATAAATTTTTACATGAAAACAGAAAAGATTTTCATCTTAATTAGCTAATTATGTTACACGGACATGTTAAAATCTCTTTTGGGCAGTACTGTGACTTTTATATGAAATAATAACATTCACTTTTATATTTCATGTGTGTACTTAATCACACTTTCATGCCTCTTTAGTGACAAGGTGAAATATATAATGAGTTTAGCAGAGATAATGACAAATGTCAACAAAAAAGTACTTCATGTATTCTTTATCATTATTAACTTTACGTCCAAATCAATTTATTATTATAGTAAACAGGTTTGATATTAATGTTCAGAGGTGTAGCTAGAGCTCAGTCAAAATTTAAGGAGAGTTTAGTCATTTAAAGTAGAAAAGGAAACCGTGTAAATGACCTAATCGACACTTAAGACTCCAAAGAAACAGTGGACTTCTCCACTTTTTTGACTGACTCTAAATATGCCTACGATGTTCAAGCATATTCTAATGATATTAAAAATTTTCATTCCATTTTCACTCAGATGCATGAAGGTGAGTTTGAGTTGAATTTACTCATAAATATTATAGATTATCTTGTGACAGGAGATTTAATAAGAAATCAATAATAAAAAATAAAAAACCTACATAAGTATGTATCTACATATGTTGGTTTTAAATCACAAGGGTTCCAGATGATGCCAGTTTAAGGGTTCAGTACTTGTTCAGCAGACATTTTTAATAGATATGGATATATAGATATACGTAAACACATTTTGATAATCATCACCTGGTGTTGATGGTTTTGAGGCTGTTCAATTGACCGCTAGTATGGACAAGATGTATATATTTCTGAAAATCAGGTTGCTAGTCACATGAAATATCAATATGCATCTATGTACAAGCCATCTAAAAAGAACACATGTTTTGCTGATATCAACGATTAATGCTATGATAATTTCATTTGAATGTTTTCAATGTTGCACGTAATAAAAACTTAACTGACCACAAATGGAAACTTGCCTTTAGATCAGAAAGTTTGAGAGACCAATGGATATACCAGATTTTGGCCTGGCAGCTGATTTGTTATGGTCTGACCCAGATGAGGTATTACAAGGGAGGTCACTGCCCTATGTCTTCTAGTTAAATGGTACTACAGTTTATGAAGAGCAGGAGGAGGGGTGGGTGGGTGGTTGTTGGGGAAGTGTAACACTTACAAAAATGTGCGTGTTAAAGCTGCCTCAACTAGTTAATATTCACAATGTTTGACTTGTTTATAAGTAACATAACATTACCTGCTCCCAACCTATTGTCCAAGCCCTACACGAAAAACCATTTCATGGTATCAGAAATACCTTAGGTGGATCTATTTTTTGCGGATATCGGCATTTTCCTCGAAAGTTAATCCACACGAAATATCTCGAAAACATTTGCTGTGAAATCTAATCTGGCTGAAAAAAACATGAAAAGTTTCTGAAAAGTGAAAAAATGGAGGTCGAAAATCTGTCGACCAACAATGCTATTTGTGATTATTGTTATCTTTTTATTCTCTCCAGATAATTAGGAAACATTTAAATTAATTTAATTTCACTATCAGAAACATTTCTGTCAGTACATTCAGCCTCGTTTTTATGAAATTTATTGTTTTAATAATGTGTTAACACTTTATTACTTGGTCAGTATTTCTATTACTAAAACTCTCAGTAGAGTGGTTAGTGACAATTTTTATATCTGAAACGAGGTTGGATGTACTAACTACGCCAGAACACAGCGTTTAAACAAAAATTCGGGAAAGTTGTATTGACATTTGCGAAAATTTAATAAATCTGTCTGAAAATTAATCCACTTAAGGTAATGATGTTTTTAAATTTGCATTGTTCTTTTTCCAGGACATCACTGGCTGGGGTGAAAATGACCGAGGTGTATCATGGACATTTGGTGGTGACGTAATCAAGTCCTTCTTAAAAGAGAACAATCTCAGTTTAGTAGCGCGTGCGCATCAGGTAGTCAGTTTTATTTATACGGCGGCCATTATAAAGCTTGATGAAAGTAAATCTATGGAGGAGTGTAAGGTCATTTAGAGAATAAAAGAAAAACTTGCAAATAACCTAATCAACACTTAAGTGTTAACAGAAACTTCATCTGTACTCCTCCACTGTTTGTTTTTGCCTTACCCTAGCTCCGCCACTGAATAAACTGATTGATATTTTTTAGTGGAAGTGTTGATCTTTAGATGTCTTGTTTTTTTAATCCGACCGAAATAGTCCCTTCAGTTTGATCTGTGTGGAATAGGATATTAGGAATTTAGTTATTCAAAAACAACCTGTGTTTAAATTTTTATTTCACTTTAGGTTGTTGAAGATGGCTATCAGTTCTTTCAACAGAGGAAGGTAAGGAATGACCTGTGCACCCAATGTTTTTACATGCGCCATTTATAAACGCCCTCTGCCTATCTTGTTCAAAAAATTTTCATTATTGGCCTTTGATAAAGAACAATTCGTACATTGCTGTATTTCTTAAAAACTCTCTTTTTCCAATAACATTAAATATTATTCAACTTAATTCGTCCTACTTAAGTTCTCTGGGTTACTTGAGTATTCTGTTCGTGTGTCTGTGAAGTGTTGTTATCAAATGTTCACAAACATTTTTTTGTTTTCTGTCTCTACACAGCTGGTGACGTTATTCAGTGCACCAAATTACTGCGGCGAGTTCGACAACGCTGGTGCCGTTATGTCGGTATCGGAAAATTTACTTTGTTCGTTCAGCATATTGAAGGTAAGAATGAGAGGTTTTATTTTCCGTCTGGTGTTTTTTTGTGAGTAGAAACGAGAATTCCAAACGGTATTTCGTTATTGGGAAGTTTGTTTTACTGTTTGAAATTTTAAATCTCAGCCTCAGTTTAATAGACCTCATAAATTACGTCATAATATCTATCGCCTCGTTTCTAATCTGTATAATTACACCGTACTTAAGCGTAATAAAAGGACAACGTCAAACATTTTCCCCCTAAGGTATCGTTTCTCTTTGCAAACCACCCGCCCGTCGTTAATATTAAGGGCGAAAATGAAGTGATAGAAAGGTCTATTTTCTTTATAAGTTTCTAACCTCATCTTTCAGCCGGCCTCCGTGGAAGAAATCGAAACCCGCTTATCGAAGAAAAAGAAATAGGGGCGAATTTCTCCTTCTATTTTGTTGTTATTATTGGGTGCGCCTTTATTGGGGTTTTGAAGGAATTCCCCCTTAAGTATGTTATCGTAACTTTTTCGATATCGTTTTCAAAATACTATTGAAAAAACACGTCGAGATCTTATGTGAGGTAACTGCAATCTCTGACAAAGTATATCCAGACAGATAAAGAAAAGATAAAGATAGACATCCCATCGTCAGCCCCAACTCGAAGCTGCGTATGTTGGCCTGGTGTGTTCCTTAGCCTAAAGCTGGGAGAGGGGGAGTTGAAAAACAAAGTTCATAAAAAAGATAACTGGTTAGAAAATTTTCACATTTGTGGTGCACATCATCAGCAGACTCTTTTTAAATCTTTTATATTTTGTCAGCTAATGAAACAAAGCCATTTTTCATTCCTTTCGAAAGAATCACAGTCTAAAGGTTTCATGTTTGCAAGACAATATAGTTAATACCAGTCACGGCGCACTCAGAAAAAGACTGATTTAACTTCTTAAGCATTTCTCTTCTCGTTTTTTTTTATATTTCCTACACAGTTATCCATTCTATGCTCTTTTGCGTCAAAGTTTAAGGCTCTGGAACACACCATGCCAGCATTCACAGTCAAATGATTTCCCAGTTCGGTTTTATCAACAAAGATTTTGAATTTCCGTTACCTTTCATAATTTCAAAACAGGTCTCAATAAAGCTTGCACTTGGAAATGTTTATTTATTTATTTCTGTATAGTTTCCCATTCAACCTGAACTTGTAAATTTCTGTATGATATTGTATATATATATGAAGAACATTCTCAAAGAGATTCTATTCCCACATTATACTTCTAGAAGATATCTCTTTTCGTTGAATACCTGACTGGCCTGTTAATTTCAATGGCGTTAGAAGTGCCTGATTTAGTAGATTGTCTGTGAGAATTTGACCATGGACTTTCAAATGTATCGCCAATAAAAGCCTGCGTAAAAGAGCCAATATGGCGGTCGTCCATTCTGACTATGTTTCTCTATTGGAGTCACTTGTTGTATAATCCCGTTCCCTGTTAGGCAAATGTACGTTGGGCGTATATTATCGAAAAGGCAAGTGGCTTTGAGGTTGGAAGACAACTTATCGTTGCATTCAAGAAGTCGTAACTCCATTTTCTTTGTTTTAAGACAAAATGAAATGAAACACTTCGGTATGATGTACATAAAACAAATGAAAAGTTCTCTCTTGAGGAAAAACCCCTGAAAGTTCATAATATTACAAAGATATTGAACTTATGGGTTTCTTCCTCAAATAAAATTAACTTTCACGGGTTTCCTACCGAAAATCTGAGTAAAACTGTGATGCTTAAATTTTTCAATTGGTTTATTGCGGGACCTAAATATTGGTCGTTCAGCTACCTGACTACCAAAAAATATCAAAGATGGATATCATAAATCTTGCCTCCGAGCCAAATGCCTCTCCATTTCTGTCTAAAATATACAGTTCTTCCTATGTGAAATGTTTAGGTAGACTGGATTTCAAGTACATACTTTCTTTACAACCACATTTGAATAAAGTAAATAAAAACTACAAAACGTTCGCTGCGGGGACAACAACTTTACTTTGAATAAATTTAAATGGATTAACACTAAAAATTTAAATATTCGTTTCGAATACATTTTTGAAATGCGGATTATATCCTTTACTGAGCTTATTATTTGCAAATTGAATACTAATACCTAATACCTTATGGTGTTCATAATATATAAAATTATGCAGCTGTTTATACTCTCAATGGATCATATGTTTCAAGACATCGACACATTCACGTCTCGTAACTTTTTCGTATGACCATGCACTTGCTGAAATAAAGAGAAAGAACCTGAATTTATATATCATATCCATCGGCATTTTCAAGGAACAACAGGTACCATACTTCTATAACTTCAAATAATTTCATCCTATCAAAGACTTTTTTCCTTTGCCAGTCGATTTCAATCTGCCTTAATCTCTCCTGTGACAAATAAAGTTAATTTGAGAGAACTTATACTTAATAATATACTGTGTATATTGTGTCATTAACTAGCTAATAAAGCATACCTTGTTCATGCTATTTGACAGTCAAGTGTATCAATGACAGACGCTCATGTATAGCCATCACAATCTAAGTTACAATACCATCTATTTTCCAGACCTAATTGTTATCCCACAGATTTAAAATTGTATTAAAATTCTTTTTATTTTCCTATGCTATTTTATGACAGAGTTGTTTACTTAATAATAAGAAGTTGCTAACAAACTTAGTGTAAGATAACTATCGTCTTTGAAATATAGTTTGCGCAGAACCTACATTCACGCTTCAGATCACTTTTATAAATTTTCTGGTTTTCACGTTGTACCCTTGGTGCGTTATATTTCTCTCTGTCTAAGTGGGACAGCCAGTGACTGGTTTCATATCTATTTAAAACTGCTATGCTGCGTCAATGAATTAACTTTATGAATTTATCAAGAAAGAAAGAGGTATATATTTCAAATGATAATGTAGCACAGCTTCCACTCTAGACCTGCGCTGGTTAAATTTTATTATATTCATCATGTTTTTCAACTTGAGTTTCAGAAGTTTGAATTTGTTCTCTGTTCTTTACTTTTGGTCAAATATTTTTTGTAGTTGTTTGTCATCATTTGAAGCTAGGAATATTTCGGTCTCTGGGCGGTCGGTCTAATGCAACATTGTATATCTTTTGTTTTTCTGATGTTTTAGTATGTTTCCATAGTTAGCATGTTTAAAGGTAAACATGTATGTATATACTTGGATATTAGGATTAATGAAAAGACAATTGTTTCTTAAATGCAATATACACTTTTGAAGCCATTCAAATTTCATCTTTTGTTATCTTTGATACTTTCTTCGAGTTAATATTTTGACAGTCCTAAAAAATATTTTAGACTGTTTCACAACATTTCAAGCTTCAAATATTTAGTCGGCCATTGGTCCGTCTCTATTTCGTCTATATGGTTTGTTGCTTCTTTTTAAATATAATTTCAAACGGTAGTCGGTCTAGTGACATGAAACCATATTATTTTTTATGTTAGCCTCAATCGTGGGCTGTGTTCACATTTCATTATTTATTCAAACAAGAACTTTTCAGCAGATGTCACAGGAATACTTTTGCCTGCCAGGGCATTTTTTTTTTCTCATCTGCGAGTTTGAATTTGTTCTTTATTATTTACTTTTGGCAAAATACTTTTTGTAGAATATTTTTTCATCATTTTAATCTGGGAATATAGAGTCTGTCTTTCAGTCAGTCTACGTGACATTGTATCTTTTGCTTTTCTGACATTTTTTAAATCTTTTAGAATGTTTCCAAGGTTTACATGTTTTTTTTTACAGTAAACGTATACGTTTATCCTTGGATACAAACTTTTTAAACCCATTCAAATTTTAGTTTCTGTTAACTATGGAATATACTTCTTCTTACGCTAGCCTGAATCGTAGACTGTGTTCCCATTTCATTATTTCAGCAAAAAGAAGTTTGGCTTTTACTTAATTGAAAATTTTCATCATTTCAACTGTTTTGCAGAAATCCTTAGGCCTGTAAGGGCATCTTGTCTTCTGTTACTCTTGACTTTTTAAAGAAAATACCTATTAATAGTTTTCAAATAAAATATCTAGTCACTAACAATATTCGTAGTTAAGAAGAAAAAACTTGATATTCTTAGTATATCGTTTGATATACCTAGTATATGAAATGATATACTAATATTTAGTATGCACAATCTGATGTGAGCAAACGAACGTGTTACACCTTACAAAATGGATGTGGCTTGATCTTGTGTAAATTGCCCTAGATAACTGGCGATTCATAAAAGGAGCTTGATTACCACGCACAGTTTTATGTTTCAATGCAGCATGTTTCTCAATAATATTCCTAAATGTATTTACTAAATGTTCAAAATTTTCATCAGGGTCATTGCTATTACAGGTAAAATTTGCATTTCGTACATTCGCAAGGAAACACGACTAATCGAATTGTTTGTAATTCCTATAAAAATATTTTTTGGTTTAAGACAAACTAAATGAGCTCTTAGAAAGGTCACAATCATACGATGATGGTCACACACACCTGCTTCGATTGTTATTGAATTTGGAATCCTGGTCGGTTCGTTAAAATAGCATCAATTGATGATTGATGCGTTGACGTAAAACATGTTTTCCCCTTAATTAAATTCGTTAGTTTAAAGGTATCCGAGAGGCAAATTAGATCCCCGAAGCCACTATCGTGTGGGTTATGAAAATCAAAATGTTCATTCCTCCCATAACAATAACATTTTCATACTTGCTAAAGGCTTCGAAAAGATCAGTTCTTCAAAAAAAGATTTAAGATTTGAAAAACTGAGAGGCATGGAAACGCTAAAAATTATCCATTTTTTCTTTCGTATTGTCAATTCAGAGCATATACTTTCATGATTTTTCAAACAAAGGTCACTAATCTGTGTACAGATAACCCTTTTTCGGATGTATTCAATTAATCCTCCTCCCCAATTGTATTTCCATTCGTTCTGTTTCTAATTTCGTAATCATCCATTTTAAATGGATCCAAAGTAATCTGGAAAAAATTTTCTTAATAATTTCTTTTAGGTTTACAATTTTATGTTGGAGGCTTTTTATGTTAAGCAGCGGCAGAGCTTTGTCAAAAATTGTGGAGGAGCATGTAAACCGAATTTCTGTTTTCAGTCTGTATCATCAATGGGATTACTTGCACGTTTTTCTTTTATGGTTTAATAGCTAACATTCTCCTACACAAATTTCGACATACCCTCTAGATTCGCCTAAGTTCACGTGTTTAAATACAATACCATTAAAGGAATAGAATATGCAACACCTTATTCGAATTTCAAAGAGCGTTGTTTTTTATTTTAATTGCTTTTGTTTTAGTTAGTTTATTGTAACTATGGTAACGCACGTGAAAAGAAATCTATGTTGGGTACATAGATACGACGAGTATACGTCGATTTTGAATTTATTAACGTTATAGAAAGGATTATTAAGTTGTGTTTCTGAAGGGAAGGGGCGTTAGACGGGTATAAGCAATGTATAAGCAGTGACTACTTCTCTAAGCAATAAATATAATGTCACAAGAACACGAACAATGTGCTTTGTATATATACAAATCGTGTGAAGGAGGCTCGACACGTTTAGGGGTTCAATAATATTTATGCTGCAGCTTAAACCTGGTTTACATGCTCACAAATATACAAAACTCTTGTGTTCGCATTCACGCTTAAATCAGTGGTATATACACAACAACCAAAACACTGAAAAAAGTAAAAAGCAAACAAAATAAAAATAATTATATTGACAAATGAATTCAAAATCTCGAAAGGATTAGGGGAAATAGTTCAGCTGAAACAAAGCTATTTTTAAGTCGAATTTTGGCAAAAGTGGGATATTTTGTTCAAGGCCATTTCTTCTTCAGATTATAATGAATGGTTCATATTCATATAGTATTATATATGGTGAATATGTGTTTGTACTATGTTACCTGCATATTCACTGAAAGAAGTTTCGTATATGTGCAAGTGGAGGCAAGCTGCCCCGGTTTGCCGGACTGGCACAATTAGTGGAGATCTCACTTTCATTGGGAAGTCCTCATAAAAATAATCCGTGTTGGGCCAACCGACCTAATCTCGATCGCCGACTGATGCCACACCTGGCGGGACGCCACTATGTACTTAAATTTAATGACGTCCTGCTGTGTGTTTCTCAAAATATTATCGCCATAAAAATTGCAAGTTGACTTTTCCGGAGAGAATTCCTGCCAGGAATCAAGCTATAAAAATTATAAGAAATAACGATATCGAATTCGAAGGCTCGAAGCTATTGAATAGGCAAAAGATATTTCTTTCTGGAATTTTTCAGGCCCGTTGTTCAAGACTGGTTTTAAATTCAAGGTAAGACACGACACCAAGAAAGACGACAGACATTTATGATTTTCACATGGAAAGTGTTGTGATATGCGTTAAAGTTACTGGAATTTATTGAATGAAATATCTGAATTTATTCAGGCTTTTGTTTTTTTAATAAATAATTTAATGCAAGTCACGTGTCCTTAAAGTATAAAAGCCAATTTGGCGCGAAAACAGTCGCATGTCAATTAGCTTTCGAACCGTCGATAAACATTCGTCTTTTTTTTCAAATCAGATTATAAATGTTAAAAATTTATACATTGCTATTATAATTTTTGAACAAGAGTTAGTTTATTACTCGTAACCTTGGCGAGCTTGTAACTGCTGCGTGGGTTTAAATAATTAAATAATTTCCTCACAAAGTGGGGTGTTTTTCGTATCCAGCGTAGTTACGTTTGTTGTTTAGAACTGTTTTATGAAGTTGTTGTATTTGAGACGAACAAAAGTGTATGTAAGGTTGGAATATAGATCTCCACGGTTCACTTTTCTAAGATGATACTATCACTTTGAAGATGATCTGTTTCTTCTCTTCTCTTTGTTGTAACAAATAAATGAGGTTATCTTCGTTTAAGTGAAGCGGATTAGAAAATAATGAATGAAAAATGAAATATTGAATGAAAAAGAATTATTGAAGGAAATATTGCCATATCCTGACGAGTACAAAATTCAAAAAAGGGAATAAAGAACTGCGAGAACAAATAACATTACTTGCCAAGAAAATAGTAACACAAATTCTAAATCCTGAAACTTGGGAAGCCTTCGTAGCCTGTTGTATGATCCCCCTGAATAAGAACCCGGATGTTAGGCGCAGAGGCAGCGATACATGCTATGAAAGAGATATTTGGCCAGAATGATACAGAAGGAGTTATATTAGTTGACGGTACTCATGCTTTTAATTCTTTAAATCGATACGTTGCGCTCCACAACATTCAGATCATTTGTCCGAACTTTCCGACTATTCTTATCAACACCTATAGAATTCATGGTCCTTTAATTGTTCTTGGTGCAGAAGACATCTTTTCAACTGATGGTACAACCCAAGCAGACAATCTGGCAAAGAAGGACTTCTATGCACTTGGTACAGATCCTTTGCGGAGAGCACGAAAATATCGGTGCCCAGATACATCACACATTTGCTTAGCTGACGATGTCACTGGTGCAGGAACACTAAATTCACTCGAACTATGGTGGGATAGTATAGTCGACGAGGGGGGAAAACATTTGATGTCAATCAAAGCAAATCATGGTTGATATTGAAAGATAAAGTTATAATAGAAGCTAATAAAGAAATATTTAGTAATTCTGGAATTAACATTAAGACAGATGGACAAAGACACCTTGGAGCCTCTCTCGGTAGTGATAATTTTCCCCAAAAATGCTGTAAAGAAAAAGTGAAAGAATGGTGTGCTGAAATCGAAACCCTTTCTGACTACGCAAAATCACAGCCGCATGCTGCCTATACAGCATTTTTACTTCATGAGGACAATACCTTCAATGAAAATATTCATTGAAAAGCTTGATAACGTCACCAAACGTCGTTTTTTGCCGTCCTTGCTGGATTCATTGATAACAGACTAAAACAACGATTATTCTCCCTACCCGTTCACTTCGGCGGACTTGGGATACCCATTCTAGCAGAATCCACTGAACAGCAATACATTTTATTGATGTGTATTCAGTTGAAAAATAAGTATTATCGTATCTCAAAAATTATTGAATGAAATATAAAATTATTGCAACCGTGAAAAATAAAAATTTGATGAAATATTCTAGCTAAATTGTAAATGCTTCTTTTAAACAGTAAAGTAGTTAAAACGGAAATCTGGCGAAATATTTCGTTAGGGCGTGACAAACGAAAGTCATGACAACGAACAGATCTCAAAAATTTGATTAGCACGTTCACACCACTATGTTACGAACAGTTAGAGTTTTAAGTAACTTTACCAGTAACCTGGCTTTCACTGCATTCAAAGCACTTCCATAGTGTGTACCGTCAAACGAGTAAACTCCATATACCAAGTTAAAGTTATCAAAGATAGGAATATTGTAAGGTTTCAAATACCTTTCGATAGCTTGGTTAAATGCAAGTACCCTTTCGCTTCCTTGGTTTTTTATGTAAGCTACAGGTTTTAGGGGCCCGTTAGGATTCCCAGATGACCATATCATATGCACGTTTCCTTTACCCTCATATGACTTGATCAGTGTTACAATTGGAAGATAATATTTCTTCCAAAGTCGATCGACCACAAAGTTATCATGTCCTCCAATTCCGATAACAAATACTGTTGACTTGTTCAAACTGTTGTTTTCGACTATGGACTTAATTTTTGCCAGAGCTTTTTGAACAAGATCGATGCAATAGAATCCAGCAAATTCTATATTGAACGTAGATCTCACGTTCTTGCAAAAGTTCGGATTCGATCGAACTTCTTTTTCAGTTACGGCAACTCGAGCTCGGCAAATACGCTCTAAGTATTGCTCTTCAAATTCGCACGCCTTTTTCTCCGTCTCTGTTAAGGTATACCTTAACGCCCCTCTTCTGGCGTCGTCTGTCAAGTGGATTAACAATCCTTCAAAAAAGTGCCGAATCAAGGAATCACCAATAAAAGTGATCGACGAAAAATGCTCATCTAAAAACTGACAAGTGGAAGCAGCATTATAGTTCGTTAATGGATCGCACGTCTCAACCCAATCAGCATATTCTGGCTGGATGATGTTACTATAATCTATGCAATGAGGTTTACAAGAACAGAATGTTTCACCATTTCCACATCGACCAATGCCAATATTGCAACAAGGAGTCTTCGAACTTCCACTGCACTGCGTTTGCAATCTACGAAATAGGAGAAAACGTTGATTCCCTGCAATTACTCGAACTTGCTTTAGGTAGTAAAGTTACAAAATAAAAAGCGGACCTATCATCAATTAAATGTTATCATTAATATTAAAAAATTCCCCGGTCTGGAAGTCTATTGTGAAGTCCTATTGTCGGTATTTTCAACTTGAACTCCCTAACTGTGACATGTGATCAAAAAGCAAGGATAACAAAGTTTGCTTATTGAAAAGATCAAAGAAAAAAAAGGCCAATAAGTTATAGTGCAGAACCACCAATAATATCTTTTTGAAATTTATATTTGAAATTATACTTTCTTTGCAATATTATTACTTCCTTTTCCGAAATATAGATAGATAGCAGCGGCGGATCTAGGGTATGTCAAAAATTGTGGAGGAGTACATAAACCTAATTTCTGTTTTCAGTCTGTATCACCACCATTGGGATTACTTGTACGTTTTTATTTTATGGTTTAATAGCAAACATTCTTCTTCACAAATTTCGACATACCCTCTAGATCCGCCTCTGGATAGATTATTATTTTCCACTTTACTACTGTTGCAGGTTGCTATTGATTATTATTATTATTATTATTATTATTATTATTATTATTATTATTATTATTATTATTATTATTATTATTAGCATAATATAAAAAAAGATGACGTATATAATTCTGACGCGTAGTTCTTAAAATAAAATAATCGTTTAAATAACTGTTTTGGAAGTACACTAAAGTTCTATAGTATGGTGTAGATGTAGAGAAAGTTCGGGTAACTTGAAGAAAACTTTGAATAGTCTTGTCACCGAGAACCGACGATTGAATAGTCTTGTCACCGAGAACCGACGATTGATATTCTATTTTTTCTCGAGCGATTTCGGTCGACTAATAAGAATTTTTTTTTCTAATTACTAGTATTATTTTTCATAGGTAAAATTAAATACGAATCAATCCTATATATTAATACTCGATTCTCTGTTTGTCTGTCTGTCTGTCACGCAAAATGGTGAAAACGGTAGTACGGTGGCCTAATACGCTTAAACATTTTTTAAAAAATCAACCCGAGAAATGTTTCGCGGTAAGTTAGACCATTATCAGTTCGTGTTCTGGCCACCGTAGAGGTCGGATGTCGATTTAGTGAAGTGAGTGAAGAAGGGAGCAAACTATAATCATCTTATATAAACTAATAAATATTATATAAATACAATAATATTAACACGTATAATCATGCCGAATTTAAAGAATTTGAATAAAGACCAGTTGATTAAACTAGTGCAGGACTTGCAGTCTGAAAACACAGAGCTGAAGAACACCAACCAAGAGCTCCAAAACCAACTTGATACGATCCGAGGGGAGTTGGCGGTAACACGTAACACCTCTGAACTCTTGTCAAAGCGGATAACTAATCTGGAACGGCGTTCGTCTCAACAGGAGCAATATAGCAGACGTGAGTGTTCAGAATTTGCCAACATTCCACCCTCGGTTGGTCAGGAAGATTTGGAAGAAAAGGTGAGGTTTATCCTTAATAAAATTGACATTGACATCGAGAGTGATCATATTGAAGCGTGTCATAGAATTGGGAAAAAAGGAATAACGATTATAAAATTTGAAACTCTTGATGCACTGGTTAAATGCAAACAAAATCTCTCTTAATGCAACTAAGACAGAACATGTTTTGTTTAAACACAAGCGTCGTAATATTGATTTTAATTTGTGTATTAAGATTGACGGTAAAAAAATGTCTAAGAGTTCTTCCATTAAATCTCTTGGAATCCATATAGATGAAAATTTGAACTGGTCTGTGCATGTCAACAAGCTATCTTACAAACTAAGAAGAGCAAATGGAGCTTTAGCAAAACTTCGTCACTTTATGCCACAACCTCTTTTAATTTCTGTCTATTATGCTATCTTTTATTCACATATGGTTTATGCCTGTCAGGTTTGGGGTCAAAGGAAAAACCTAGTCACAAAGCGTATCTTTCTGCTACAAAAACGTGCAATACGTACTATTTGTAATGCTTACTGGCTAGCTCATACATCCCCTCTGTTTCGGAAATAAGGTCTCCTTAAGCTTTTTGACATTGTAAAATTTTTAAATATATCTTTTATACACAAGGTTCTTAATGATAAACTCCCCCAAGTCATTCGCAACAATTTGATTTTTAAACGCTCTGATTTGAATTATAATACTTGCGGAAGGAACGTAGGTTCTTTAGTTCAACACCCGTTCAAGACTTTCTCATTTGGTAAGTTCTCCATCCAATATCAGTCGATCTGCCAATGGAATCTCATTCAAAACCATCTTCAACTTGACGACTTATCTGTGCTTACATTTTCAAAATTAAAAGTCTTAACTAAATCATATCTTATTTCTCAATATATTGACTAATTGACGAAAACTTATTACATATGTTATTATCATTTTTATCACTTTTGTTTTTTTTTAGGTGGCCACTCCCTTTGACTAGAATTTTCTATATGGAGTGGTCTCCTAATTATTCTTTCTTTCATTGTAATTGTAAGTATGAGAGTTAGAAACTAAATAAATGATTACTTACTTACTTACTTATAATAATCTCTATATATAGAGCGCGAAGAACAGTGAAAATTATTTTCGTTTTGAAAAGATAGCGTTGGCACTTCAATGAATTAAATAACAATGATTTATCATTAAGGAAACCGAAAGTAAACAAGCAAAAGTGAATAGAGGTTCATAAGTATTATTTACTTTGAGGAGGAGGAGGAGGAGAGAGAAAATAGGTATGTGTGTGTATTTTGGAGCGGAAATGGTGTGGAATTATTGAGTGGTTGTGAGCTCCCATACACACCACCAACCACCATCATAATATTATTAAATTGATTGCCTGGCTTATACTTATATGTTTAAACTGACCATATTATATACAACATGTCTATGTCTCTGTAGACATATTTCTTTGCTTTTTCCTTTAATTGAGTTGAGTATTGCAGTTTGTTTTGTTTTTTGTCATGTTTGTGTAGAGAGAAGAAGAGGGGGAGACCAGCAGCACACATCCCACTGCTGTTTTGCATTCTGTGTATTTAACAACAAGTTTTAAGAGAATTGTCAGTTTTTCAATAACCTGGTTAACAATCGATGTAAAAGTCAGGGCAAAAGACATTATTATGTATTTTACTTTCAGGAACATTTTTGCTGTTGTTGCTTGATGACTGTGCACTTTTCTAATATGATTCCTTTCTTTTTTTCAGATTAGAAAATTGGATTTAGTATTAAATCATGGTTTTATATCATGGTACATGAAATTGGAGAACTATGAACAGAAGATTGAACTTCTATTCATAACCTGAGTAATAGTGGGTACGTTATAATTGGCAGAACACTGGAACTTCTAAAATGTCCTCAGTAGGTAAGATCTTTTTTTTACAATTAATTTTATTAAAGGGAATTAAACTATATAAAGGGTTCTCAGGTAAAAACATAATTTTACGGTTCACTCAATAGTCGGAATGGCATAAAATTTTTTAGGTTGTGTTTTTAAATTTTATATTACTTATACGTGGAACCAATAAAAAAAATTTACCTGGTTACTTTTGTTGAATTTACTTATTTGTGAATGAAATCAATAATAGGAATACAATAAACTTCTAAATTTTAAACTTTTAAATTTTAAACTTTTAAATTCTAGCTGAATAAATTTTTACGAATATATATTAACTTAGACTTTATTGATTTATTGAAGTTTTGTTTTTTTATTTTTTCATGTTTTTAAAGTTCAATTTTTAATGCAACTATCATCTGTTTTTATTTGTTTTAATATAAATCCTTAAATATGGCATAATGGATACAAGATATTTAATTATCATCTGTTTCTTTTCTGACATTATTCTGATTTATACTGAGAAAATGGTGAAGCCTTAAAAATGTTCTAATGTGTTTTCAAGGTACATATTTCCAAGGTAAACATATATGTATACTTCATATGCTTTTTGAAAACCTTTTAAATGTTATCTTTTGTTGTTTTTGATACTTCTTTGCTTTCATTTTTGGACTGTCATAAAATAATTATTGTTTCAGAACATTTCAAGCTTCAAATATTTAGTTGGTCATTGGTGAATCCCTATTTTGTCAGAATCTAAAATTTAATGGTTCTATTCGACGAAGCCCATTCAACTTTCGTTTTCTATCTTTTCATGTTTTTGATGTTCAACTTTTAATTCAACTATGATCTGTTGCTTTTCTGACATTATTGTAAGTTATACTGACTATGTGAAGCTTAACAGATGTGTTTCCAAGGTGTACACGTTTTTAAGGTAAATGTATACATATACTTCATATGCTTATTGAAAACCATTCAAATTTTATTTTTTGACACTTTTCTTATAATTCTTGGCATTCCATTTTTACAACAAAAATTACAAAAAAATTAAGTGGAATTTATAATTTTTATTTTAGTTGGTCTAGCGACATGAAACTATATTATTTCTTTTGTTAGCCTTAATCATGAACTGTGTTCGCATTTCATTATTTTATCAGACAGAACTTTTCAGCTGTTTTGCAGAAATCCGTAAATCTTGTTGAAGCTGCAAGTATGTTTCAACCGCTCAACCAGACAACCATGACTCGGCTAGGATTTGAACCCTGACCTCGTGCACTAGAGGCGAGCACTCTACCACCAGTCGGTGAAAAACTTAAGAAAAAAGAAATATTCAGTGGAGTTCAATAAATCGTAATAGTGCCGTGTTTTTTGTAAATATCTTTATAGTATAGGCAAATTTTTATTATTTTTATGGTATTTATACATGGGAGTTTTTTATGTTTGTTTTGACCTATTTATGTTGAAATGAAGAAAACAAACCCTGCCGATAACAATTCTTTTGCGGCATTTGTTTTGATTGCGTGTTAAAATGCGCGAATTTTGGCAAAGTCTTCATGTAAAATCGCATGAATTGTGACACACATGTGATCCATTCACGAGAACTGTAAACCCGACTTTAGAATGAAAGCATTGAGGCACTAGCTATATACAAACTTAGCCACCAGTTGATCTAATAGATCAGAAAATAAACATACAAATGCATACCCAGATATTGGATATTTCAATCCACATTTGTCATCGTTTCTCGCCAGTGATTCGTGCCAAAGCCCCATCTCTTTTCTTCGTTTCATGTTCACATTTTCAATATATGTTTTTCTTTCCAATGATACGTTAGTTTTCTGAACCCATCTGCCAGAAAACACAACATTACGACAGTCAATCAACCTTCTTTCAGACAAGTTTAACTTAGATACATGATATTTCTGTATCTGCTTTTCCTGTTCCCTTTCTAACCCAGATGACCAAATATAGATCAAGAAATATAAAGTTGACATGGATAGCATTAGTGCTACATATTTCATTTTTAGAGCGGAGAAAAATGTTTGTGCGTAAAATTGCTCCAATCAGTTAAAAACTGAATTCAAGGGGTTATTATTTTTATTATTTTTCTAAACCGAAATTATCTAACATCTAAAAAAAGTATATAATTGAAAAATGCATTATGTTGGTATTGAACTAGAATATGTGGTATCTCTATAAAGCATATATACATCGTGGATCATCACATGACAGGTTCATTTGCATTGATGGACGCCACACTACTTTTAGTTAAAAATTTAGTTGTTGAAAATTTTTGTCAGTTTTCCAAAATAAGTCACTTTTCCTTAACCATGGATAGAGAAGAAAACAGCCATGCTACAGCCAAGCTGAACTACATAAGATTAGGAATTATTTTCTTGCATGAGTCAAAAATCAAAAATTAAAATATTTGCTGGGGAAAAAAAAGTTTACTGATGCAATTCTCATTCTGTACAGTATGAAAGAAACTTATTGTGTCCATGTAAGATAATTAGCTTTCACAAAGGGTTGGTTCTATCATGTCTTATCCAAACTGCGTAGAATACAAAATATTTTTAATTTAATAATGACTTCACGTTTCCATGTACAAATTCATTTCTTCACAGACACGCAAAGTTTCTGTCTGGCTGTACTTTATCCGTGCATATAAACATCGGCATATAAACACCTCCAGTTTAGACACCCTCAATAGGGATGGTGGAAGCGATCAGCAGCAGGCTAAGGGGGGAATTCCAGGTTTGTCTGGAGTTTCAACTTAGTCAAAGTCAGCCCAGAAGTGGAAAATTGGGCCTGCTGCTGTCCCTGCCAAGAAAAAACCCACAATATTGGGACAGACGTCATGGAGGATTCAGATGATGATCTCCAAGGAGGAGAGAGTAGTGTCAGTGTCGATGCATCTACAGATGATTTCCACACTGAAGAAGAAGCTGCAGCGGACAAAGACATTCTCATCAATGCCATGGCAGGTAATCAGCAGTGAGACTTCTGATGCTATAATGAAACTTCAGCCAGATTTCGACATTGAAGACACCGTCCATGCGAATATTGATGATTCACTTGCATCAGCAGTGAATTAGATTTGGAAGAAGAAATTAAATAAGGAGAAAATAAAATAAAAACTTGAAAAGCATTATCGGCCACAAAATTGTGACCAGCTATTTGTGCCCAAAGTGAATTCCGAATTTTTCTCAACCCTATCAAAGAGATTAAAGGACAAAGGATCAAAGTCAAAGGACATAAAATTACCAAAATTGCAGACTTATAAACATTAAAGCTATAACTTCTATGACAAAGCTTATTTAATTCCAGTGTATCTGTCTATGTATGTTACAGTTTTTTTAATTTTTCGGAAAGTTCGTTATTACGCTGTATTACAAGCTATTACGCTGTATTACAGGCCATTATAGGCCATTGATGTATATGACGGGCTTTTTCATGGCAGTGATACACCAAGTCGTTGCCATGACAGACCATTACGCCAAGTGAATACCGTATTTCCTCTAATAAACGCCGCGGCGTTTATTACAAATCGCAGATTTTGGATGCGGCGTTTAATAGAGGGCGGCGTTTATCAGAGGGCGGCGTTTATTACAGAATGAAAAATCAAATAAAAACAGCCTTTAAACAACAATGTTTTCTCTCCCTAAAAAACTGTCTAAGCTAATAGCATTTTACATTGAAATTGACGGTAATCACGTGCACGCAATCGTAAATGGTAAAAGAGAAGTTCGAGAAAAACAATATTCGTTTTTATCTTTAGTTGTGGAAGAATTTGTTGATAGAAAACAAGTCCAACTCGTGTAAACTATTTTTTGTTGCTTGTTTAGTCTGTTTTCTAATAAACGCCGCTTTTCAAGATGCGGCGTTTATTAGAAGGCGGCGTTTATTAGAGGGCGGCGTTTATTACAAATGCTTGGCTATAAGTGCGGCGTTTAATAGAGGGAGGCGTTTATCAGAGGGCGGCGTTTATTAGAGGAAATACGGTACGCCGTATTACAGATTGTTTGTGTACTGTATGACAAGCTGTTTATGTTCGATGGACGACTTATATTTTATGTATCGGGTCTGTTCCATGTGACATACATATCGTGTAAGTGGGTACGTGTCGTGTTTTACATGACGGGATATTTCGAAGGCACATACGACGAGTCTTTTTTATGTATGACGTTGTGTTTGAGGCATCATATGACGGGTCTTCTTCATGTATGACGTGTTATATTTAGGTATACGACAGGTCTTTTTCATGGAGTGATACACCAAGTCGTTGCCGTTTCGAATTGAAAACCAAAGTGGAAACTTGAAGACCCGAAATACTTAATTGAGTAGCATATCATTTCAATTATAAATTCGTTATCACCATCCATATAGTACAAAATAAGAATAACAATTAACATGGCTCAAGACGTTTGATATGAAGGCAGTGTTTTAGGTTATCATGACATAGAATTTAGATCAGTATATAAAAAGCCAACCAAATAAGTTTTCAATGTATATGAAACGTGTAGACCTGTGTATAGGGAAGGAGAATTGCATAAAAACCCAGACAAAATTAATATAAATATAAAATTTGGCACAGTGACCCAGAAACATGTCAAGATTGACCAAAAAAAAAGCCCCGACGATAGGACCTTGGGAACACCTCAAATTCAAAATGGCGGATATGGGGCCTAGGATCTGCAAGACTGAAAAATGTTTTTCATCAAACCTACAAGTATCGTCGTAATCATTCTATTGTGTTTAAAAATCTATTGAATTTTACGTCAATTCTATTGTTTCAAGATCGTAAGGGCACGTGTTTAAGAAAATTATAATTTAACAAGGAAAAACAGTATGATTTGAAAGAATTTCGATATATCATCAACGCTAGTACTATAATAATAATAACGGGGGATTAACAAACAAGTACCGAAAAAGGGTTGAAGACTCTTGTTAGACTTTGCAAGGAAAGACAGTTGGATGATTTGCACAGGTATAAGTTGATTTATGCTTGTTTTAATTTTTGAACAAGGGAAACTAAAATAGGATGGAGAAAGATGCACCTTTTCTTTTAAGGCATCTAAAACGTGCTATGACGCTGACGTCATGAGAAAGATCACTGTCCATCACAACTGCAGAAGAACATTTGTTAAAGAACGTGGCGGTGAAAAAGCGTATGAACGACCTAGGAAAAGTTTACGTCTTTCAGTTGACGAGAATGCTGATAAGTCTTATTTTGATTGGAATGCTTGTTGTTGTATTTGTGGTAAGGCAGCGGACAGGAGATACTCAACTGTTATTCCAGTACGCACTATCCCATTATGTGATACCCTCATAAAGCGTTGTGATGAAAGAAATGACGATTGGGGGGAAGAAGTCCAAAATCGTTTGATTACATGCTCTGATTTGGTAGCAGAAGAAGCAATTTATCATTGTAAATATATGACCAAATTTCGACTGTTAATCCACTCTTCTAACAAGGTTGGATGTCCAGTTAATGCTGTAATGATGGATAATTTTGACAGAGTTTGTAATTGGTTGGAAGAGGAATCGGACTGCGAGCTGTATACGATTGCAGAACTTCATGAAAAGATGATGCAGTTAAGTGAAGGAACACTTTGCTATTCCGAAAATCCCTTAAACCGAAACTGATTGAACGCTTCGGAGACCACATATTCTTTGCACAGCAGCCTGGACGATCTGATCTTATTTACTTCAAAGACTATGTCTGGTTCATCATGAAAGAATTCAAGAAGATTCAATCACAAACTCCTCTTGATATAATCACTGCAGCTGCTAAAATCATAAAAAGCGATATCAGAGTTATGCCTTGTGACAAGAAAGAATGTCCAGATATCAGTAGGATGCAAGACGTAGAATACGCAATGAATTGGATTCCAGAAAGTCTGACCACATTCCTTAGTCATTTGGTATCGTCCCCATTAAAGCAAGCCAGCATTGGACAGGTTATCACTCAATGTTCAAGACCACGATCTATGGTTGCTTCCATCCCTTTCGGTATTGGAGTAGATATCGAAGTCTTTCGCTACAAAATGGCTTGTCAACCATTTATTTAAATTCGGTTTTTCCATTTCATCCGATGAAGTTAAGCTATTCAAACAGTCTGCCATAACCAGCGCCAGATAACCCGAAGATTGTCAAAGCGAATTCACTCAATGGATCGCAGATAATGTTGATCACAACATTTGTACATTGATAGGAAAGGGAACATTGCACGGTATGGGTATCATATCTGCTTCTTTAAAACCAACAAGGTCTTGCAACGCCATTAGAAGATTGAAGCATAAAGAATTCAGCGGTTTTACCGAATCCAGCGTCCCAATTATTTCATATCACAACAGCAATGTGATTGGGTTATCCAATTTCAAACTTAAGGCTATCAAGGAGCTTTCTTCCCCGATTTTGCCAACTCCTGAGATGAACTTGGATCTTTTGTGGCAAACATCGTGGTTTTTAGATTCTAAAAAGTTTTCCTCTAATCCAAATTGGTCCGGATTTATGCAGCCTGCAACTAAGCCAAAGGATGAACAATTCAAAAGGGAATCTATCGACTTTCTTCCAATTATCGACTTGGATCCCAATGATGAGACCTGTATCTACTCCACCTTGCAATTCGTGATTGGGGAAGCCGCTAGACTTGGAATTCCTACACCATGCATAACCTTTGACTAGCCTCTCTGGCAGAAAGCAACTGGAATCATAAAAAATAAAGATCTTAATGCTGTCTGCAGACTGGTGGATTCCATACTCTTATGAGTTTCATGGGCAGCAGAGGAAACATGATGGCTGGTTCTGGTCTCGAAAAATTGTTTGAAGAGGTATATGGAGAAAACACAGTCCCGCATTTGCTTTCTGGTAAGGCATATGCTAGAGCACTACGAGTCCATTTACTTGTACAAAGTTCACTTGTAGGCCATATAATCAATTTCGTTATCAAGGAGAAGAGTATCGACCTTAGTGCTTTAGAGGTGATCTATAACAAGGCAATTGACGATGGTATCTTAGACGAGGAACTTATTCAGCTTCAATCTGATGATGCCTTTAAGCAAATGAGAGAGTGTATTGATTCTTTTTGCGAAAAAAAGAAAAAGTCATCCCGCACCACCAAGTTGTGGCTTCAATACATCGAGTATGTTGATATCATAAAGCAGTTCATTTGTGCCGAGCGGACTTCAAACTGGTCTTTACACCTTCAAACGGTAACAAAAATGGCAAACCTATTTGCAGCAACAGGGCATATAAATTATGCTAGATGTACACGACTCTATGTCCAAGAAATGATGAATCTTCCCAATACGCATCCTTGATTGAACCAACAATTCCTTGATGGCCACCACTCGATCCGCCGATCCGATAAGTTTTGAGCTGGTTTGTGGTCTGATCTTGTCATAGAGCAAGCATTAATGCGATCCCTGAAGTGCAAAGGTGGTCTAACACGTGGAAGGGGATTAAGTGAGGATGTTCGTAACCTTTGGGCGTGGTCAATAAATCACTCGGCATCTGTTCACGAAGCGATGACGAATTTATCTGGCATTAAAGTTACAACCAGTCACCAACATATTGATATGAGACCGAAAAGAATCCTGATAAATACCAAAGCCCATATGACGTTTTACCAATGGCTAGAAAGAGGAAATCCTTTCAATATGGAAGATGAACATCTATACTCTTTATCCAGCGGATTAATATCGATTAAAGGCCAAGATGATGTAAACGCTGAAGATGCGGAAAAACTTGGATTATCCATTCAGCAGAGTCTTTACAATCTTTAATTTACAGAAGCCAAAATAAAAAGGAACATGCAGCTGGCGTCACTAGCGTCTTTAACCAAATCCGTTAACATCCCTGGAGAAAAAGCTTTACAAATAAACCCCACGAATCTGGTTTGTAAGAGAACGTAGAGGAATATTTCGAACATGAAATGACCAACTATCCGATGTCAATTTTTAAAGAAACATAATGCGAAAGCCTGACAAAGCATCTCTTCGAAAGGTTGCTCTTCCTGACGAAATTCAAGCTCCAATCAAAAACCTCTCTGGAACATACGTCTTGGATGGAAGTACATTGCTACATAGAGTCCACTGGAGCAAGGGAATGAAATTCCAAGATATCACCGTTGAGTACAGCAAATATGTAATCCGAAATTATGGATTGACTTGTGTAGTCCTTGATGGGTATGACGACGCTCTATCTATTAAATCAACTGAACATGAACGAAGGGCAATGAAAAATGGTTTATCGAGCAATGTTGTAATTTGTGAAGAAAATGACTCACCTTATACAAAAGAGAGATTTTTATCCATTATTTTTATTAAGTAAAATCCTTTGAAAAATTGGTTCAGAATGAAACAACTTTTTCATTGTTGTATAATACTTGTAGACTTGATGAAAAACATTTTTTCGTTTTGCAGTTACTAGGCCTTATATCCGCCATTATGAATTTGAGGTGTTCTCAAGGTCCTATCGATTGGGCTTTTTTGGGGGTCATTCCTGACATGTTTCCGGGTCACTGTGCCAAATTTTATCTTCTTAATTTTGTCTGGGTTTTGGTGACTTTTTACCTAATTCTACTGCATTGGTAGTTTAGCATTTAAATGGAGCACTTTTTACTCGAAATTGTTCAAGCCGTAAGGCTTCTAGTTAATGAATTCAAATCGGTTAATAAGAACCCCATTATCAAAGAAAAATTGAAGCTAATGCACTCCCTAGCAAGTCATTCTCTAGATATGATGAGTTGCACAAACAATTTTATTTCTCAATTCTGACGAGATGCTCTAGCACCTGAATTGAGTTATGCCTATAGACATCTTAAGAATGAAGTGCCAGAAAGCCCACATTTGTTGTTCGGAGATAATATCTCAAAAAGGCTTTCTGCTATCAAATCTACAAACGAAGCCAGCAAGTCGGCATTTAAAACTGACCTTAGATCAAAGTTAAATCACAACAGAAATTTTGTTTCAAAAAACTTGCGAGGTGAACAGAGGAACAGAGGGAGATTCTCTGGCCGAAACTTCTCACGCTCCCAAAACAACAACAACAATTACAACAATGGGAATCAAACCAACCGCAGGAACTAACTTTGCAGGTAAGCTGCCATGTGAACATGCCTTCATACTCTGAATTGACTAGCCTTATGCGTAAACACAAAGCTGGTAATATTTCTAACCATTGCAATGCCTGGAAAAACCTTACTTCAGAACAGAGGTTTAGAATCAGATTTTATTGAGGGTCCTTTTCCTTCATGCAAGCCATTTACTTACACCCGTATTGGTTTTGTAACAAAACTGATTAAATAGGAATTTTAAAATTGGTACACAAAGGAGTTGTCACTACTACAGATATAGTGGGGTTTTTTGGTGATTTTTTCTCATCCGTATTTTTAAGGCTAAAGAAAGACAATAATTTCAGAATGATACTAAATTTAAAGCATTTAAATTCTTACCTTTACTCCCTCATTTCAAGATGGATAATATTCAAACAGTAATAAACATGGTTAAACCTAATGTTTGGATGGCATCTATTGATTTAAAAGATGCATATTATTCAGTTCCTATTCATCATGATCACCAAAAGTTTCTGAAGTTTCTTTTTGACCCACCTTACAAATTTGTGGCCATGCCCAATGGATATGGCTCAGCTATGTTAAAATTCAATAAAATCCTTAAACCTCCATTTGCTGCTTTACGTCCAATGGGACACGAATCTGTAGTATTTGTAGGTGACTCTTATTTACAGTCCGATACATATATGGAGTGTTGCAAAAATATTGCTGACATTGCTTCATTACTTATGTCATTAGGTTTCACAATACATGCGGATAAATCTATATTGATTCCAACCCGGGAAATAATTTTTCTGGAATTTGTCATTAACTCTAACATCATGACTCTTAGCCTTACTCTGGAGAAAAAACATAAGATTTTCCAGTTATGTGAATTCGTATTAGCAAACAGACAGTCCCTATGTATTCGGAACGTTGCAAGTTTATTAGAAAATTTCACAGCTGCTATTGAAGCTGTACCTTATAGGAGGCTGCATTACAGAACTATTGAATTAGGCAAAATATCAGCACTTAAGAATTCCAAATTCCATTCGTGTGTTGAGGATATTAGGACAAGAGGTCAGTGGTAACAACAGGAAACTGAGTTCCACCTCAATGTGTTGGAACTAAAAGGCATCTCATTTAGGCTAACCTCCTTGGTTTACACACAAAATATCCGTGTAAGAATCATGGCTGATAATACCACTGCAGTATCATATATAAATAAAATGGGAGGTACCCATTCAGTTGATTCAAATATATTGACAAAAGATTTTTGTCAATGGACTATTAATAGAAATATTTGGCTTTCTGAAGCACATATTCCAGGTGTAGAAAATGTTTTTGCAGATTATGAATCCCGTATTAATATGTCATCAGAGTGGGCACTGTCAGATAATGTTTTTAACAATATCACTTCTGCTTTAGATGTCATAGGTTTTTCTTACATTGATTTATTTGCATCCAGACTTAATTATAAGATAGATAAGTATGTCTCATACAGGCCAGATCCAAACACCTTTGCTGTTGACGCCTTCTCATTCAATTGGGGGAATCATGTTCCATATTGTTTTCCTCCTTTTAGCATCATAAACAAAGTTCTCAACAAACTGATGGTCGACAAAGTAGAGAAAGCAATTCTGGTGGTACCAATATGGAACACACAAGCATGGTTTCCCACTTTTCTAAAAATGTTAGTAAGTTCCCCCGTATCAATTCACTCGAGAAACAGCAATCTGTTTCATCCATCTCAACCAGAGGCTCAGCATCCTCTCTCTCTCCAAAGTTCAAACTTATGGCAACTTTCTAATCAATCAACTTTTCCATGTGCCAGAACTTTCAGACTAGGCTACACAAATCATTTTGGCTTCCTGGAGAGACTCATCAAGAAATAGATACGAAATCACTCTCAAGCAATGGAAAAAATTTTGTACTGAAAGGAACAAAGATCCCCTTATTACAAATGTGAACACAGTACTCGAATTTTTAACCTTATTGTACAATAATAAGCAAGAATACATCTCTCTATAGGTGGCTAGGAGTGCCTTGTCTAGTGTTGTCTCTATTCCAGGTTATGTAAGGTTGTCTGACCATCCACTAATATCCAGATTCGTGGGAATACACAATTTAAAACCTCCTCAGCCCAGGTACACCTTTATGTGGGATGTAAACCTTGTGTTTTCCTACCTAATCAATTTAGGATCTAATGTAAATCTTTTGTTTCTTATCCTATCAATAAAGTTAGCCATACTTTTACTTCTCCTTTCTGGCCAACGTTGTAGTTCACTTTTGGTACTAGATATTCAATATTTGGACAGCCAGTTTTTACCCCAACAAAAATTTAAAACACACTACCCAATCCAATAAGAGAGATGTGTTTGTATATTAACAATATCAAAATGAGGAACATATTTGCCCAGTAAAATTTGCATTGAAAGGAGGGCAGAATTAGTGAAAGATGCCAATGTGACTTCACTATTCATTTCTACCAGGCCTCCTCACAATACCATTTCGAGATGGATAAATGATATTATGACAGAAGTTAATATTAATACTGACATTTTTAAACCACACAGTTGCAGAGGGGCCTCCACCAGTAAAGATAAATACCATAGACTGCCCCCTCATGAAATTCTTAAATATGGTAGCTGGACTAACGTCAATACCTTCCTTAAGCAAACATGTCATTAATGAACCTAGAAATGATCTACAAATGCACTTTACCCAATTACCTTTTCTAATTTGAATCCCCTCTAGAGAACACAAAATCTACTTCACTGGTTTGTAGATTTGTAAATCTACAGTACAACATATAGGTATAAAAAAATTAGCTAACTAGATAACAAGGATAATACTGTGAGCGGAATAAGGTAAAAGCGGAGCTACTAGTAACAACAAAGTGATTGGATAAAGATAGCTATAAAATCATTAAAATTAAAAAAAATCATTCAAAAAATTAAATTCATTAAAAAATCTTTCAATGTCTTGCAAAATTCCATAGAAGTATATTTGCATTCAATCCAATCTTTTTTTTTATGTTCAATCTTTTTTTTTATCAAATTGAATATATTTCTATTGTTTATTTATACTTTTTTTTTATGTTCAATCTTTTTTTTTATCAAATTGAATATATTTCTATTGTTTATTTATACTTTTTTTTTATGTTCAATCTTTTTTTTATGTTCAATCTTTTTTTTATGTTCAATCTTTTTTTTATGTTCAATCAAAAAGAAGTTACTGTTGTTCAGAAATAAATAAATTATTACAGAGTTTTTTACAATTTGATTGGTTGACAGGCGGAAAAAACGAGATCAAAATTTTTTAATGTGCACGAGCGTTGATTTGTCCGACTACATCCACCGGCTCGAACATAATTCCAGCTCCACTGCGCATGCGCTGACGTCAGTAGGGTTGTTTTATCGGAGGCAGCGGGCGAAACTGCAAAATGGAAACTGACTAGGTTCATTAAGATAGTTTCTTCTTATTTTAGATTGTATGCCGTTAGGAGACTGGGCCCTGATAATTAATCACCTGTTTTGGGCTGTCCAAAATTGTAATAGAAACGTTTCAACTCTGTTAAACATCACATTGTTGGCCGACACGAAATCCCTGGGAAGTATTACTCTTACGAGTGGCTTAAAAGTGGAACTCCATCACACGAGACGCTACGTTCAATCATTATGGAAAAAACTTTCCGAAAAGATCTGAGACAACTTAAATGTTTTTACGACTTATTTAGAGGTTTTTCACGCCCTCAAAATTCGGTATCTCCCAAAAACTGTGTTTTACGAGCAAGCAAAAATGAAAGCAGGCATGATGTTGGCGGCACTTGATCACATTTTGAATATATTGGGAGAAAGCACAAGATTACGTTGAAAAAAGGTGAAATGGTTGGGAGATTCAAAATAGCATACCATACATATTGTAAACGATTCGTGGCCAAGATAGTACGTGAAAATAATAAATCATACGATTTACTACGGCAGACTGCACATTTTAAAATGTTAGACGATGAACGGAATTTTTCAGAGAAGAAAAAATTATTCTTGTACGTAGAGCATCTTCGTCTAGTGTAATATCTTCATGATCTAAGTAAAACATACATGGTTTAGTATAGGCTTAAAAGATTCATAAGAACTTCGTAAGAACCTTATGCAGCACTGTTTGAAGAATAAACTTGTAAAATTTAAAATAAGCTTGCCAACAAAGTCTGTTTCTACCTCCATCTAAAGACTGACTGGCTCTAACAGGTTGTTTTTGATTGTAACATAAGCGAGTTTATCAGTAGATAATCGATTTGTTTATAATTATAACGGAGATAACAGTAACAAAATACAATAAGAGATGCGAGAAATTTTTATCTCCTTGATTTTGTGAAAAAACGAATCGTCGCTTCCAAAATCTCAGAAAGAAATATTTGACCTTGTTTCGATACAGACTTTGCCTCGTTTTGATGCGTATCTAATGGCGTTTCTATGGACTTCACTTCACGGAAAGGAGTATTAAAATTCAAAAACAAATTAAAATTAGAATGCAAGAAAAAATTATTCAAAAACATGGAAAAATAAATTCAGATACACGAAATAAATAATATTCAGAAACAAGAAACATAACAAAAAAAACAACCCCAAAAAACAACTAAAACAAAATAAGAAAAGTATATTGATAAAGGATACCCGTACAAAACTATCATACATTTTGTCTCAGTTCGTTATGGTATCCAATATAGTTTTCCTACCTTGAAACGAAAGCTGAAGGGTTAGAGTTTGAATAAGAATCGAAATGTCTCTTTGGATATGGTAAGAACTGTTATAAAACGTGAAATCGAGGGCTCTTCCTCAATGCTGGGTTATCGCAGTATGTGGCACCGGTTGCTAAAATAATATGGAATAAGAACTTCTCGTGATGTCGTAATGCGTATACTTAAAGAAGTAGATCCTCATGGAACCGAGTTGCGCCGAAGTAGAAAATTCAGAATAATGAATTATGAAACGATAATGAAGTTAATGTGAATGTAACATGAAATATTGCCAGGTGCATTTCTTACCATGTCCAAATAAAGAAAGAACAAAGTTTTCATTTTGTAAAAAGAAAAAAAAAACCAAATTTAATACTATGCATCTTCCAGTTTTGTGATGTAAACCTTGAAACCTTGAACTCTTAAAACTGGAGCAGTAACCTTGTTTGAAACTGGTAGGTGAATACACTCCTGTTGCAACTATATTGTACCTTATTGTATATATTCATAATTGGTTCGTGGCCATCAAAACTGGGAGTTTCATGTAACTCTTTCAGAACTTTTTCATTACCTCCAACAATATAATTGTAAATCCACAGGGACAAAAACTGGGGAGCTGGTCCGTAATTGCAGATTGATGAAGAAAACAAAAGACCAACAGCTTTGATAGTACCATCTGCCACTTGCATGAAGACTACAAACAGGCTCAAGACAATTGTTGACACTAGTGAAATATAATTGTTTAACTTGTTTAAGAGCTTCTAAATAAAAAATGAGAAAAACTTAATGTCAAAATGGATTAAATTGCGGGAGTACTCGAAAGGAACGTATGGATGTGGGAAATGCTTACATACAAGTAAAGAATCACGTAAATCACCTCCCTCATCAAGGCCATCTTCGCCACCAAAAGACATTTCATATCAAATAAAAGCTCTCTTCAAATTCCAAGGCTTATTGAAAAAGTGCACGTAATTGAAACAGGTACCTCATACAACAATTCTTAATGTTGGGTACCAAATATCCATTCCATATTCTAAGACAACATCCCGAACTTTCTGTCTTCATTCACTATCAGGCAGTGAAGATGTTATTGTTTTGTTAACTGATTCACATGCAGAATCATCTTGGTAGTACATATCTTCATCATCTTTACTCTTTCTCTCAAGACTTACTTTGAAGTTAGATGATCTATGAACTTCAGTACATTATCTGCATGATTTTTAATAGTCTCTGGCATGAAAAGTTTCTGACAAATAGGACATGCTATTTTGGGGCAATTCTTGTTTATAGCATTACATGTTATTCCTTCAGTACAATTCTCATCTGTATTATCTTCTGGTTAACTTGTTTTTCATTTATTTATTTTGCTTTCAGTTCTTCTTTATATTTTTTTGTGTTTTCACCTTACAAAGTTTTAAGTTCTTAAATGTCTGACTCCCCTCCTTAACTCCTTAAAGGCTATCCTGCAAGTCATCAGGATTGTCATCATGTTGACCAAGTTCATCATCACTTTTGTTTCTGGCTAAACACTTTTCTTCAGATGGGAATGGAAAACAAAAATCTGCCTCTATGCACAAGAATAATTTTATTCTATTGTAGGGTTTATTTACAAACATTTTTTACTTTTCCACAGTGAAGGCTTCCTTATTTCCAGGCAGTGTTCTACAAATCTTCTCAGCTGGGTACAATAGCAAATACGAATCTGCTGAACAAAAATACTGATTCATACTAGAATGTTTTTCAATTGCTAACTGTTTAACATCGTTCCAATCTGCTTGAGGTGAAAGGGAAAGACTACGTACTTTCTACTCCACTAAAAAAGAAATCTCCCTGAAAACATTTCAAATTATACAGTATTTACGAAAACATGTCTCTTTTACAACAAAAAAGCCTCTTCGTGAAACAAATCATAATTAAAATCTCAGAAGTTTGGCATTTCGACCGTCTTCTCTGCGTTTACTTTCAAAATATTGAAATTAAAAATGGTAGACAGTTACGTCGCAAGTTGCAGATCAGAATATACTATTGGAGCCGGTGCACTGTGTTAAAATCGTGACTTGATGTGAGACATCTTTATACCCCCGCTAAATTAAGTTCAAAAGTGTTTTTTTTTATCTCGTTGTTTTCCTCCAGTCTTCTTTTTTAATAAAGGAAAGCCTTATTAAAAAATCGTCTATAAAAAAATGGAATTAGTTGGAAAGAATTACTGATTTGAAAAATGGTAGAAGGTTTTCAATTTCAACCTAAAAAAAGCGTTATGATTGTCAGTGAAAATACGAGTAAAAATTCATCTTCATCAGATGAAAGTGATGACATGAAACTCGCCTTGACAGTATGGCTTGGTGCGAGTGTCATCGATGTAGTGTAATGACATCGTATTGTTTTTTAGAGGAGAAGGAATGTTTTTGTTGTCACGAAGTTGTGAAGAAGTTAGATCCTTACTTCAAATTGGAAGGTACATTTTTTCATAATGTTGTGATAAATAGAAGATCCTTTACTTTCGACGATAAGATTAAAGCAGTGCCGTTCATGCTTTTTTTTTTTTTTAATAACTTAATGAATGAGGGTTATTTTATTATTCATCTCTTTAAAAGTTGGTTGTCTAACCAATCACACAGACATTTGCGGACTGATACTAAGTGAGGCGAATGGGTTCCATGGGTCTTGTTGGGCTTCGTAAAAATGTAATTTTTGAATACATTTTACATGGACGAAACTCTAAATACTTTTTATTCGTTTAAGGAACTATAGTTACACGGCATACAGACATTTCACGTGGTGGGTGCACAACAAATTTAAAAAAAACATCCGTGGAAGAATTCCTGCGTGTGTGATACGTGAAAAATTTCCTGCACCAGATGGGATCTTAAAATAACTAAAATTCGGGAAAATAGATTTTATTTTATAAATTCTTTTTATAGTAACATTCGCTCTTTTTCTTTTCTTCTCTGAATCAGGGATTTCGTGTCGGCCAACAATGTGATGTTTAACAAAGTTGAAACGTTTCTATTACAATTTTGGACAGTCCAAAACAGGTGATTAATTATCAGGGCCCAGTCTACTACCGGCGTACAATCTAAAATAAGAAGAAACTATCTTCCCTTACGCGTCTATTCCTGCATGAATGTAGAATTTAATGACTGATTAAGTTAGTCGAACATTTGCATATATCGATATCTCACCTTTCTTCTTTGAGGAATTAACCAATTTTCTTCGAAAAGTTTTTGGCCACGTGGTATGGATCAAACTGATGATGTAGATGCTCAAATCTTTCGTCATTTGCCATTAGCTTTTTGATTTGAACATGTCGATCTGTTGATACTACCTTTAACGACAAGGCTGGATGAAGTCTAAGAACTGATCAAACGAAACCTCCTTTCTCCATTCCTAAGGTTGCCGAACAAGCATACATTAAAAAGAAACAAAAAGAAAGTGATCGGTTAGTTGTGGTTTACAACTAATGAAGGGCTTGCGAATTTTTGCACTTCTTTACATTGACTACTTCAAATTCTAAAATCTTGTTTGTCTGAACGTCCATAGACGTAACTGTGCAATATGTAGCGTTATATCCAGGGCTATCGCATTGACCATCAACGCTGATCGCAACATGTTTTCCCCTGTCATTCACCTCCTTGATAGTACGTTTTCTATGCTTTCTCCAAGTGTGCAATATTTCCGGAAAAACTTTCGAACCTAAAAATGTACCCATGCAAAAACTTATCCAAGAATCTCAAAAATCGTGCTTTTCTTCAATATTTTATCATCATATTCATATCCCATATGAAAGAGTAACTTTAGAAGATGATTTATATACATTACCTCTGAGATTGAAAAACGAACTTTTGCCCACGATCTTAAACTTCAACACATGCGCAAACCTTTTGAACTTCGGATAAGAAATGCCAGCCAATTTAATGGCGGCAGTGGCCAACAAATTCCCAATACCTGATAAACGAATAAATTTTATGAGCAGTTAGAACTACCCAAATTAAGTAACTGTTTTTTTTATTTAGTTATTCTCTTTACCTTTCAAGGATGGTATTTTTGGTTGTGCAAACTATTCCGTGGAACATCCACTTAAACAGCTCATCTTAACACGATACTGGCGTGCCTTCGAGATCAGTCGTTTTTGAATAGATTACCGGTTGGCCACATTGCCGACAGAAGTTCAAAGGGTTCACTATCGTTAACTAACTAAACCTGTCACTCTCGATACGGTAAGCGCGAGAAACATTAACAACCAAACATTCCTTTGCGTTGTCATCAATTGCTATTGGTTGATAATCAGGGCCATTCTTTTGGGGTTTCTTAAGTGATTTTGCTTGCTAAGCAACAGGCGTACAGTTACTGAAAAAAGAAAAATGACAATTTTTTTCCTTAAGCCCGCAATGTTTTTTTGGGGGATTCATTAATAAAAAAATGCATACTTATCACTTAATGTATTTTCCAATGAATTATGGGGAGGTGTCGATAAAAGGTGAAAGTTTTGTGCTCCACTCCTAGAACAAACCAATCTACTCAACTAGTGTTCAGATACCAAATATATCTTTGTGACTTTTTTGAAAATAACTAACATTTCGGGATTGTTATTCATTAACGGCTCTACATCACCTCTTTGTTTACTGCTCCGATAAAATTTCTAAAAATTAACATTACAACTTTATTTTTCATCAAATGCCCCGAAAAATATACGGCTGCATATTTTTTAAGATACGTGTTGCAAATACTGTAAAAAATATTACCTGACAATTGAGGGAAGAGAAGGTAAACCAAGAACTTCTGCAAACGTTTCGAGATTGGTAGTGTTAAACACTTTCTTAATATCGTCTGTTAATATATCTTCTACCATTTCGAAACTTTGTGTGCTGACATCAAAAATGTTTTAACTTTTTCGATTGACACAGGATTGGTTTGAACTCAGATCGGAATTTTTTCTAAAGATAAAGAGACTGGTCTTGTGGCAGAGTGCTCGCCTCCAGTGCGGGAGGTCAGGTTTCAAATCCTGGCCGAGTCATGCCAGCGACTATAACAGTGTGAATCGATCCACTCAGCTTAGCACTCAGCTTGAGAGCGGGATTGATATCTAAGAGGGTCGCCTCGTTGAGCGGTTGAAGCATCCTTGCGGCTTCCGTTGCCCAAACGGGGACTTTAAATGCTCATGGACCTTCTACGCAGGACCCTCATTGATAACAGTTCTATCAGAACTGAAGAGGCTATCCTCGGTAAACATTAATAATAATTATAACTTGTAATGTCTGACAATTTCGGTTTTCCATCATAACAATAAATTGATTTCTTACAAGTTTTATTCTCGTGTCTGTTTGAGTGCTCTTCTCAGTCTCACATTCCTGGGTTTCAACGACAGAAGGAGAGGAAGCAGTAGTGGAGGCGAATGCGAGGGTGATCATGAGGGCGGGAAAGAATTGGGCGGATCATTAATTAAAGATTCCAGCATCTAAAGTGATAGTACTTCATAAAAAGCGGTTTTCTAATATTTTTCAGTTCTTGTTTGATAAACGACTACATATAAACCTGATTATCTCTAAGTTTCTTCGTTACATTGGGCCTCACTACAATATTTTGGGCGCACGAATAAGGAAGAATATCTGGAACGTCCGTCGGCAATAACTTTCTACG
Organism: Turritopsis rubra; assembly: GCA_039566895.2. NCBI lineage: Eukaryota > Metazoa > Cnidaria > Hydrozoa > Anthoathecata > Oceaniidae > Turritopsis > Turritopsis rubra. The sequence continues at coordinate 7,308,530 of CM077631.1, read as the reverse complement.
TTTTCTTGAACCAATTCCTTTAACGTATAACAATTTAATCTCTACAAACGAATGCTTTCATAAGAAGACATGAAAATGTTTTCAAATCACTTTATGGCGAATATTGGGAAAGTTTGTGATTAAAAGATAAAGCTTGTGTGCTGATAAAATGATTAAAAATAACCTCACATAAATTCATTTTCTGCATCAAAATTTTCTTCACTAAAGTGGTCTTCGCATAAAACAATTTTTTTTTTACTTTTATTGTATATCTTTTTTTTATCCATTCCGTAGAGTACCTTTCGTCTTTCGGATGATAGAAAAAAAGAATGCCTTTATCCTTTCGCTGGTTCCTTTAACAAACTACTGCAGCACATGCAGACATTTTAATTTACTCTGATGTTCTTCTCGTTATTTTATTTCAAGTGAAAAAAGCAATATTTTCAGGGGGTCAATGTTTTTTAATTTGATTCATTTTCTTTTAAAGTTTTTATTTTACTCCTCAATCTTATAATCTTATATATTATTCAGTTAGAGTAGCCAGCACAAAAGAAGTCATTTATTTCGATGTTATTTATTGACGTATTAAAAGAATACCAATATTTCCAAGGGTGAATTGCTTTTTATATTAATTCATTTTCTTCGGGTCTATATTTTTATGCCCACGTTCACTAAACTTGTCTGGCTTTTCTTGTCAGGGTTGCAACTTGTTACGTCACAAGCAATCATTTTGGCAGCCGGAATAAAATATACTTTTTGAAAAACAATATGGCGATGATGATTCTTGGTGCTCGAGCGTGTGAGGAAAATAAGAAATATTCTCCTTACTAAATGTTTTCACCTGAAATGTTATTGTTTTTCTTCCATACTTAATTAAGTACTTTCATATCAAGCTTACTTTAAAATGTGTTGGAGGATCCCTTTAAGCTTCCTAATTTCATCTAATTTCAGCACCCCTTCATTTATAGTTACTGCTCTCTCGTCTCCTTTAGATAAATTTGAAAAACGTTTTGATGAAGGAATTGGCTTAAAAAACTTTCTTTGTTCACTTTTCTTTTTCATGAAATCATCTAATGTCAGAGTAATACTATTCTCCTCTTCTTTCTTTGGTTGACTGGCTTCTCTTCTCCGGGTAGATGATGTTGAGGGAATATCTTCCTTGTTTTCACTGGTTATGCAAATACACTCCTCAGGCTTTTGACCGCACGAAGTACAAAAAAAGTAAATTTTAATGCCAATTGGTACAAAATTTGGCTCCATTTACAAACCAAACTTCGTACGTGGTGTTTTCAACCTTAACTAGCCTCCTCCCCTCCGTATCTTATCAACAGATCAGGGAGTCACGAAGGCAAAATGCAGCTTTCAATTATTTTTTCATGCTTCGGGATTTTGTTTGTTGTTTTTGATTTTTAAATTCATGGTTCGGAAATTTATTTCTTGTTTTTAATTTTTACTTCATGATTTTGATTCTTGTTTCGACCCTTCTCGGCCATTCTTGAAACCACCAATAAATATTTAAATTTTCCACAAATAATTTATAATGGATTAAAGAATTCGTAAACCGATAAATCTGATGATAAATATGTTGCTGTTCGATTGATGAAAAACGAAGTCAATACATTCAAGAAATGTGATGATTCATAATAAACAAACAGTCACGAAGCTTTTGACAAGATTGACAACGTTTGCCGACGATTTTTTTTTACTGATGCAATTTTTGCCTTATTTTGCCTCGCAATGTGCATGTTATGACTAGCATTTTATTGTTTGAAAGTAAACAATGACAGGACCCATGGAAGAACAGAAACTTTGTATATATGTATCTATGTATCTAGTTTTTGAATGGATATCCTGTCGAAATATTCGTTTTAAATAAATAAATAAATAAATAAATAAATAAATAAATAAATAAATAAATAAATAAATAAATAAATAAATAAATAAATAAATAAATAAATAAATAAATAAATAAATAAATAAATAAATAAATAAATAAATAAATAAATAAATAAATAAATAAATAAATAAATAAATAAATAAATAAATAAATAAATAAATAAATAAATAAATAAATAAATAAATAAATAACAATATTCAAACAATAAAATAACTTATTCTTTCATTGGTTAAAATTAATATCCGCATGTGCAGTACAGATAAAACCACCGCTGTAACCAGGTCAGCTCGTTTTCTATGTTTGTTTCTGGGAAACACTCGTTTCACCTTTCCTCAGCCGAGATCTCGTTTTGCCGGGCGGGCTTTTTTTTCACATAAACACACCTACTTTGTGAGATGGAGACTACGAAGAAAGTGATATTTTGACAAACATAATGCCCCGATTAAAGAAGGTAAAACCGGCGTTTATCATATGGGGTGTTACATATGTGACGTCAAAAAATCAAACAAAAGCTTCCATCAACGAACCCGTTACTATTGATGACATATCCTCTTTACTATGGGTACATTATGATATATTTGGTGCTTATATATGACTTCCACAGTCGCTAATCTGTTGTGATTAGAAATGTCATATTATATGATCCATGTTCTTATAAATTACTGGAACTGTTAGACATTTACCGATTGTTCACACTCTCTTTATCAAATACATAAACATACTCAGTGTATATCAAGAACTGATGCATTTTTTTCAATTTTTTTAGATTGTAAGTGATTTCAGAAAAATAATACAATCTTGAATCCAGATTTTTCTTACAAATTGGTGCAACTGATCACTTATTTCACGCTTGCTCAATAACCTCGAATGTTCGACCATTCTTAAAACCACCAATGGATATTTAAATTTTCCACAAATAATTTATAATAGATTGAATTCGTAAACCGATAATTCTGATGATAAATATGTTGCAGTTTGATTGATGAAAAATGAAGTTAATACATTCAAGAAATGTGATTATTCATAATAAACAAACGGTTACGAAGCTTTTGACAAGATTGACAACGTTTGCCGACGATTTTTTTTTTACTGATGCAATTTTTGCCTTATTTTACCTCGTAATGTGCATGTTATGACATACAAACCTGATTATCTCTAAGTTTCTCCGTTACATTGGGCCTCACTACAACATTTTGGGCGCATGAATAAGGAAGAATATCTGGAACGGCCGTCGGCAATAACTTTCTACGTTTTCTTGAACCAATTCCTTTAACGTATAACAATTTAATCTACAAACGAATGCTTCCATATAAAGACATGAAAATGTTTTCAAATCACTTTATGGCGAATATTGGGAAAGTTTGTGATTAAAATATAAAGCTTGCGTGCTGATAAAATGATTAAAAATAACCTCGAATGGTCGACCATTCTTGAAACCACCAATGAATACTTAAATTTTCCACAAATAATTTATAATAGATTGAATTCGTAAACCGTAATTTTGATGATAAATATCTTGCTGTTCGATAGATGAAAAATGAGGTCAATACATTCAAGAACAGTCACGAAGCTTTTTACAAGATTGACAACGTTTGCCGACGATTTTTTTTTACTGATGCAATTTTTGCCTTATTTTACCTCGTAATGTGCATGTTATGACTTGAAATAATACAATCTTGAATCCAGATTTTTCTTACAAATTGGTCCAATTGATCACTTATTTCACGCTTGCTCAATATGAAATATGTGACAATAATAACGTTATCCTTATCCACGGTAACTTCATATATCCTGATCTATATTTGGTCGTCTTGGTTGGAAAGGACACAAGAAGAACAGAATCACCGATTTGTTACTACTAAGTTTAAGTTAGACTTGTCTGAAAGACGGTTGTTTGAATGCTGCAATGTTGTATTTGCTGGCAGATGGGTTCCAAAAACTAACGTAGCATTGGCAAGAAAATCATACATTGAAAGTGTGAACATGAACCGAAGGAAACAAATGGGACTTTGGCGTAAATCATTAACGAGAAATGATGACAAATGTGGATTGAATTATTCAATATCTGGGTATGCATGTAACATATATTTTGTGATCTATTCAACCAACTTTTTTGGCTTGGTTGTATGGTGCTTGTCTGTTTGACTTGCAGGGTTACGTTTTCAACTTTTCAGAAACATGTCAGACACTTTAACAGTGGGAATCTTTCCACACAGCTAAAACACTCAGTTTGAGAGCTGGATTAATGTCTACGGACACTGTCTTGCTAGGAGATTGCAGTTGACCCTTTGGAGGAGTGTTTTTTTTATTGAAACAGCATGTGATATTACTTGCCATTCCTACAGAAAACACTCCTCCTCATAGACTTTTTGAAGATTTTGGGAAGGACCTTAAGTTGGGTTAACTTAAGAAAATAACAACAATAAAAAACATTTATTATTTTTTATTTTTTAAATTTGAGCAATTGTAGACAATGGCAATAAAACGATTTATATATCATAGATTGCAAACGCAGTGCAATGGAAGTTCGAAAACTCCTTGTTGCAACTCTCGCCTTGGCCGATGTGGTGTTGGTAAAACATTCTGTTCTTGTAAACCTCATTGCATAGATTATAGTAACATCATCCAGCCAGAATATGCTGATTGGGTTGAGACGTACGATCCATTAACGAACTATAATACTGCTTCCACTTGTCAGTTTTTAGATGAGCATTTTTCGTCGATCACTTTTATTGGTGATTCCTTAATTCGGCACTTTTTTGAAGGATTGTTAATCCACTTGACAGACGACGCCAGAAGAGGGGCGTTAAAGTATACCTTAACAGAGAAGGAAAAAAAGGCGTGCGAATTTGAAGAGCAATACTTAGAGCGTATTTGCCGAGCTCGAGTTGCTCGAACTGAAAAAGAAGTTCGATCGAATCCGAACTTCTGCAGGAACGTGAGGTCTACGTTCTATGTAGAATTTGCTGGATTCTATTGCATCAATCTTGTTCAAGAAGCTCTGGGAAAAATTAAGTCCATTGTCGAAAACAACAGTTCGAACAAGTCAACAGTATTTGTTATCGGAATTGGAGGACATGATAACTTTGTGGTCGATCGACTTTGGAAGAAATATTATCTTCCAATTATAACACTGATCAAGTCATATGAGGGTAAACGAAACGTGCATATGATATGGTCATCTGGGAATCCTAACGGGCCCCTAAAACCTGTAGCTTACATAAAAAACCAAGGAAGCGAAAGGGTACTTGCATTTAACCAAGCTATCGAACGGTATTTGAAACCTTACAATATTCCTATCTTTGATAACTTTAACTTGACATATGGAGTTTACTCGTTTGACGGTACACACTTTGGAAGTGCTTTGAATGCAGTGAAAGCCAGGTTACTGGTAAAGCTACTTAGAACGCTTACTCATCATTATATAGTAGAATAAATGTGATCGCCAATCCAATCTTCGAACTCCTTCCGTTATCTGAAGTACGTTTCTTACATACGTTTATGATTGCTTTAAATGGACACAATAACATGTTAACTTTAGAAACGTTGAAAATGAAAAATGATATTTTTATCAATTTCAAAAATGCAGCCTGAAGCTGCTAACTCTGCAAGAAAACTGGAAAAATTAGCAATTTTTTTTAGCTTATTTAATTATTGTAGTATAGATTTTTGTAGGTTCAAAGATATCCATAATGGAGTGGTGAAAATTGTTCTCTATTCCTACCAATCTTTTTTGTCATTTGTATGGATGGGAAGAGGGGGGGGGGGGGGGGGGAGTCAATTTGGCCCGCGCCTAGATAATGTCTTATATCTGCTATACCATTGATCTCTATAACATTAAACTTAGTACATACTTTAAGTAACCTATTTACTACAAGAATAATTACAAATGATGTCATGATGACCTCATCACTTTTTGTTATGACATCATAAATTTGTCTACTTTGTGAATAATTTTAAAATTTACGTTTTTGAAAAGCATAAATTAAAGCATAAGTTATTTTTTTTTAAGCAAAGTTTTACATTATTCTGTATCTAAATAAATTCTGTATCATTGTAAGAATTGTTTTAATGTTAGCAGAATTTGGTGATTGATCAAAAATTTGAAAAATTGTGAAACTGTTATGAGATATATAGCTTCGGACATCTGGCTACATGTTACTTCAACTAGATAACAAGATACAAAAGGGCTCTCTTACACAAAAATAAGTAGCAGAATTTGCAATGAATAGAACAACCTTCAAAAACAGCTTCCCAAAGTAGTTGAAATATCAGCTTTGTAAATAAAAAATCTGGTCTGTAAATTGCCAAATCTGGTCTGTACATTATTATAACTGCTCCGTAAATTATTCCTAAGTTCAACAGGTAATCACAAAAGTTCAATTCATTACAAAATTAAGTTGATTCAGTACATTTCAATCAAGAAAACAAAAGGCCAATTTGAAAAAAACACCCATGGATGACAAAACGCCAACACCCGGAAAAAAGACGTGCTCACCAGTTTTTTTTTTAATTCAGCGAATTCGGTTAAAGCGTTAAAAAGTTATTTAGATTCTAAAATGTCGCTGGCTAATTTGATCATGAAATGAAAATCATTATTAATCCTTCGTCCCATTTTATGTTTCACGAATATTTAATCCACTATGCACTAACCTATGATTTAGACATCAGCAGTTTTCGCTTGGTCTATGTAAAGTCGTACAGTCGTCCTTTCTCAATAGTTTCAAAAACTCGTTGCTAAATAATGTCTTCTTTGCTTCCTTTATGTACGTAATATAGAAACTCAACAGGTTTACTACTACATGCAGAAATCGGGGAGGTTTATATCATAGGCTACTATTCACCTCTTATTTCAAAACTGGATAGATTTCTACGGGTTTCCGTATATCGAAACTCAACTAAAAAAAGTTCAAGAAGTCTCTGTGGAGGAGTGTTATTTTATTGAAACAGCCGGCGATATTGCTTGCCATTCCAATAGAAAACACTCCTCCTCATAGACTTTTTAAAGATTTTGCTAGTTTTGGTAGTATTTTGGTTAGTCTGTGTTTCTCTTCCCTATCCAAGACGCAAAGGTTAAGTATATAATTTTTGTATAGTGTGTGTCTGGTTGCGATTATTTATAGATTTAGCATTTTATTGTTTAAAACTAAGCAATGTTAATAATAAAACAGTTGTTGTCAGGGGAAGATACGGCAGAAGTTCGACAATCTTCAGAACGTCCAAAAGACCCTACCCAACGTCGAATGTGATTAAGGTTGAGGTGAAGCTGCTCACTCTATATTCTTCATAGTCATTCAATTTGTCTGAACAGTTTTCCATAAGTTTGTACGGTATACGTATACACCCTTTTTTGACTTCCTTTACTGGACCCATGAGAACGGGGACCCATATTAGAAAACGGGGACCCATTATTAGAAAACGGGGTACCATATATTAGAAAACGAGAACCCTCGCTCTTCCAGTCTAGTGCATGGTAAAACCAAGATCAAACGGTAGCACAGGCATTGTTAAATCACGCCCGCGAGGGAAATGATTTCTTAAAATGGAATCCTGTCGTGGTCGATCTTCAGACATATGTTATCATCCCGCAATCTTTATCCCGCAACAGTTATCCTGCATTTATTTCTGCCAGTGTAGCCATTTCAATTTGATAGAAAATGTGCTGCAAGAAGGGTTTATAGAAAATGTGCATAATATACAAAGGGAACATAGATACTGGAAAACGAAATATCTAAAGGATATATAGATGATAATGTTAAGCGAAACGTTAACTGAACAATTAAAGATAGAAGACATTCACTGCTATAAGATTCTTTGTATGAACTGCACAAAAAACCGATAGCCTGATCGACGATTTAATCATTGTGGAAGGAGGATTTGCAGACGAAATGAACGATGTTTAGGATTCTAATTTATTAGTTACAGTGTGTTTACATGAGAGCTGTACTGAACTCAAACCGGTTTGAGATCTTAGTACAGGTAGACATTAAAAGTTCGTTCAGAAAAACTTTTTCCAAGAGAACCCAACACTCACAGAAGAAACTTTTATCAACAACCACTACTTGCAGCATAAGGATAGACGGGGGTAAAGCTTCCTCAATTAGTTTGAGAAACTTTCATGAAAATCGATTAGGGTGGAAACCATTAAGCAGGTTTAATGGGAAAGAAAATTTAAAAAATGTTAAAAAAGTTACGTATTATATATTTGAAAAGTGTTTTTAAGAGAAAATTCACTGCAAAGTATTGAAGTTTTCACCCTACTAGCAAAATGCATCTTGATATATTCTTAGCATATTCTTAGTGACAACTATCGCGGGATTTCACGTCAAACTAATGTTGAGGCCTTAATTTCAGATTTTAGATGAAGAAAAAACAAAGAATGAATCTACAAATCGATCAACTGAAGAAATAAGATTTTAAATAAACGAACTTAATATAAACATAACCAAAAGACTTTCTTCAAACATTAGTTTATACCATAACTCGTCCTCTGGTATAAAATCGTATGTTCCGTCATCAAAACTTACTTTGTATTTCATAAGGGTTCTGTTAAAGTACATAACGTCACCTACAGACCATCCATTGTCGTATAATACTTTTACTTTCAATCCCACCAATTCGTCTTCGAAGCATCGGTCTTGTTCATCGTCAAGCTCTCCTTCGTCGTCAGGTTCTTCATCATTTTCTTCAGTCTCGAATTCAGATGGTTCCTCCTCGTCAGTAGAGGCAGCCATTACTGGTACATTGTTTGACAAAGCCGGTGCAATCACAGGCTGAACATAGTCTACAGGCGGCGGAACTTGGTAGTTGTGAAGGCCTTCTGGTTTAATCTTTTCATCAGCCGTCGGCAGTAATTAGACAGCCTGTTGTTTCCCAACATTTCTTTAGGAGATCATCATACGCGCCTGAGTTTATAAGTTTCTTATAAGCCTCTCCACATCAATCAGATATCAATATTCTCCGCTCCGATGCTGTAAAAGACTTCTTCTCTTCCGTATGGCCATACCACTTGTCAGCATTTTCGTCATTCATAAGCCATTCGTTCTGTTTCTTTCTAGTAAGAACCTTTAAGAGTTGCGCGATTCCAGCATCTACAACCTGCCACAAGTCAGTTGTGTTGGGAAGGCCAAACCAGTTGATGCCGTGCAGAGAAGTTACAGCTTCTTTGAATTCGGTAGTTTCGTGTGCGGTTAGGTTATCAAGGAACAACACAAATCGATCAAGACCTTCAACTGCTTCTGTTAGTGTCTTATTGGCCCATTCTACAGATACAGCGATATATTTTTCTTGCTTTGTGCCATATCCAATTAAAATTCACCAAATAACCACGGCTTTTCGCTGACTTAAAATCTCTTAACAATTCAACATATAGCTTCGTATACTTGGTCCCACGTCTCATTTTTGTAAGATTTCTACGACGTGAATCAGCAGCTTCTTTCAGGATTGTGTCCTGATTCTTTAGCCACTTTGAAATATTTGACTGCAAAACACAATATTCTTCCGCCAGTTGCTCCTGCAAGACACCAGGCTCCATCTTTTCAATCACCGTTGCTTTGAATGAACGTGGCGGTATATTTATTTCGTTTGTTACTACCTCTCCGATTTGAAGAAACCTTTCTTGGGCTATCCGAAATAAGCAACGCCTCTGGTGTTAGCGGTGAAGCAACTATATTTGCTTCAACATCGGTTAATAAATTTTCAACGACTGAGTTGACATCAGAAGTTATTTTCTTTGGAAGAAACTTTAGACAACGGTAGATCATGGTTTTCAGGATACCTGCATTTTAAATGGACGGCTAAGTTAGAGTTTGTTTTGAATCTTTTAGGACAGTGTGAGCATAGTATATTCTTTTCCTCTATCACTGTTGTCTCCGCTATTTTCACTTCAACCTCCTTTTTGTTATGATTAGCCGTCATTTTAAATCCCTGCCATGCACCAATAGTTGTTTGTTTATATTTTTTCCCTTCTTCTCCATCTTGAAATCACAACAATTGGAAATCACAACAATTGGAAATCACAACAGTTCTTCGTTTGTGAAATGTCACTCCTAACAACTCCATCGTGGAGTTTATTTTTCTGGCTTCGTAATTTGTATAAACAAAACTTTTACATAACTGCGAAGGAGTTTCTATTATGTTTTATTATTGTATTGATACTTATATAATTAGAGTTTATCATGTCATAGACCGGTTGTTTTTGTTTGCGACGTTTCGACAGTTACTACTGTCATCATCGGGCGTTTGTAAATGAATGATGTAAAGTTTATATATGTTTTCAGTAGGATCGAAATTAGGATCGAAATTATTTCGGACCTGGAAGGAAGCAATGTCAATATTTCGGACCTGGAAGGAAGCAATGTCAATAATTTGTTTTGCGTAGAGCTGGAAACCATATCGCAGGAACATTATACGATGTACTATTTATACTGGAATTGTTTTTGACACTGTATATAGTCTCTTTGACTTTTCGAGCAGTCCATCCTTTTTCCTTGTCAAGGATCTTTCTATTCTCCCAATCAAACTTGTGGTCATTAGTCCAACAGTGGTCAGCAATTTCGTTTTTGGTTACATCGCCATTTACATCGTTTTTGGTTACATCGCCAACTAAGGGGCTGGTTACACGTAACCGAACTGAAACTCAGACCGGTCTGAAATTTCTGATTTTTCAGGTTTGAAATAAAATATGGATACATTGTGTATATTCCCACTTACGATTATATGCCCGGTTAACCCGATTCGGTTAATCCGGGATTTGTATATATTATAGGACGTTTGTCCACAGAAAAGATTAGAGGAGATCATAAACTTATACATGGTGTCGGAAGTGGGATTCGAAGAAAAACAAAAAAACAACTAAAATACAACAAGACTCACAAGTAAGAGTAGTTTTGTCTTCCAAAACAGAACAGAAGTATAATCTACCACACTGTTGCACTTTCTTCGCCCCACAACACTCGTAAACCGCTCAACCGAAACAAACTTTGATCATCACAACAAGCTGCAGTATCAAAACAAACACAACATAACACGTGTCTCACACATAGATCGATTAATATACACAGCAAACAAAATTCCACTCCTTTTGTAATCACAATACAACGTCTTCAAAAGGTAAGCTGCCTTCTGAAGTCCCAGCATAAAGGTAAATAAACTGTTCTTCACTTCGCTTCACTTCTTCACGTTCGCCTCCGACCGTGGTCACACCGCCATTTTGTTTCATGATGTCCGACTCAGAGGATAACACCGCTACTGAACCACGCGGTCCAGATACGCACGCCGGAACCGGAGCTACGACGCCCTCCGCAACGGATCTCACACTCGTGATGATTCAAATGCAACAACAACAAATGGAGATGCAGAGACAGATGGCTGTTCTTATGACTCAGTTAAGTCCCAAAACGCCTGCTGTTAATAGCCGTGCCAAGCTGACCCGACCAATCATCGAATGAACCACCCCCTACATTGGACATCACTATTCAAATCAACAAAAAAGCATATCAAAATCTTCGACCAAACCAACACCGGTCCGAAACTCCGAAAACAGCGAAACTGACAGCTGTTCCCGACACCGGTGCACAAACCTGCACTTCCGGGCCGAACATCTTGCAACATATTAAGGGTAGTGAGCAATGGCTTATACCAACCAAAAACCGCCTCAGAAGCGTAGATAACAATAGATTATCTATCAGAGGAACCCTCCTCGTCAACATTAATTCCGCCCAAGGGAATACTACCGAACTTTTATACGTATGTGACAACGTCGACGGATTGTACCTCTCTCAAACCGCCCTCAAATCCATGAATGTCATACCAAAATCATTTCCTAACTATCAATCATCAATCAACTCGACGAAATCCGCACCTGTTGATAAAAACGCCCACCGCCATAACGTTAGCCTTTCGCCTTGCGGTTGCCCAACACGATCTCCGTGCCCAAGTACACCAAACACAATCCCATTCCCACCAACAGAGGAACACCGCCATGACATTGAGAACTGGATAAAAGAACACTATGCAAGCAGCGCGTTCAACACATGCAAACATCAAGCCCTTCAAACCATGTCAGGGGAACTGCTAAAGATTTCTTTCTTACCGGATGAAACACCCAGTGCAGTCCACACCCCCATACCGATACCACACCATTGGAAGCAGGATGTGAAATCTCAATTAGATGCTGGCGTTGTACTTGGAATTATTGAGCCAGTACCCCCAGGAAACCCGACAACATGGTGTTCCCGGATGATTGTGGTCCCAAAGAAAGATGGCACCCCACGTCGCACCGTCGACCTACAAGCCCTTAATAAAGCCACCAAACGGGTAACGCATCACACTCACACACCTTTCCATATCGCCAGCATTATACCACTTCAAACTAAGAAAACCGTATTGGACGCCTGGAATGGGTACCAATGGGTACAAAATGATTAGGCGTTAACCACTACTGTCAAAACAACTTATTTTTTTGTCTAATGTTTTTGTCTTGTTATCTAATTTTCTTTTTCATGTTTTCTAATAAAAACTGGTATGGATGAGTAAGATTAAACGCATAAAATTGTTTGTTTTAATGAAAACCAGAAAGCCTAAACGACTATAAAAATCTTGCCCCTGTCTAAATTTAATACGGAAAGTATAGTGCGTTTTGGGGGGAAAAGTAAGTAAGTTTGCTAGATTGACTTTTACTACGACGCTGCTGTCTAGGATACTTAGTTTAAAAACCCTTGTTTCTCTTGCAAACACTGCTACAGTATAGCCCGAAAGAAACGCGTGGTTCAGTAGCGGTGTTATCCTCTGAGTCGGACATCATGAAACAAAATGGCGGTGTGACCACGGTCGGAGGCGAACGTGAAGAAGTGAAGCGAAGTGAAGAACAGTTTATTTATCTTTATGCTGGGACTTCAGAAGGCAGCTTACCTTTTGAAGACGTTGTATTGTGATTACAAAAGGAGTGGAATTTTGTTTGCTGTGTATATTAATCGATCTATGTGTGAGACACGTGTTATGTTGTGTTTGTTTTGATACTGCAGCTTGTTGTGATGATCAAAGTTTGTTTCGGTTGAGCGGTTTACGAGTGTTGTGGGGCGAAGAAAGTGCAACAGTGTGGTAGATTATACTTCTGTTCTGTTTTGGAAGACAAAACTACTCTTACTTGTGAGTCTTGTTGTATTTTAGTTGTTTTTTTGTTTTTCTTCGAATCCCACTTCCGACACCATGTATAAGTTTATGATCTCCTCTAATCTTTTCTGTGGACAAACGTCCTATAATATATACAAATCCCGGATTAACCGAATCGGGTTAACCGGGCATATAATCGTAAGTGGGAATATACACAATGTATCCATATTTTATTTCAAACCTGAAAAATCAGAAATTTCAGACCGGTCTGAGTTTCAGTTCGGTTACGTGTAACCAGCCCCTTAGTTGGCGATGTAACCAAAAACGATGTAAATGGCGATGTAACCAAAAACGAAATTGCTGACCACTGTTGGACTAATGACCACAAGTTTGATTGGGAGAATAGAAAGATCCTTGACAAGGAAAAAGGATGGACTGCTCGAAAAGTCAAAGAGACTATATACAGTGTCAAAAACAATTCCAGTATAAATAGTACATCGTATAATGTTCCTGCGATATGGTTTCCAGCTCTACGCAAAACAAATTATTGACATTGCTTCCTTCCAGGTCCGAAATATTGACATTGCTTCCTTCCAGGTCCGAAATAATTTCGATCCTAATTTCGATCCTACTGAAAACATATATAAACTTTACATCATTCATTTACAAACGCCCGATGATGACAGTAGTAACTGTCGAAACGTCGCAAACAAAAACAACCGGTCTATGACATGATAAACTCTAATTATATAAGTATCAATACAATAATAAAACATAATAGAAACTCCTTCGCAGTTATGTAAAAGTTTTGTTTATACAAATTACGAAGCCAGAAAAATAATCAAATTGAATATATTTATATTGTTTGTCAGTCTAGTATTCATAATATATAATTAGAGTTTATCATGTCATAGACCGGTTGTTTTTGTTTGCGACGTTTCGACAGTTACTACTGTCATCATCGGGCGTTTGTAAATGAATGATGTAAAGTTTATATATGTTTTCAGTAGGATCGAAATTAGGATCGAAATTATTTCGGACCTGGAAGGAATTTCGTTTTTGGTTACATCGCCATTCCGTACGGCTCGCATATGTTCTTTGATGCGTTGCTCAAATGTTCTTTTTGTTTCTCCTATATAAACTGATTCACAATCACTACATGGAATTTGGTATATCACGTTATTTGTGTCGTTCATTGAGATCTTGTCTTTCGGACATATTATCATATTATAATACATATTATATTATTATGATATTATCATATCATATTACATATTATAACATATTATCTCATCCGAAAGACAAGATCGATGTAACCAAAAACGAAATTGCTGACCACTGTTGGACTAATGACCACAAGTTTGATTGGGAGAATAGAAAGATCCTTGACAAGGAAAAAGGATGGACTGCTCGAAAAGTCAAAGAGACTATATACAGTGTCAAAAACAATTCCAGTATTAATAGTACATCGTATAATGTTCCTGCGATATGGTTTCCAGCTCTACGCAAAACAAATTATTGACATTGCTTCCTTCCAGGTCCGAAATATTGACATTGCTTCCTTCCAGGTCCGAAATAATTTCGATCCTAATTTCGATCCTACTGAAAACATATATAAACTTTACATCATTCATTTACAAACGCCCGATGATGACAGTAGTAACTGTCGAAACGCCAGAAAAATAAACTCCACGATGGAGTTGTTAGGAGTGACATTTCACAAACGAAGAACTGTTGTGATTTCCAATTGTTGTGATTTCCAATTGTTGTGATTTCAAGATGGAGAAGAAGGGAAAAAATATAAACAAACAACTATTGGTGCATGGCAGGGATTTAAAATGACGGCTAATCATAACAAAAAGGAGGTTGAAGTGAAAATAGCGGAGACAACAGTGATAGAGGAAAAGAATATACTATGCTCACACTGTCCTAAAAGATTCAAAACAAACTCTAACTTAGCCGTCCATTTAAAATGCAGGTATCCTGAAAACCATGATCTACCGTTGTCTAAAGTTTCTTCCAAAGAAAATAACTTCTGATGTCAACTCAGTCGTTGAAAATTTATTAACCGATGTTGAAGCAAATATAGTTGCTTCACCGCTAACACCAGAGGCGTTGCTTATTTCGGATAGCCCAAGAAAGGTTTCTTCAAATCGGAGAGGTAGTAACAAACGAAATAAATATACCGCCACGTTCATTCAAAGCAACGGTGATTGAAAAGATGGAGCCTGGTGTCTTGCAGGAGCAACTGGCGGAAGAATATTGTGTTTTGCAGTCAAATATTTCAAAGTGGCTAAAGAATCAGGACACAATCCTGAAAGAAGCTGCTGATTCACGTCGTAGAAATCTTACAAAAATGAGACGTGGGACCAAGTATACGAAGCTATATGTTGAATTGTTAAGAGATTTTAAGTCAGCGAAAAGCCGTGGTTATTTGGTGAATTTTAATTGGATATGGCACAAAGCAAGAAAAATATATCGCTGTATCTGTAGAATGGGCCAATAAGACACTAACAGAAGCAGTTGAAGGTCTTGATCGATTTGTGTTGTTCCTTGATAACCTAACCGCACACGAAACTACCGAATTCAAAGAAGCTGTAACTTCTCTGCACGGCATCAACTGGTTTGGCCTTCCCAACACAACTGACTTGTGGCAGGTTGTAGATGCTGGAATCGCGCAACTCTTAAAGGTTCTTACTAGAAAGAAACAGAACGAATGGCTTATGAATGACGAAAATGCTGACAAGTGGTATGGCCATACGGAAGAGAAGAAGTCTTTTACAGCATCGGAGCGGAGAATATTGATATCTGATTGATGTGGAGAGGCTTATAAGAAACTTATAAACTCAGGCGCGTATGATGATCTCCTAAAGAAATGTTGGGAAACAACAGGCTGTTTAATTACTGCCGACGGCTGATGAAAAGATTAAACCAGAAGGCCTTCACAACTACCAAGTTCCGCCGCCTGTAGACTATGTTCAGCCTGTGATTGCACCGGCTTTGTCAAACAATGTACCAGTAATGGCTGCCTCTACTGACGAGGAGGAACCATCTGAATTCGAGACTGAAGAAAATGATGAAGAACCTGACGACGAAGGAGAGCTTGACGATGAACAAGACCGATGCTTCGAAGACGAATTGGTGGGATTGAAAGTAAAAGTATTATACGACAATGGATGGTCTGTAGGTGACGTTATGTACTTTAACAGAGCCCTTATGAAATACAAAGTAAGTTTTGATGACGGAACATACGATTTTATACCAGAGGACGAGTTATGGTATAAACTAATGTTTGAAGAAAGTCTTTTGGTTATGTTTATATTAAGTTCGTTTATTTAAAATCTTATTTCTTCAGTTGATCGATTTGCAGATTCATTCTTTGTTTTTTCTTCATCTAAAATCTGAAATTAAGGCCTCAACATTAGTTTGACGTGAAATCCCGCGATAGTTGTCACTAAGAATATGCTAAGAATATATCAAGATGCATTTTGCTAGTAGGGTGAAAACTTCAATACTTTGCAGTGAATTTTCTCTTAAAAACACTTTTCAAATATATAATACGTAACTTTTTTAACATTTTTTAAATTTTCTTTCCCATTAAACCTGCTTAATGGTTTCCACCCTAATCGATTTTCATGAAAGTTTCACAAACTAATTGAGGAAGCTTTACCCCCGTCTATCCTTATGCTGCAAGTAGTGGTTGTTGATAAAAGTTTCTTCTGTGAGTGTTGGGTTCTCTTGGAAAAAGTTTTTCTGAACGAACTTTTAATGTCTACCTGTACTAAGATCTCAAACCGGTTTGAGTTCAGTACAGCTCTCATGTAAACACACTGTAACTAATAAATTAGAATCCTAAACATCGTTCATTTCGTCTGCAAATCCTCCTTCCACAATGATTAAATCGTCGATCAGGCTATCTGTTTTTTGTGCAGTTCATACAAAGAATCTTATAGCAGTGAATGTCTTCTATCTTTAATTGTTCAGTTAACGTTTTGCTTAACATTATCATCTATATATCCTTTAGATATTTCGTTTCCCAGTATCTATGTTCCCTTTGTATATTATGCACATTTTCTATAAACCCTTCTTGCAGCACATTTTCTATCAAATTGAAATGGCTACACTGGCAGAAATAAATGCAGGATAACTGTTGCGGGATAAAGATTGCGGGATGATAACATATGTCTGAAGATCGACCACGACAGGATTCCATTTTAAGAAATCATTTCCCTCGCGGGCGTGATTTAACAATGCCTGTGCTACCGTTTGATCTTGGTTTTATCATGCACTAGACTGGAAGAGCGAGGGTTCTCGTTTTCTAATATATGGTACCCCGTTTTCTAATAATGGGTCCCCGTTTTCTAATATGGGTCCCCGTTCTCATGGGTCCAGTAAAGGAAGTCAAAAAAGGGTGTATACGTATACCGTACAAACTTATGGAAAACTGTTCAGACAAATTGAATGACTATGAAGAATATAGAGTGAGCAGCTTCACCTCAACCTTAATCACATTCGACGTTGGGTAGGGTCTTTTGGACGTTCTGAAGATTGTCGAACTTCTGCCGTATCTTCCCCTGACAACAACTGTTTTATTATTAACATTGCTTAGTTTTAAACAATAAAATGCTAAATCTATAAATAATCGCAACCAGACACACACTATACAAAAATTATATACTTAACCTTTGCGTCTTGGATAGGGAAGAGAAACACAGACTAACCAAAATACTACCAAAACTAGCAAAATCTTTAAAAAGTCTATGAGGAGGAGTGTTTTCTATTGGAATGGCAAGCAATATCGCCGGCTGTTTCAATAAAATAACACTCCTCCACAGAGACTTCTTGAACTTTTTTTAGTTGAGTTTCGATATACGGAAACCCGTAGAAATCTATCCAGTTTTGAAATAAGAGGTGAATAGTAGCCTATGATATAAACCTCCCCGATTTCTGCATGTAGTAGTAAACCTGTTGAGTTTCTATATTACGTACATAAAGGAAGCAAAGAAGACATTATTTAGCAACGAGTTTTTGAAACTATTGAGAAAGGACGACTGTACGACTTTACATAGACCAAGCGAAAACTGCTGATGTCTAAATCATAGGTTAGTGCAAAGTGGATTAAATATTCGTGAAACATAAAATGGGACGAAGGATTAATAATGATTTTTATTTCATGATCAAATTAGCCAGCGACATTTTAGAATCTAAATAACTTTTTAACGCTTTAACCGAATTCGCTGAATTAAAAAAAAAAACCGGTGAGCACGTCTTTTTTCCGGGTGTTGGCGTTTTGTCATCCATGGGTGTTTTTTTCAAATTGGCCTTTTGTTTTCTTGATTGAAATGTACTGAATCAACTTAATTTTGTAATGAATTGAACTTTTGTGATTACCTGTTGAACTTAGGAGTAATTTACGGAGCAGTTATAATAATGTACAGACCAGATTTGGCAATTTACAGACCAGATTTTTTATTTACAAAGCTGATATTTCAACTACTTTGGGAAGATGTTTTTGAAGGTTGTTCTATTCATTGCAAATTCTGCTACTTATTTTTGTGTATGAGCCCTTTTGTATCTTGTTATCTAGTTGAAGTAACATGTAGCCAGATGTCCGAAGCTATATACCTCATAAAAGTTTCACAATTTTTCAAATTTTTGATCAATCACCAAAATCTGCTAACATTAAAACAATTCTTACAATGATACAGAATTTATTTAGATACAGAATAATGTAAAACTTTGCTTAAAAAAAAATAACTTATGCTTTAATTTATGCTTTTCTAAAACGTAAATTTCAAAATTATTCACAAAGTAGACAAATTTATGATGTCATAACAAAAAGTGATTAGGTCATCATGACATCATTTGTAATTATTCTTGTAGTAAATAGGTTACTTAAAGTATGTACTAAGTTTAATGTTATAGAGATCAATGGTTTAGCAGATATAAGACATTATCTAGGCGCGGGCCAAATTGACCCCCCCCCCCCTCTTCCCATCCATACAAAGGACAAAAAAGCTTGGTAGGAATAGGGCTAAAGGGAACAATTTTCACCACTCTATTAAGGATATCTTTGAACCTACAAAAGTCTATACTACAATAATTAAATAAGCTAAAAAAAATTGCTAATTTTTCCAGTTTTGTTGCAGAGTTAGCAGCTTCAGGCTGCATTTTTGAAATTGATAAAAATATCATTTTTCATTTTCAACGTTTCTAAAGTTAACATGTTATTGTGTCCATTTAAAGCAATCATAAACGTATGTAAGAAACGTACTTCAGATAACGGAAGGAGTTCGAAGATTGGATTGGCGATCACATTTATTCTACTATATAATGATGAGTAAGCGTTCTAAATAGCTTTACCAGTAACCTGGCTTTCACTGCATTCAAAGCACTTCCAAAGTGTGTACCGTCAAACGAGTAAACTCCATATGTCAAGTTAAAGTTATCAAAGATAGGAATATTGTAAGGTTTCAAATACCTTTCGATAGCTTGGTTAAATGCAAGTACCCTTTCGCTTCCTTGGTTTTTTATGTAAGCTACAGGTTTTAGGGGCCCGTTAGGATTCCCAGATGACCATATCATATGCACGTTTCGTTTACCCTCATATGACTTGATCAGTGTTATAATTGGAAGATAATATTTCTTCCAAAGTCGATCGACCACAAAGTTATCATGTCCTCCAATTCCGATAACAAATACTGTTGACTTGTTCGAACTGTTGTTTTCGACTATGGACTTAATTTTTGCCAGAGCTTGTTGAACAAGATTGATGCAATAGAATCCAGCAAATTCTATATAGAAGGTAGACCTCACGTTCCTGCAGAAGTTCGGATTCGATCGAACTTCTTTTTCAGTTCGAGCAACTCGAGCTCGGCAAATACGCTCTAAGTATTGCTCTTCAAATTCGCACGCCTTTTTTTCCTTCTCTGTTAAGGTATACCTTAACGCCCCTCTTCTGGCGTCGTCTGTCAAGTGGATTAACAATCCTTCAAAAAAGTGCCGAATTAAGGAATCACCAATAAAAGTGATCGACGAAAAATGCTCATCTAAAAACTGACAAGTGGAAGCAGTATTATAGTTCGTTAATGGATCGTACGTCTCAACCCAATCAGCATATTCTGGCTGGATGATGTTACTATAATCTATGCAATGAGGTTTACAAGAACAGAATGTTTTACCAACACCACATCGGCCAAGGCGAGAGTTGCAACAAGGAGTTTTCGAACTTCCATTGCACTGCGTTTGCAATCTATGATATATAAATCGTTTTATTGCTATGGTCTACAATTGCTCAAATTTAAAAAATAAAAAATAATAAATGTTTTTTATTGTTGTTATTTTCTTAAGTTAACCCAACTTAAGGTCCTTCCCAAAATCTTCAAAAAGTCTATGAGGAGGAGTGTTTTCTGTAGGAATGGCAAGTAATATCACATGCTGTTTCAATAAAAAAAACACTCCTCCAAAGAGTCAACTGCAATCACCTAGCAAGACAGTGCCCGTAGACATTAATCCAGCTCTCAAACTGAGTGTGTTAGCTGTGTGGAAAGATTCCCACTGTTAAAGTGTCTGACATGTTTCTGAAAAGTTGAAAACGTAACCCTGCAAGTCAAACAGACAAGCACCATACAACCAAGCCAAAAAAGTTGGTTGAATAGATCACAAAATATATGTTACATGCATACCCAGATATTGAATAATTCAATCCACATTTGTCATCATTTCTCGTTAATGATTTACGCCAAAGTCCCATTTGTTTCCTTCGGTTCATGTTCACACTTTCAATGTATGATTTTCTTGCCAATGCTACGTTAGTTTTTGGAACCCATCTGCCAGCAAATACAACATTGCAGCATTCAAACAACCGTCTTTCAGACAAGTCTAACTTAAACTTAGTAGTAACAAATCGGTGATTCTGTTCTTCTTGTGTCCTTTCCAACCAAGACGACCAAATATAGATCAGGATATATGAAGTTACCGTGGATAAGGATAACGTTATTATTGTCACATATTTCATATTAAGCAAGCGTGAAATAAGTGATCAATTGCACCAATTTGTAAGAAAAATCTGGATTCAAGATTGTATTATTTCAAGTCATAACATGCACATTACGAGGTAAAATAAGGCAAAAATTGCATCAGTAAAAAAAAATCGTCGGCAAACGTTGTCAATCTTGTAAAAAGCTTCGTGACTGTTTGTTTATTATAAATCATTACATTTCTTGAATGTATTGACTTCATTTTTCATCTATCGAACAGCAAGATATTTATCATCAGAATTATCGGTTTACGAATTCAATCTATTATAAATTATTTGTGGAAAATTTAAATATTCATAGGTGGTTTCAAGAATGGTCGACCATTCGAGGTTATTTTTAATCAGGATGCTTCAACCGCTCAACCAGGCAACCCTCTTAGATATCAATCCCGCTCTCAAGCTGAGTGCTAAGCTGAGTGGATCGATTCACACTGTTATAGTCGCTGGCATGACTCGGCCAGGATTTGAAACCTGACCTCCCGCACTGGAGGCGAGCACTCTACCACAAGGCCACCAGTCTCTTTATCTTTAGAAAAAATTCCGATCTGAGTTCAAACCAATCCTGTGTCAATCGAAAAAGTTAAAACATTTTTGATGTCAGCACACAAAGTTTCGAAATGGTAGAAGATATATTAACAGACGATATTAAGAAAGTGTTTAACACTACCAATCTCGAAACGTTTGCAGAAGTTCTTGGTTTACCTTCTCTTCCCTCAATTGTCAGGTAATATTTTTTACAGTATTTGCAACACGTATCTTATGCAGCCATATATTTTTCGGGGCATTTGATGGAAAATAAAGTTGTAATGTTAATTTTTAGAAATTTTATCGGAGCAGTAAACAAAGAGGTGATGTAGAGCCGTTAATGAATACCAATCCCGAAATGTTAGCTATTTTCAAAAAAGTCACAAAGATATATTTGGTATCTGAACACTAGTTTAGTAGATTGGTTTGTTCTAGGAGTGGAGCACAAAACTGTCACCTTTTATCGACACCTCCCCATAATTCAGTGGAAAACACATTAAGTGATAAGTATACATTTTTGTATTAATAAAAAAGAAAAAAAAATTGTCATTTTTCTTTTTTCAGTAACTGTAGGCCTGTTGCTTAGCAAGCAAAATCACTTAAGAAACCACAAAAGAATGGCCCTGATTATCAACCAATAGCAATTGATGACAACGCAAAGGAATGTTTGGTTGTTAATGTTTCTCGCGCTTACCGTATCGAGAGTGACAGGTTTAGTTAGTTAACGATAGTGAACCCTTTGAACTTCTGTCGGCAATGTGGCCAACCGGTAATCTATTCAAAAACGATGGATCTCGAAGGCACGCGAGTATCGTGTCAAGATGAGCTGTTTAAGTGGATGTTCCACGGAATAGTTTGCACAACCAAAAATACCATCCTTGAAAGGTAAAGAGAATAACTAAATAAAAAAAACAGTTACTTAATTTGGGTAGTTCTAACTGCTCATAAAATTTATTCGTTTATCAGGTATTGGGAATTTGTTGGCCACTGCCGCCATTAAATTGGCTGGCATTTCATATCCGAAGTTCAAAAGGTTTGCGCATGTGTTGAAGTTTAAGATCGTGGGCAAAAGTTCGTTTTTCAACCTCAGAGGTAATGTATATAAATCATCTTCTAAAGTTACTCTTTCATATGGGATATGAATATGATGATAAAATATTGAAGAAAAGCACGATTTTTGAGATTCTTGGATAAGTTTTTGCATGGGTACATTTTTAGGTTCGAAAGTTTTTCCGGAAATATTGCACACTTGGAGAAAGCATAGAAAACGTACTATCAAGGAGGTGAATGACAGGGGAAAACATGTTGCGATCAGCGTTGATGGTCAATGCGATAGCCCTGGATATAACGCTACATATTGCACAGTTATGTCTATGGACGTTCAGACAAACAAGATTTTAGAATTTGAAGTAGTCAATGTAGAGAAGTGCAAAAATTCGCAAGCCCTTCATTAGTTGTAAACCACAACTAACCGATCACTTTTTTAGTGTTTCTTTTTAATGTATGCTTGTTCGAAAAACTTAGGAATGGAGAAAAAAGGTTTCGTTTGATCAGTTCTTAGACTTAATCCAGCCTTGCCATTAAAGGTAGTATCAACAGATCGACATGTTCAAATCAAAAAGCTAATGGCAAATGAGAAAAGATTTGAGCATCTACATCATCAGTTTGATCCATAGCACGTGGCCAAAAACTTTTCGAAGAAAATTGGTTAATTCCTCAAAAAGGTGAGATATCGATAAATGCAAATGTTCGACTGACTTAATCAGTCATTAAATTCTACATTCATGCAGGAATAGACGCGTAAGGGAAGATAGTTTCTTCTTATTTTAGATTGTACGCCGGTAGTAGACTGGGCCCTGATAATTAATCACCTGTTTTGGACTGTCCAAAATTGTAATAGAAACGTTTCAACTCTGTTAAACATCACATTGTTGGCCGACACGAAATCCCTGGGAAGTATTACTCTTACGAGTGGCTTAAAAGTGGAACTCCATCACACAAGACGCTACGTTCAATCATTATGGAAAAATCTTTCCGAAAAGATCTGAGACAACTTATTGTTAATGTTTTTACGACTTATTTAGAGGGTTTTCACGCCCTCAAAATTCGGTATCTTCCAAAAACTGTGTTTTACGAGCAAGCAAAAATGAAAGCAGGCATGATGTTGGCGGCACTTGATCACAATTTGAATATATTGGGAGAAAGCACAAGACTACGTTGAAAAAAGGTGAATTGGTTGGGAGATTCAAAATAGCATACCATACATATTGTAAACGATTCGTGGCCAAGATAGTACGTGAAAATAATAAATCATACGATTTACTACGGCAGACTGCACATTTTAAAATGTTAGACGATGAACGGAATTTTTCAGAGAAGAAAAGAAAAAGACCGAATGTTACTATAAAAAGAACTTATAAAATAAAATGTATTTTCCCGAATATTAGTTATTTTATGAAGACTCATTTTCAATCGTCCACGAAGTCATGTTTTCCGATATCCTTTTCCCTTCCTTGAAGCCAACGTAGATCCCATCTGGTGCTGGGAATTTTTCACATATCACACACCCAGGAATTCTTCGACGAATGTTTTTTTTTAAATTTGTTGTGCACCCACCACGTGAAATGTCTGTATGCCGCGTATCTATAGTTCCTGAAACAAATGAAAAGTATTTAGAGCTTCGTCCATGTAAAATGTATTCAAAAATTAAATTTTTACGAAGCCCAACAAGACCCATGGAACCCATTCGCCTCACTTAGTATCAGTCCGCAAATGTCTGTGTGATTGGTTAGACAACCAACTTTTAAAGAGATGAATAATAAAATAACCCTCATTCATTAAGTTTATCAAAAAAAAAAAAAGCATGAACGGCACTGCTTTAATCTTATCGTCGAAAGTAAAGGATCTTCTATTTATCACAACATTATGAAAAATGTACCTTCCAATTTGAAGTAAGGATCTAACTTCTTCACAACTTCGTGACAACAAAAACATTCCTTCTCCTCTAAAAAACAATACGATTTCATTACACTACATCGATGACACTCGCACCAAGCCATACTGTCAAGGTGAGTTTCATGTCATCGCTTTCGTCTGATGAAGATGAATTTTTACTCGTATCTTCATTGACAGTCATAACGCTTTTTTTAGGTTGAAATTGAAAACCTTCTACCATTTTTCAAATCAGTAATTCTTTCCAACTAATTCCATTTTTTTATAGACGATTTTTTAATAAGGATTTCCTTTATTAAAAAAGAAGACAGGAGGAAAACGAGACAAAAAAAAAACACTTATGAACTTAATTTAGCGGGGGTATGAAGATGTCTCACATCAAGTCACGATTTTAACACAGTGCACCGGCTCCAATAGTATATTCTGATCTGCAACTTGCGACGTAACAGTCTACCATTTTTAATTTCAATGTTTTGAAAGTAAACGCAGAGAGGACAGTCGAAATGCCGAACTTCTGAGATTTTAATTATGATTTGTTTCACGAAGAGGCTTTTTTGTTGTAAAAGAGACATGTTTTCGTAAATACTGTATAATTTGAAATGTTTTCAGGGAGATTTCTTTTTTAGTGGAGGATCCCTTCAAAAAAGTACGTGGTTGCTGGGCTAGTTTTTCCCTTTCACCTCAAGCAGATTGGAACGATGTTAAACAGTTAGCAATTGAACAACATTCTAGTATGAATCAGTATTTTTGTTCAGCAGATTCGTATTTGCTATTGTACCCAGCTGAGAAGATTTGTAGAACACTGCCTGGAAATAAGGAAGCCTTCACTGTGGAAAAGTAAAAAATGTTTGTAAATAAACCCTACAATAGAATAAAATTATTCTTGTGCATAGAGGCAGATTTTTGTTTTCCATTCCCATCTGAAGAAAAGTGTTTAGCCAGAAACAAAAGTGATGATGAACTTGGTCAACATGATGACAATCCTGATGACTTGCAGGATAGCCTTTAAGGAGTTAAGGAGGGGAGTCAGACATTTAAGAACTTAAAATTTTGTAAGGTGAAAACACAAAAAAATATAAAGAAGAACTGAAAGCAAAATAAATAAATGAAAAACAAGTTAACCAGAAGATAATACAAATGAGAATTGTACTGAAGGAATAAAATGTAATGCTATAAACAAGAATTGCCCCAAAATAGCATGTCCTATTTGTCAGAAACTTTTCATGCCAGAGACTATTGAAAATCATGCAGATAATGTACTGAAGTTCGTAGATCATCTAACTTCAAAGTAAGTCTTGAGAGAAAGAGTAAAGATGATGAAGATATGTACTACCAAGATGATTCTGCATGTGAATCAGTTAACAAAACAATAACATCTTCACTGCCTGATAGTGAATGAAGACAGAAAGTTCGGGATGTTGTCTTAGAATATGGAATGGATATTTGGTACCCAACATTAAGAATTGTTGTATGAGGTACCTGTTTCAATGACGTGCACTTTTTCAGTAAGCCTTGGAATTTGAAGAGAGCTTTTATTTGATATGAAATGTCTTTTGGTGGCGAAGATGGCCTTGATGAGGGAGGTGATTCACGTGATTCTTTACTGGTATCTAAGCATTTCCCACATCCATACGTTCATTTCGAGTACTCCCGCAATTTAATCCATTTTGACATTAAGTTTTTCTCATTTTTTATTTAGAAGCTCTTAAACAAGTTAAACAATTATATTTCACTAGTGTCAACAATTGTCTTGAGCCTGTTTGTAGTCTTATTCTTATCCCATATTATTTTAGCAACAGATGCCATATACTGCGATAACCCAGCATTGAGGAAGAGCCCTCGATTTCACGTTTTATAACAGTTCTTACCATATCCAAAGAGACATTTCGATTCTTATTCAAACTCTAACCCTTCAGCTTTCGTTTCAAGGTACGAAAACTATATTGGATACCATAGCGAACTGAGACAAAATGTATGATAGTTTTGTACGGGTATCCTTAATCAATATACTTTTCTTATTTTGTTTTTGTTGTTTTTTGGGGTTGTTTTTTTTGTTATGTTTCTTGTTTCTGAATATTATTAATTTCGTGTATCTGAATTTATTTTTCCATGTTTTTGAATAATTTTTTCCTGCATTCTAATTTTAATTTGTTTTTGAATTTTAATACTCCTTTCCGTGAAGTGAAGTCCATAGAAACGCCGTTAGATACGCATCAAAACGAGGCAAAGTCTGTATCGAAACAAGGTCAAATATTTCTTTCTGAGATTTTGGAAGCGACGATTCGTTTTTTCACAAAATCAAGGAGATAAAAATTTCTCGCATCTCTTATTGTATTTTGTTACTGTTATCTCCGTTATAATTATAAACAAATCGATTATCTACTAATAAACTCGCTTATGTTACAATCAAAAACAACCTGTTAGAGCCAGTCAGTCTTTAGATGAAGGTAGAAACAGACTTTGTTGGCAAGCTTATTTTAAATTTTACAAGTTTATTCTTCAAACAGTACTGCATAAGGTTCTTACGAAGTTCTTATGAATCTTTTAAGCCTATACTAAACCATGTATGTTTTATTTAGATCCTGAAGATATTACACTAGACGAAGATGATATTGTTGACCCATGTGTCCATGTTGATTTGAAAAATCTTCACACAAACCCAGGGGAGATCATCTTATTCCCTGGCTCAAGTACAGAGGTGGAGAGCTTAAATAATACGAAAGACATCTGAGTAAGAGTGCTGCAATATTTTAAGAATAAAATTGCTGATGTCTTAGTTGAGACACCTGATCTGAAATGGGAAACATGAAAGGTTGAAATGATGGTGAAAAGATTTTGTAAAACTGCAAACTCTCCCAGTCAGGTTCCAAATGTTCTAGAGGGAAAACTGTTGGATGGATAAAATCATTGGAAGGTCTGCCCAAATCTATCTCTTCATCTATCTCTTCATTGCATGCAAAGAACTACACAAATGTGAAGAAGAATTTTGAAAGAGGAAACCAATTTTTTGCTGAATCGTATATCGTATATTGACTGATATGCAAAGAAAAATTCTTTTGTTTAAAAGCTGTTTGTGCAGCAAGTCTCAAGAAAGAGCACAGATGGATCACCATTCCTCTATCTACAAGTAACAATGAAGTAGACTTTCCAAAAGAAACTAGAACTGAAGTACCAGTGCAGTCTGCGTGCACATCCAAACCTTGTCTTTGGTCGGTACCGAAAAGCAGAGACAAAAATGATAAGGTACCTGTGTCGAATATAACACAGACGTCACCTCAAAGTAGCAAAAATGATCAAGACCAAAGTCAACGAAAAAGTGGTGTGGACTCCACATTGTATGACGCACAAAATAAGAAAAGTTCAGTAGATTATGATAAAATGAATCAACTATTTGAATCTATGAAATAAGAAAAGCCTGAAATTCCATTTGTTTCAATATATAACAATTCAACAATTCAAGTGACAATCAGATGGTTAAAACAAAATTTGATTCAATTATTGGAAGTCAATGTGCAAATCTACCATCTGATTTTAAGCAGTTCAAATTTAATGCCTACAAAGAAAAAGTATCTAGATTACTCCGATACACAAGAATCTTGATTTGGTACATGACTATTTGGAAAGACTCAAGGATGATGAAAATAACTTTGTGACTTCACTAAATGTCTGTTCTGAAAAAGTTGGTATAATTAAGAAAGAAACTAGAGACCAGGCAGACAATCCAAATGAATGAGCCGATTCACTGCTTCTCTGAACAACGTTTGGTTGAATAAGGACCCAAAGATGAATAGAGGATTCGAATCCCTTGCAAAGTCTATTGTTAACCCACCTCAACCCTCAACAGTGTTATCGTATAAACTTAAGTTTGAAATGTTTTATGAGCATGTGGCTATACAAAAATATGAAACGTACATGAACACGCTGGATCACACATACAAGTAGAGTCATGTGGGTTGGTAATCGATGAAACTACCTATGTTTTGGCTGCCACATAAGATGGTAAAGTGATTGCTTTGTCAGAAAAAGACATTTTTGGTATTTTAGAAGTCAAATCCGAGCGGAAGAGTACAAGGGCATTTATCTTCCTGATGGTATTATGCCCTCCTTGTACAAAGACTCATCGGACAAAATACGCTTGAGATAACTATGCAGTTAGCCATTACTCCACAAACATGGTGTGACTTTTTTGTTTTATACCTCAAAGGGATTAGTAATCGACAGAGTTTATTTTGATAAAGATCACCGGGAGTTGCTTTCAAAAAGAATTTTATATATTTTTTTTCTTTCACCAGAATTTATGAAGAAAGATAGTACACAGTTTGAAACTCAAGAAAAATTAAGCAAATGCAAAAAATTTGTTCTGCAAAATTTATATTATTTCTTGCTTTTAATAATATGACTATTTTCCATAGCAACCAAAATAGAGAAAACAACTTCAATAAACGCCATCTACCAACTACAGGTTACAAGTCTGTCAATAAAATAAAACTGGATTATCGAGTCTATGACGTTATAATTTGGGACAAATAGAAAATAGCAATGAAAAGCGGATATGGATATGAAAATTTGAACCTAACCTATCCCCAACGACGGAGAACCACCAAAAACCAAGTTCATAAACACCATCTACAAACAACAGGCAAAAGTTCAAAGTAAAAACGGTTTCTTGCAAATAAATAGTCTGGTCGAAAATTTGGAACAAACAGAGTAACCTGGGCGAAAAGAAACATACGGTCACAGTTTAAGAAGACGCTTTTCTATAAATATAAATTTATAGAAAAGCGTTATCCTTTACCACTAAAGGAAGGGAGTGTAATCGAAAAATAACTTCGATAAACGCTTAATGTAATATATTGTTTAACGGTTCCGTGAAAAACTGGGAAAAGAAAACTCTGTTTACTTTTATTTCAATTTTTGTAAACCAAGCTTTTAACTCAAATGTTCGTGAACCATTCGTTAAAGCTACATCGGTAGGTCGATGTTTAGGATATCGAATCTATCTTAAATCCAAATTTGTTACTGCATAATTGTGGAATTCTTCTTTGATGTCAACGATTCAAATGACGCGTAGTGATGTCACAGCATTACGTAGCTAAATTCAATAGATAATTTTTTTTTTTAAAACCAAAACAAAAACTTTTACACACAGCTTCGAGATATCGATATAATTCGTTTAAAAAAATAAATAATATAATTGATTACGGGGGAACTCCCATTAGGGGAATCTCTAGCTCAATCTTACGGGTTTTTATTACTTCGCTGAGTGTTCTATTTTAAGGAGGGCATCATAAGGCTGTCTGGAGGAGGATGTTTTTTCGTCGAAAGTTCATCAATTTTTTTAAACGTTCATTTCTTTAAACGAGAAATGAAGACGCTGTGTGTATTTTTGTTTTGTTTTTTATGTTTTAATTTAACACTTTAAGTTCAGTTATAAAGAATAACAACATTGATATTTACCAGTAACTATTCTATCCGTCGATATAGTCGATGTAGACCTGTTATGTGTTCGTGTTATCAGTTCATCATTTTCTACCGATGTCTATTTTTTAATGTGGTTGAATGTAGCTTTTTCGTATCAATTAGTTTTGACTACTATGCTGAAATATGGAGCTAGCAGTTTATTTTATTGTAGTATGTCTGTGGATTGTTATCATTAGGTTCGCCTTTAGGGAAACGAAGGTAGCAAGATCATTATTATATTGCTTTGATAGTGTTTGAATTAATATCTTCTTTTTTATAAGTTAGAAAATTGAATAGTATATAGATGAATGTAATGCAAAAATAGAGTAAAATTCATGCTTATATACATATTTACATGGTGTTTATATCATGATGCAGAAATGGAGTTTCTGGGATCAGAACATTTCCACAATTCATAGCAGAATAAAAATGATCAGTTTGAAAGATAGAAACGTCAGAAGGTATGATTGTTTTTGTTTGCTTTAGTTAAACAGGGTAAATTGGCATTGTCTTATACTTCAGAAGTTTACATGTAGCAAAGTGGAAGTAAGAGTTTCACAAGGCAGGGTGATATTGTAAGGAAATTGCAACTAATTTTCGTGCCAGATGGATGCTTAAGGTGTACATCATCTGTTAAATTAACTTAACAAATCATTTGGTTATATATCATTATTATTATATTATACAAGTTTCTGGAAGTAGGCACACGGTGCTTTTAACACCGGGTTCAATCTTTAACGACTTGTCGATATCGTGTTTGTCGACAGGCTGTTGTTTCGACGAGATTCAGATCGATATCGAACATAATACCAGCACTTTTCCATAACTTATCGAGTCGACTTTTGAAGGAATTAAGAGATGGTGCTTGCACAAGGTCCGGTGGCAGGTTGTTCCATTGTTCCGCAACTCGATTTTTAAACGAATACTTTTTTACGTGTTTAAGACACTTTTTTCGGGTGACCGTAAATTCGTGACGACGTAAGTTGTCTTCTTGACCATCCTGCGATCGAAAGCGAAGAAAATTTCCAATAGCTTCTTTATCATAAAGTTCATGGGTGATTTTATACATCTCGATCATGTTGCCCCTGTATCGACGATATTGCAGGGACGGAAGGTTCATGGTTTCCAATCTTTCCTTGTAACTTAAGTTTTTCATTCCAGGTATCAATTTTGTTGCGCGTCGTTGTACATCTTCGAGAAGGGAGATTTGTCGTTACAGGTGAGGGTTACACACAGGACCACCATATTCGAGATGGAGGCGTACAATGCTTGTGAACAGCAGCTTGAAACAATCCTTATCTAGGTAGACAAATGTTCCCCGTAACATACCAACAAGAGCATTCGCTTTGTTCACTTTTTTGTTAATGTGTTTTTCGAATGAAAGGTGCTCGTCGAAATTTATGCCTAGGTCATCCACATCTGATTTTTGCTTGAGGACAGTGACAAATTTAACAATTGATAAATGTAGCTAAATTTATATAGCCCAATGCTGATATATGAATCAAACTTCAAATAAAACCTTTCTAACCAACGCATAATGTATATATACTTTATCAAAGTGAGTTGAAAAATTGGGAAGAAATAACAAATGACGTTAATTCTGGAACGTAAGCTCTCCACAACGTGTAAAACATGAGCGTAACTAATTTGATCATGTCCCATTTAGGTGGCATCTGGTATAAATTCAATTTCATCTGATTGCGCTAGAATATTTACTAAATCTTTCTTGTATGGTGATCTTCAGTATTACAACAAGTGTTCATAATACACTTGTAAAATTTTGAAATTCTAGAGATATGTGGGGGATTAAAAGCGTTTACTTTAACCCGGATTTCTGAAGCAACATCCGATCTTGTTGGCACAATATCGACAAATATCGAATATCGGGAAAGGTCTTTACTGTTGTATAGTATAACTTAGCCATGCATTTCAAAAAAAGTCATTGAGATAAAATTTCATGATTTACCTATTTTATTCCAGGCAGGAGAACAAAGAATATGAAAATTGTTTGATTTATTCTCAAAGAAGTCACCATCATACACCACAGCAGAGTAAACTTGAAGTGAAGTGATCAAAGAAATAGAAGCGATGGAGAAGTTGTAAACGAAGCAGGGTCCACTCAGGAAATTTTAGGATATTTTTCCATGATTTTTTAGGAGAAACATGATGCCATGTCAGCCATGGGTCTGATTTATCGCATGTTTGAATGCCGCTTTCCCACATATTATGTTCACACATCATTTCTTTTAGTACGTTTCAGACGAACTAATCACCCTCCCGTTGAATCTGAAGTATGGCGTGAATTTTGCTACCGGGTGTCTCTGTGTAGCAAAGCTTATTCTACCTATATCCACACGGTTTCTTCTGGAAAAATACACAAAGTCAGTACCTTTTGGTTCATAATAACCAGAAGCTGGCGTCGGTATAAGAACCACAAATAAGTTTCGATTTCTAAATCTCAGCTCCACTGCACATCTTGCACTGCAAATATGGGAGACTTTTTCTACCACAACGGTCTGTTTGGTACCTACATTTATAAATGGTCATTCTCTGCTGCAGACATCACCTACAAAACAAATGGCCAATTTGTCAAAACAGCTGGCAATTGAGAGAACAGTGTACAGGTTAAGTCTTCACTTTGAAATTGCTGCCACGTTGGCTACTCTAAATATCCACATATGAGAATGGGAGTGAATTTGGGTTAACAAGCATCTGATGCCACTTTGGAGAACTATCAGAGCAACTTGAAAGCTACTTATAAGCTACTTGAGAGCTTCTGCATTTAGTTTAATTTTAATTGCAACAATTCCACTTGACTTTGCTGCAAATGCTATGTGTAAGTCTAGGCATGAAGCACTAGGATTTTCATATTAGACGCTTGAAGAAAAAGGCACTGTCTCTGGAAACCTCACCCTATAAATACCGTGTTTTGGGGGAGACTCCTTAATACCAAGGCGGAGGCCTCATCCACCTTCCTCCGTAACTTTCAAAAATCTTATGCATTTACCATGAAACTTACCACAGTTGTTAACAAAGGCTTAATAAACCACTTGAAAGAAAAAATGTGCTTGCATTATCATTTTAACTTATTATCATTTTGTGACATCATCAAAACCGGATTTAGATCAAAAGTGCGGACAATATAACAATGGAAGATATAACTTCTAAGTATTGAAATAATACTTTCAAAGACATCGAAACCACAATTTTGTATAATAACAAGCAATATTTAACTTTTAAAAACTCCCAACAATGCTTTTTACTAAAAAAAATCAAAATTTTTCACCATATCAAGAAAAGTAACAACACTTCGCCAAATTTAAAAAAAAACACTGAACGGGTTAATTAAATTCGATCAACTCACATGCACCACCGGTGAAAGAATTTAATTCATCATTTCTTGTAATAACGGACACACGTTGTATCAACTCGCAACTCAAAATTAATCAGGAGAAATATCTTTTATAATCACCATTAAAAATCGAAAGAAAGAAACATTCTTCGGAGGTATGATTCTTTTTAAGATTTAGTTAATACCTTATATCTTACATACGTAAATCTGTATATATTCCAAAAGTTAATTCTGCGATGGGTATTGTAGTGTGGGGTGAGTGAGATATTTTACAATTTGTGAATATTTTTATCTGAGATTTAGTATTGATAATTATGAATCTATTCACCACAAAGTCTGAAAGTATTTTTGGTTGACTATAAAGTTAGAAAGTGGGAAGAATTAAGAATGGTTAGGATTTATTTTAGAAAAGATTATCAAATGCTTAGTATGGCGGGTAAAATATTTATGAATTGATGAAAGATTTTAAGCAGCGTTTTGGACTGCGTTTTTGTATTACATAGAGTTATTATAAAACGATTAGCATAGCGTGTAAAAACATTTTATTGAGAAAGATGTAAAAAAATTTTACACGGTATACTAGTATCTTTTATAATCACCATTAAAAATCGACCATGCTCATTGGTGCTTATCTTTTGATCATTTTGAGCATACTTTGGCGCTTAAGTGATAGATATCTTTAAAACTTCTAAAACTATCTACCACCTACACCTTAACTTTACAGAGAATGTGAACCTGTCTCTTTGGGGAAGAAAAAGTGTAAGGGACAGAAAAAATTATTTTTAGTGAATTTGATACTTTGGTGTTTACAAAAGTGGTGTATATATAAAAAAGGTGTATACAAAACTAATTTTTAATTTCGTTATCTATTTAATTTACTGTTTTTAGAAACACACTACGGGCTCCTTCACCTGACCTTTTTTGTGATGCATCTGTTAAGTAATAATTTGACCGATTAATCTGATTAGGGAAATAACATTCATTAAAGCTCAATTAAGCCATACAGAACTACCCAGAGTCTACCTTAATTTAATGGCTTCCACGATGCCTTTAACGGGTGTGATACTCAAGATTGTTTAACATGACCTTCCGACCATATCATACTTCGTGATTTGTGTCCGTACATCCTTTATTTTAGTTCACATTTCAGTATTT
Source organism: Turritopsis rubra (assembly GCA_039566895.2). NCBI lineage: Eukaryota > Metazoa > Cnidaria > Hydrozoa > Anthoathecata > Oceaniidae > Turritopsis > Turritopsis rubra. Next base: position 7,274,060 of record CM077631.1, on the reverse strand, counting down.
TTTAAGAGGACTGTTGTATTTTAGTAAACCTGGGAAACTTTTTTTACGTCAAGGATTTATTATCCTAACTCAAGTGAAATCACACTTTAAAAGAATTTCACAAATAAAGCTATTTTTGATACTTATAATATAATATAATGTGAATTTTATTCACATTATATTATGATGTGTCTAAATTACTGCTCATATTTAACATCGCATGTATCTCCTTCTCATTTAATTCCCGTATCGAATATGGTTGGATCTTTGGTTCAGCATTACGCTTTCTTCTCCACAAACACGCAATTCCGAAAGCTATAACGACAACAACTAATCCGAACAAACAAAAAAGTGAGGAACTTGACGAAGAATTACATTTGGGAACATCGCAATATTCCCATGTGCCATTAATGCTGATATAACACCATGGTTTTTCATCATGCTTTTCAAAGTTTGTGCAGACGTTTTCGTAAGCAGATGCTCTGGTAAAATCGTTATGGTTGACAAAGTTCCATTTTATACAATGATGACCATGTTGTGTGATTTTTGCATTTCCATTGTAGGGCTTCTCACCATAACAGTCTACGGAGTTAGGTACCTCACTGTCTGTTGTCTGTTGCTTTGATAAGCATTGATGTTTAATGTGCATAGGTTTACATTTGTGTTTTGAAGCAAATGGAACGAAATCTGTTTTGTTGACACACGGATTATTTTCCTCCACAATTGTAATGAAACGAAAGACAGAAGAACATATATGATTCTGGAAATACAAGCAATCACTGTAACAAGGCGGAATATGAACACTCTTGTTTTCATTTGTTATCATACATACAGGATGATATATTTGACATATGTACCATTTCATTTCGTCAATACAGGTAGTAACGTCATCTTTTAATGGCAAGTAAGGCAGAAGGTATTTAAGGAATCTTGTTTTTTTTTCTAAAGGACACGAGTCAATAAAGACTCCAGCCAGGTGTTTAATAGTGTCAATATTAATCCGATGCGCGAACCTAATGTAGAGATTGAGAAAAGATTGCCCACTCTTTAATATTTGGTTTTCCTTCAAAGCTTGATCTCTTGTTTGTGCGATTCTCAAGTTGTTCATATACTTCATACAGACACCATTTTCTGGTGGTGAAAAAATCTCTTGGTACCTTATGCAGGGGCTTTCATTTGATAATGTCCAATATGTGATAATAAAAATAACCGTGAAAATACTTTCAAATAAATGCATTCGCTTACATGTATGTTCTTTATATACTTTCTTGATTCTTGGAGATTTTGAAAATTCTTTTCTGCACTTTTGTTCCTTTACCGATGAAAAGATTTCTAACTATCAAACTATTCTTGTGGCGGATCATCCATGATTCATTTATATGTAATTCTTGTATCTAAATATTGTGGCTTTTATACGATTAATGAAATTATGAGATTGATGTTCAAAAGAATGTTTTTAATGATTTAACCATCAAAAAACATACATTTTACATGGTTCACATGTAACACTATTTCCTTTTATATCGTAAAACCATATTTCATCAAGAGCCAAAACGCAAACGGTGTTTTAATGTCGCCTTGAAATAACAAGAAAAATATGCAATCTGCATTGATACTTGCTAATAAAAACATAGTCGTGATAAAAAACAGTTTAGCATGTATGAGCACATTGTGCATATAAATAGAGATTATTAATTATTTTTTTGTGACTAATAGAACGTGTATATACGTAAAATCACAATGTTTAAACAAAATACAGGATAGATTAAATAAAAACGTAATAATATCCAGTGTGGTGCCCCATACTAATCACTCAAATTGTTTTATGACAAACTGTTTTGATTTCAATACTGCAATATTCACAGTGAATGATCAATAACAATACACTTACCCGATAAGATGTACGATTTATGTCATATTGCATTTGTGGTTGGTAAAAGGTTAAAACTGCTGTGCACTTGCGCATCGGAGTAATTGTATGATGCATTGCGTGTTTTTCTGGAAATTACCCATAAGACATTAGTGAAGCGTGATGAAATGATGAAAACACATTAAATCATGATGGCGGATAAATCAGCCAGTATGCGTCGAGCTCTCACCAGAATAGCTCGTGAAGCCCGTGAAATTCTTGGCAACTATGTTTCTGATGACTCCAGAAATACCACCCAAGAAACAACTTCTAATATGAGGCAAACGAGATTGCCTTTCTCAAATTCTGGTAATTCTGTTGTTGCAGAGTTAAACCATGCCTTTCCCTCTCGTTGGCAAGGAACAAAATCAAAGACAGCTCGACGAGATTCCCCTCAAACATGCAAAGTCAAGTGCAAAGGAAAACGGGGACCCCAGATAGTTTATAAAGATGTTGTTTTATTACCAACTAAAGACTGTCAGAGTGTACAAACACATCAAGTTCGTTTTAATCTCGAATGTAATGGGTTTGTTGTGCACGCTTTTCCAGTGGACAAGGAGTGAAATGAACAGAATCTGAGAATGAAATTGATTGATTTATTTTCTGTGATTTCTGTCATTGAATTTGACTTTGTTAAAACATGTTATAGACAGATTATCATCCTTAAATTAGCTACTGGTGTGGAGTTTTCTGCAGCTCGCGTATTAGCTATATCAGGCCAAGGAGCATTATATATATGTCAAAAGGAAGACTTAGTGCCTTCAAAGAATCAGAATGACGATAGCAACACAGATGAGGATGAAAAAGATGAATCAATAAGTTCAAAAAGACTCAAAAGGGAGCCACAACAAGGTGTTTCACAACAGAATTTAGTTTTTCAGGATAACCAGCAGCCAACTTCGTCCTCTTCATTAAATCACACTGGTGCACTTGAAGAGATGTTTCCTACTACCTCATTTGCTGACTTGCAAAAAGCTCTTCGAGAGCACGTTACTATTGAAGGGGCAGCTTTAGCATTGTCAACCTAAGATCCCACTTCCATAGAGTTTGATGATACATTATCTGAAGGTGATGAAATTCTACAAATACCTGCACTTGATGGAGGAAAGGTCACATTCAATGGGATCTTAAGAAGGTTAAGCTCTGAAATGTGCATTGAGAAGGAAACAATAAAAGTCGAGGAAGATGACATAATAAGTGATGCCTTATGTTATTACAAAGATCCTGAATTTAATCCACGTAAACGGTTGAGAGTTCTATTTAAAGGTCAACCAGCTGCAGATACAGGTGGTGTAATGAGATAATTCTTTTCGATTTTGTTACAAAAGCTGATAGAAAACTTCTTTAAAGTGGCCACTACAAATTACCAATCTGCAACCCAGACATAGTTTCCTTCTCAATTATGAAATATCTTGGTATTATTGTTGTTCACAGTATTATACAAGGTGGATCAGGTTTTCCTATCTTCAGTTCAAGAGTTTACAAATACCTAGCCACTGACGACATAGGAACATCAATGAATGAAATCACTATTAAAGATTGTAGTCCTGCCACAAAATATGTCGTGTCTCAGGTAATTTTTTTCTTTTGTTTTAATTTATTTTAATTGATTGTCAAATTTATATCTCCAACTGTTCTCTTTGCTTGTTACAGATTGTTGAAACAGTTAATCTTGAAGGTCTTTTTTCAATTCTCGATAGTGGTATGACTATAACTCTCAATGTAAGTATGTTTTTTTAGATTATTATTGTTTGGTTGATCATATCTTATTAAAGATCTTATTAAATTGTTTATTCTGCCAGGTGTAGTTTCCAAATTTAAGTTACTAGTATTAAAGCCTTTGAAGTCCTTTCTACCTTAAGTGAGATGAAACTACCATTACCATATGTTTTGTTGTATCTTTCTTCTATTAGGAGGAAAATAAGTGGAGAATTGTTAATGGAATTATGGTTCATGATATATTTGCGAAGAGAAAAATAGTTTTTGATCAATTTAAAACAGGGTTAAATACATTAGGAGTCTTGTATGTCCTGGAAGGCACACTTCATGCTGAAGATATATTGAAAATCCTTTCCAAAGATGCAAACTTGACTGAAGATGAAAAGAAAATTTGGGGTTACATGACAAACTTTCTTAATGAAGCAACATGTGACACACTAAAGCAGTTCCTAGTATACTGTACTGGAAGTCCAGTGTTACCAAATTTTGAATTGTCTTACATATAAGTTAAATTTGATGCTGTTGATTCGATTTTTGCCTCAACATGCTTGTTATCTATAACTTTTCCAAACAATATTTCCAATGAGACTAGTTTCAAAGTAATGTTTCTGCATGTATATGTAAGGAGAAAAGCAAGTCTTTAATTGCATTTAAAGTACATTGTATTTATGCCGTTATGGTTGTGTTTCGTTTCAAGAATAATATTAATGTACACTGTATTTTATGCGTTATGGTTGTGTTTCGTTTCAAGAATAATGCACATAATTATATATTTTATAGTTTCTGGAATTTTGATGGCATTCTTTTTAAAGTCAAAGTTGTCTTTTTGTTATTTATTGGACCTCTTCAGTTATGTGACATGAAAATAGAAGTACAAATGTATTATTTGTTATGAATTTTAACGGCTTACATTTTGCTCTACAAATCTCACAACATTAAGGAACTTCTCGCTCCCACTAAGACCATCAAAGTTTTCATTGGCATATCGGAGAAGCTCTTCGTGTTTTGCTGCCGATAATGGAGACGAAATTTCTGGCACCTCAACTGTGGACTCCTCTTCGACTGTTAAACTTACGTTCTCAGCTCCGTAATTTTGAATTTTGTCAGGTGAGAGAAAATTAAAAGCTGGTGAATATGAGCGTGAGCAACGAATAAATTGCATTGGCGTCTGTGTTCGATACTGAGAGGGTGATGATTCCACTGAGTAATGAACTCTTGTAGGAAAATATTAATAGGTTCCATGTATACGAAATGTAACGCAAACAGGTGGTTTTTGTCCAAAATATCCAGTGTTTCTTCATTCTCCATGTCCTTAAAATGATCAATAATCATTCACGATAAATACCCATGCTTGATACCCATTTTTCGCGAAAAGAATATACACGAAAAATAGAAATACAGACGAAAGAATTTTGGTTTATTTTCCTTTAAAGAATTTATCAATTACAATTTTGCCCAGCTGTTGTTATCTGTCTGACATCTTGTTGGTCTTGCTATAAACATTACATCAATGGTTGTAAGGATTCAAATGAGGATAATGACGGAGATATGCATGATGCATTTGAAAACTTGTTAGTGGTCAATAAAAGATATACAACAGTCTTAAACGGAATAATTCTTATTTTTTGTCTATTTATCAAAAGTAAAACTGGGAATTCTTTTGATACATTTTCGAATTTTCTTTTATCAAAATTATAATTATTTCCAACAAAAAAACATCAAAAATAGTGTGGATAATCGGTGAGTCGTGAGTTGGTGAGTTGTATATTTTACCGGCGACGAACTTACGATTTTATGCATCATCGGTAAATCGGTTTTAAATGGGATTCAAAGGTAGGCTTTTTTTATAATTTTTTTTCATAATTTTTCTTATTACTACGTACTTGCATCCATCGAGATTTATGCATCCATATCTTTTTAAACGTTGTATAACATTTCGAAACTGCAATGCTGTCTTTCTCTGTTTTAGTACTAGATTACTTTATTTCCAAAATGAATTTCCAGAACTCTTCATATTATATTCAACGAGGTTTCACCTCGCTAAAGCCTTTTCAAGATACTAGGTTGGCCTTCAGAAATTTCCATAAACCTGTAACAAAAACTTTATTTCACAACAATTTGAAATGAAGTTCTTGAAAGATTACGCTTGTAAGAAAAAAAAAACTGCCATGGCGGATATGAAAATAATTGTAATAGGAACGATAATGAAATACCTTATCGGTAAAAAATCCGTCGGTAAAAAATTTCGTCGGCAAAAATTTTCGTCGGTAAAATATATTCGTCACCTAGACAAAAATTCGTCACTTTTTACCGACGAACTTTTTTACCGGGCTATAAATGAAACACATAATAAAACGTTAAATTTTACTGTTTTTCTCTATTGACTTTAATTACTATAAAAGTATATCAATAATACATCAATCTATTATGATTTGAACTGGTATTTCCTCATTTATTATGTTCTCATTTATTTGTAAGTCAATATTACTCGACTGACTTTCTGTTTCAATGTCTTGGCTTCCAGTTGCTTGAATTTCGGATTGAGTTTCTGTCTCTTGAATTTCAGTTTCAATTGAATCGATAATAATGGTTTGATAATCTTCGTCTTCGTCATCCTCATTATCGTCAATTGAGAAATTTCCGGTGTATTCATAACTGTAAAAATTAAGCACAAATTCTTCCATTGTATCAACAACCCATTTATCTCTAGCAGAAAATTTTAACAAGAGAGGGACTTCTAATCCACCAGAGGGGATTGGCGACGGCTTGTATTTCAGGGACTTTAGAGTTCCAGAAACGTTCCCACTTTCTTGTTTTATGAAAAAATAAACGTAACGAGATATTTCACGCGGAATGTGTCCGACTGTTTTCCAATCGTTGAAATAAGGATTCTTTATCTTGATCGCACACGCGTATGGGTCGGTTGACAACGATATTGTATTTTTTTCCAATTCTACTTTCACTTCTTCATTAAGTTTTGCGTTTGACCATGAAGTTTTTTTATAAACATGATATCCACGTGAAGCAATGATAGCTTTGAAAGAAAACATCTTGAATCGAAGTCAAGAGAAAAAAGATGGCGTAGCACCGATGAATCGAGTTTTAAAAAATTCGAATGTTTTTAATGATTCTTTTTATCTTAATTCGAATGTTTTTTGAAAAATTCGAATGCTTTGCCAAAAATTCGAATGTTGTTGGTATAGTTGTTTAAAAATTCATGTTATTTGCAGAGACAGTCATGGCTTCAAAAACAGATTTACGATCTTACTTTAAAAAGGTAGATTCTGATTATGAAACGTTGACGAGTAGTCAACATACTCCACCTCTATTTCAATCTGCTTCGAACATTACAGATGAAGCCGAAGTCCAGTACGTCGAAAAGGAAGTCAAAAAACAAGTGGAAAAGTCAACTGTAAAGTACAGTAATGTTCCATCTAAAATAAAGGAAGAGATTGGGAGTTATGCTTTAATCCATGGGACTAAATCAGCTATCGATCGTTTCTCAAAAGTGTATACAAAATATTCACTCAAGAGAACAACAGTCAACGGATGGAAAGAGAGTTGCAAGAAGAAGAAAACTAACCACCAGCCCATTGCGAATGCGCCAATTCAAAGAAAAGGAAGACCAAATTTAGTGGGTGATGAAATGATGAAAAAAATCAAAGATATTATTGTTGGTTCACGCTTAGCCGGCACAGCAATTTCTCGAAAAATGGTGATTGCGATTGCTACCGGAGTTATCAAGGCTAATGATCCGAAACTTTTGAGAGAATTTGGCGGCAGTCTAGAGCTCACAGAAGGCTGGGCACGTAGTGTTTTGAAAAGTATGGATTGGGTGAAAAGAAAAGGGACAACAGGAAAAGTTGAACCTTGTAGTAAGTTTTTAGAAGAGGAAAAGTTTACTTTTCAACGTGCAATTGCAAAGGTTGTTTCTGACCATGACATTCCAATGGAACTTGTGTTAAACCTGGATCAAACCCCTTTGTCCTATGTTTCACCTGGGAAATATACATTCGATTTAAGGGGTTCAAAGACAGTTCCAATCAAGGGTGTCGATGACAAAAGACAAATAACTGCAACTTTTACAGTTACTGCATCAGGTGAATTTTTGCCGATCCAGCTCATCTACAGTGGCAAAACCAAACGCAGTTTACCTAAGTTTGAGTTTCCTAAAGCCTTCGATGTTACCTTTACACCAAATCATTGGTCCAATTATGAGAAATATGTCAGCTTATTCAAGAAGATAATTTTTCCATATCTCAAATCCAAAAAGGAAGAGCTAGGATACCCGAAGGAGCAGTATTCATTAATTATAATGGATACTTTCAAAGGTCAAGATAACGCTGAAATAAAGGAATTATGTTTGAAAAATGGATGTGAGCTGGTTATCGTACCGCATAACTTGACCAACAAGTTTCAGCCTCTTGATATTTCAATCAATCAAAAGGCAAAGAAGTTTGTTTCTCATCAGTACAACAAGTGGTACGCAGATCGTGTTAGCGAGCAGTTAAGGAGAGGTGTAGCTCCTGGTGATGTAAAAGTATCAATGAAATTGTCTGATTTGAAACCATTGCATGCACGTTGGATCGTTGAAATGTTTGATTACCTAAAGCAGCAGAATGAATCAATCGTGAATGGATTTGACAAAGAGGTATAACAGAAGCTGTAAAGTCAGCAAACGAAGTTATTTCACGAAAAGAAAACCCATTCATTGAGAAAAGACAAAATGATAAATAATTGTAAACTTTATTATTCTTTTTATTTTCTGAAGAAAAAACGTATTCCATAAGCAATCTAGTCATTTTTCAATACATTTTAACACGAGTAAAGCAAAGATAAGGTCAGTAGGCACCCCTAATGTGTCTTTAAGCGACAAAAAGCATAATAGTGTTAAAATAAAAAAATAGCAATTCGTCGGTAAAAATTATTCGTCGGTAAAAAATATTCGTCGGTAAAAAATTTCGTCGGCAAAAATTTTCGTCGGTAGAAAATATTCGTCACCAAGGCAAAAATTCGTCACTTTTTACCGACGGATTTTTTACCGATAAGGTAAGTGTCGCTATGACGAGCGCTGTGTTGAATGCATTTTCAATGGATTGAGCCGAGTCTTATTATATAAGTTGACCAAAAATGTTTTTTTGAGATTGGAATATTTGCTCTTAAAGGCATACCGGACTACCCAGTATTTCGAAGAGTTCGAAGTCTTAGGACAAGTCACACCGCTGTTACAACGCTGATTTTGAATTATGCAGACCAGAAAGTATTTTTATTATTGTTATTTTAAACTTATAATATTTATTACACGCGCTTCCATTAATTAACTGACCGTGAAAAGTTAGCTGGTTTGCATATCTTCTTATACTAATACTAAATCTTGCTTTTTTCTTACCTAACTTTGAAAGAAAGAACTTTAGGAAAAATATCTCGGGAAGTTCGTCAATGGATGTTTATTTTTTCCGTATTAGTATAGGGAGAATCTCCCATTAGGAGAATCTCTAGCTCCATCTTACGGGGTTTTATTAGTTCGTGGAGTTTTTGTACCTTAAGGAAGACATCATAAAGCCGCACGGAGGAGAAGGCAATGCAATGGTTTTTGCATTCGAAAGTTCATCAAATTTTTTAAACGTTCATTTCTTTAAACGAAAAATGAAGACGATGTGTGTAAAAGTATTTGTTTTTGTTTTTATTTTTTTATCCAACGCTTTAAGTTTAGTAATAAAGAATAACAACATTGATCGGTGTCAGTAACTATTCTATCCGAGAGATAATCGATGTAGACCTGTTATGTGTTCGTATTATCAGTTCATCATTTTCTACCGATGTGTATTTTTTAATGTGTTTGAATGTAGCTTTTTCGTATCAGTTACTTTTGACTACTATGCCGAAATGTGTAGCTAGCAGTTTATTTGGTATTATTAAGGTTCGCCTTTAGGGAAACGAAGGTATCAAGATCATTATTATATTGTTTTGATAGTGTTTGATTGATATCTTTTTGTTTTAGATTAGAAAATTGAATAGTATAGATGAATGTTATACAAGAAGGAATGTGTAAATTATGGTTATATACATATTTACATGGTTTTTGTATCATGATGCACAAGTGGAGTTTTGGGTTTTGACTTTCCACAATTCATAGCAGAATAAAGATTTGAAAGATTAAAACGTCTCAGAAGGTATTGTTTTTATTAGATAATAGGAAAATTTGAAAGCATTTTCTTATATGTCAGAAGTTTTATTGTGGTTAGGTAGGAGTATACATTGGTTAGGTAGGAGTATACGTTGTATTGTCTCTTTTCTAAATCTCTGAACATTGGAATTTTTAGCTTTTAGTTTAACTGTACAACTTTAGAAATCTCTAAATAGGCCAAATAGCACTGAAAAATAGGGATAATAGCATTCTTTGAATAATCGATCCAAAATATTTGTGTTAAATATGATATAATTCCAACATGGAGAAACACAACAATTTTTGTATATACACAGATTTATCATGGCAGTATTGCGTGTAAAAACAATTTATGGAGAAAAACTGTAAAATGTTTTTACACGCTACACTAGTTATTCTGATAATTCTTCATCGTTTGAAAAAAACCAAAAAAAAAAACATGGAGAGAAAACGAAGAATCACGATCAACTTTTGTATATATCCTTTAGCAATCCTCACAGAAACTCTAATAAAGTTTTATTAGAAGTTTCTCTTGAAAATCATATTTTTCTGCTAAATGTTTTAGAAAAACTAAAGTTATGGTGAAAACAGGTTAGCACTTTCTGTTTGTATATTCTCTCGCTTAAATTTTAATTTCGTGGGACCCACTTAATTACAAACAGAACCTAGCTACTTCGGTATACTTTTAAGAATACCGTATCCTTAGCCCTTCATAACATGTGTTAAGTATAAACAAAAAAACTCAAGATTTTTTCAAGATTTTCATATTAAGGTATAGCTATGTTTTCTGACAGCCAGATAAATTTTCTATACAATGATATATCTTTCATTTTATAACTATTTTTCGTTTTGGAATAAAAAATTATCAAACGCATTTTTCTTACCATATTTTAAAACGTCTCCAACTCCCCTCAGTGTATTTTTGTTCTCACGATATTCACATGGTTCGATTCAGAATGTATTTAAGGATACATTTTGTGATATTTCCAGACATTATTTCATACATATATTTACAAAAACTTATAGTATATTATAATTATTACAATTTTCCTAAAACAAAGTTCCTAACATGCCAAATTTTGTCACTGTTGTTCTTAGAAAAGGGATCAGCAAAACTAGCAATACGGCATATTCTTCAAAACGGCAATATTTTCCACACATGGTAACTATTTCTTTGCCTGGAAATAAAATTTGAGTTCTCATTTAGGAAATAATTTCCAGATAAGGAAACCGATATTTTCTTTTTCATTGCTTGTTTTAACGTTGACAAAACATATTATGCAATATGGCGTTATAAAAAATACGCTAATCAAATGTCAACAGAATATATATATATATATAAGTTGTTGGTGTGGCACAGAAATAAGGAGTATACATTGTCTCTAAGTATATTGTCTTAATTTTCGATAAATTCTACACCTTCCAAGTACGTTTTGCATAAGCGGCATGGACATCTGTCAGGCTTTCATAACTTTATTTTTTGTTTAAATACCAAGAGATGTTCTGCGTTTTTGATGAAGGAAGGAAAGAATTGCCAGATTTTTGGTCCAATATAGTATATAGTCTCTGTACCATATGATACAGTTTTGGGTGTCTTTTGAATAAATTCACGGTTATGCCGTTTATGCGGTTTATGCGATTATTCATTTGACGACTGTATTTCATCCAAATTAGTGGACAATAGCTAAATTGCGAGTAAATGAAAGTTTTCATAGCTATGCGGGACTTGGCTGTTCCCATGTAGGGTGCAATTCTAGCTAAAGAATGTAGTTTTTTAGATACAGTGTCACCAATATATTTAACATGATTTTTAAAACTCAGCTTTTTATCTACCTTATTCTTAGTTATGTCTGTTCGTCAGAGGTGTTTATTAAGGTATTTTTGCAATAGGGCTTTCATCACCGCTATGATTATCTTTAGATACCTTTAGATATCTAAACTAACTTACCCTTAATAAAAAAATTGTGTGAAAATTTTTTCTCTCAGGTGTCGTTTCTCTTTATAAACCATGCAAACGTCATTAATATTCAGGTTGAAAACAAGACGATCGATGTTGTGATGTGTTTATGAAAAGGTCTATACAAGAACTTTATAGATAGTCTTAAAACTTGAATGTCTAGAAAACAATCTAATGGGTCTAATTATTTGAATGTTCTTCATTCGTCATGTATATATTCAAAACACAGGTGCTCAAGTAAAACTTAATGGTTCTTCATGTAGGTGTTTATGTAAGATAAATCAATTGATGAAAAAAATAATTCGGCTAAAACATGATGATTTTCAAACTTTATTGGCAGCTAGTTCTTACTTTTAACCAGTTCAGCTGACAGTCTGCTTTTTTCGACCATTCTAAATCCATTCAAGCGTTTCCATAGCATTATCAGGGACGCGGAAACTGTTCAAGCCGCAGGGCTTCCTGTTTGTTTTCACATTGGATGTTGTGCAAGTAGCGGTGGACTTTTTTCAAAGGTGTTTACGGCACTGAAACTTCCTGTTATACATTTGTTCCAACCATTCACTGCGGACGTGAGTGCAATTACAGGTTAATTCACGAGGATTAAGTAAAATATGTGAGATTTTAACGAGTACGGAGGACAAGTTTAAAATTTGTTTTCTTTATATGCTACGAGAGAATTAAACTGTAATTTCGCGAACTAATTCCATGTGATTGCTGGTTAATCATATAAACACAAAGAAAAAGTTTATCTTCATGTTTTTGAAGTTTAGAGAAACCAGGTTCATATTTCTGAATATTTCCAACAACAATCGAATGTTTACGTTTTTTTCATTGCGCATTCGGAAAAATACTTTACAGCAGAAAAAATATTCAACTGTGTACACTCAGTGAGTTTGATAAAAGGAAATAGAAAAAGTTTTCACGCTTTCGTTTTTTTCCGCATTAAATATTCGCGAGAACCGACTTCAATTACACTGTAAATTGCACACTCTGCTAACCAATCAGAATCAAGTAACTGTGCATCTCATATGATTATGCTAATAATGTTGCCTTTTGGGAAGAAATTTCACAAAAAAAGATATTCCCATTTTCGAATTAAAAACTTGTATTTATAATAATAATTCTTCATCAAAATTTTGCAAAATGTAATTCTGAAGTAAAATTCAATGTTTCCAAATTTCCGCTATTTACTTTCCACGAAAATTCTTTTTTTTTAAGTTCAGGAAGTTTAATCGCTGCAAAACTTTAATCTCATGAGATAAACAATAGCTGCATTGTGGAAAGCGGTAGCAACTTGTTGCATTTCGAATTAATATGGCCACTTGAAATCATGCCGTTTAGCTTTTTACACTATGATACACCTTATAAAATCCCATCCGGTTCATAACTTATTACCTTTGAAAGCGTTGTGTTATGACATTCGATATGAAAACCATGCGGCAAAACATTGTTTACACAGTGTGCGCAGGATTCGTGTCCAATATGTCTTTTTGTGTCCTATCCTGTATATTGTGAACATGGTCCAAGTGATGTCACGCAGAATTGGTGAAGGGAGAAATGGTTACTGCTATAGACTGTTAAAAGGACTGACCGATAATTTGAAGCAGTTTGAATTAAGTTAAAGGTAAAATATAAATAGAGCAGTTTGTTGTTGTAAGTTCCGGCGAAGTGATATTATAGACCAGGATATATCAATATTTCCAATGGAAACTTCGCTTTATATGAACCAGTGGGCACGCATCCGTCCTTCACACGTCCCGCAGACGTCCTCTCGTCCACCTCTCGCCGACGTATCATTGTGGACGTCCTCTAAACATCTCCTCTAAACCTCTTCAAGTCCCTGTTGGACATCCTATACGAGCATACGGATTAGACTTCACTTTCGACTGATAAAAAGGTTAGCCAATAATTTGAAGGCAATTTGAATTAAGTTACAGGTAAAATACAAATAGAGCAGTCTGTTGTTGTAAGTTTCGGCGAAGTGATATTATAGACCAGGATATATCAATATTTCCAACGGAAGCCTTGCTTTACTTGAGTACGACGAGATCTCACTCCTTTTGAAATACCAACCCAGTAAATATACAACGTCTTTTTAACGTCCGTACAACATTCAGATGTCGGAGAGACGTCCTTATAACGTATACCATATAAGTGCTGGTTAATGAAATAGTTTATTTTATCTTTTTATCGCATATCAATGCATCATAATAGTTCGTGACTCTTCTCTCTATTGCGAACGGGCTTTGTAGGCTTTCAACTACCTTAAGTTTTGTCCAGTTATAGTTGTGATAATTTGACAGAAGTATACTTATTGTTGACTGGTCGTAGCGATGACAATCCCTATACTTCAAGTGAGTATCTTTGTCAAAATGGCAATAGATGTTTTTGATTGGCTCTATGCACTCCTTAGTCAATGCACATAGTAAGCTCCATTTCAAAACGTTTTCCCAAATCTCCTTTGTTCTAAAGATGAGGAAACCTGTAGCACTCATCTGGCAGGAGTTTGGATCACGCTGCTTCTTCAGATCCGTTGGAAAGAACTCATACAATTTCGGATGAGTTACTGCGTAGTTCGAATGATAAGTTGTATAAGGCATGTAGATTCCATGTAATTGTTGAGCTATTCTGTAACCTCGCTTAAGATTGTCGGATTTCCAGCGAACAGAAGCATCCATCCAAAACACTGCTGGATATTCCTTCAAAAGCTCCTTAATAAAAGTGAATATGATACGGTGAATATAACACGTAATGTCAAAATGCTTGAATTATTTTCAAAACATTTTTAATAATATTATATAGTAACCTGTATTATGAGAAGTTTGAATGCATAGTTTTTTAAATTGTCCGCCACGTGTGAAGGATATTGGGAGAACTTGAATACACGGTAGGTAACATTGCACATCTTTCGGATCTGAAATTAATTAGAGAAACACGCTAAGTTAAAATAAAAGAATTGTGAATTTTTAGTGAGTTACAAAACAATATCTAAGTTTTCCAGATTGTTTTTAAGTTGGTTTTAGTATTGATAGATCAATTATCAGAGTCTTTATCACCTGGATACTTAAAACGTCGATATACTGTCAAGGTCTGAGAATATGTGAATAGTGTGAGAATACACAATGACATTTATTACATATAAAGACGACAGAACATTTAGAAGGAACTTTGTAGTCTTTAGAAATGGAGATAGTGTTCGACCAAAAACACTTTAGCTCCCCAAACAGGATATAAATTACTCGCATTACAAGAACTTCTTCAATTTTATGATACCAAATGAAACAATCAAGAACATACCCTGTCAGCTTCTTCTCCCATACCACCAGGAGGTTGTATATCATAAAAATACTTTTCATTGTTTGGAAACCAATACTGAATCGATGCCAGAGAATCAATTGTTTCATTCAAATGGTTTGAACTAGCAGCGTTTACGAAAACAATGTCTTTTTCACTGACATCAGATATTTGGACAAATCGATCTAACTTGATTATGTTTTTCCAGTAATCTTTAGATACATTGAATCTTACTCCTTTTAAGGATTTGTTGAATGGATGAACATAGTACTGCTGATCTTTTTTTGGCCTAGAAAACTATAAAAATGACATTCTGTTACAACCAGTCAGTCTAATTTATAGATTCAAATCTACTTGTTGACTAAATGAACAAGCTATTCCATAATCCAAATATGTAAAGTCGATTAAGACGTTGTCAGCTCATCAAAAAGCATTCTGCCGGTTTTTCTTTTTGACAGAAGTTGTTAACACAAACATGATTTCATGTACCACGGTAAGATAATAAAAAAAATCATAAACATGGCAAAGAAAGTGGCATGTTTTCAATGTTATAATTCGCACAGAATCGTATTATTACCAAACCTTAGCATATCAAGGTCTTTAATTAAAGAAACTTTAAAATAATGTTGGGTAAAGTATTTTGGGGGTGGGACGCATGTTTACGTTCCACACATTGTGAAAAGAAAAAAAAATTAGAGGAAATATGAATAGTAAGCTAATCTACGACATTTATTAATATACCTCAAAACTACTACTTAATGCTTTCAAAATGTTTGATGGACATTTACAGGAAAGTTGATGACTTTATCGATTATAATTCCAAAATTATAGATTGTAGATTTGTATCTGTCAATTGTGAAACAGGACCTTTCCGGAAGTTCTGTTTAAGGACCGTATTATTATACGGTTATGTTTAGTTATGTTCCGACTCGTTTTCAATATGAAATTCGCTTACAAAGTAATAAATTAATGAAATCAGTAAAACAATGAAATACATCAACACGAGGTTACACATGTTGACTTGGTCATAAGATTATTGTTTAAACAATATTCGGGAAAGGTGTATTATCAGAGAAAAGAAAACATCTTACCATACACATCGGACCTAAAAATTCTGCAGAACAAATACAAGTGGCATATCCATTAACTTCAGAATATTTTCCACCATTCTGACATATAGGAGGTCGCCTTCCTTCAATTGATCCATTGACACATACTGCAGGGTGATAGTAATTTGTGATTCCCCTATGTATCCAGAAGGGACTTCGTATTTTTTTAGCCTTAATTTTGGTCCAATTATAGTTGTGATAATTTGACAGAAGTATACCAATGATTGATTGATCGTAACGATGGCAATTCCGATACTTTAAGTGTGTATCTTTGTCAAAATAACAATAAATGTTTTTCATTGGTTCCGCACACTCTTTGGTGACTGCGCATAGTGTGCTCCATTTTAAAAGGTTTTCCCAAATCTCCTTTGTTCGGAAGATAAGGAAACCGGTAGCTTCCATCTGGCATGAGTTTAGATCACGTTGCTTCTCGATGTCTGTAGGGAAAAACTCGTACAGTTTCGGGTGAGTCACTGCGTAGTTTGAGTGATAAGTGGTAGAAGGCATGTAGATTCCATGTAATTGCTCAGCTACCTTGTAACCTGGTTTGAGATTACTTGTCATAAAGCGAATAGAAGCATCCATCCAAAACACTGCTGGATATTCCTTCAAAAGCTCCTTAATAAAAGTGAATATGATACGGTGAATATAACATGTAATGTCAAAATGTTTGAATTATTTTCAAAACATTTTCATTGATATTATATAGTAACCTGTATTATGAGAAGTTTGAATGCATAGTTTTTTAAATTGTGTGCCACATGTGAAGGGTATCGAGAGAAATTGAATACTCTGTAGGTAATATTGCACATCGTCCGGATCTGAAATAATGAAATATAACCAATTGTAACCAAGTGTATTGTGTTTTTCAAGACCCTATCAACAAACGAATGAAATGTAAATGTCGGAAACCATTTATGTTTATTGAAAAAGTTATTCATGTGCTATAAACTCCTGTGTAACGTGACATTCTTTTTATCTAAAACCTGCCTGTTTATAGGCCTGTCTCTTCTCAGCCTATACTCTTCCCGAATTCATGTTTACTAGTCGCATTGGCGCTCGGTTGTCCATATGAACCACGTGTTGAAAATTGCCAATAATTGTCCCACCTGCGAATTCCTGAGCAAAAGATCTAACTAAAAAATTACCATGAATCAAATCAAAGTACTTCAAAACACAAAGTGTATTGTGGGGACATTTATAAAGAGAGCTAGCTATTAGTTATTTTTACAATTAAATGTTAGGTAATTTTTCTATTTATTTCTATTATCCAAATTAGGAACTTCCTTAATTTAATCAACTTCCTAGTTGCAAGTCGGATGGAAACCCAAGGACTTAAAACTCCCCATATCTTACTAACTATATAAAGTAACATATAAAGTGGTATTTCTATGAATGTACACCCTATAAAGCGGACATCTTCGTACAACGGACATAATAATCCATGAACGGATGGATGCAGTTGCGGTCAATATCCCATAGGTAAAAATCTCTATAAAGTAGACATCTTAAGAAACAGAACACTGTTTTTATGCACCAATGAAGTCCGCTCTATAGATGTTTATTATCATTGAATATATAGTTCAATATCAATTTTTTCACGTTTCTAACATTCACTTTCTTGAAAACCTTTCAAATTCAAAGAAACAATTAGTAACTTTACCTTGTCTGCTTTGTTTCCCATACCATGAGGAGGTTGTATATCGTAAAAAAACTTTTTATGGTTAGGAAACCAATACTGAATCGACGCCAGGGCATCGATCGTTTCATTCAAATGGTTTAAACTAGCAGCGTTTACGAAAACAATGTCTTTTTCACTGACATCAGATATTTGGACAAATTGATCTAACTTGATTATGTTTTCCCAGTAATCTTTAGATACGTTGAATGCTACTCCTTTCAAGGATTCATTGAATGGATGAATGTAGTACAGCTGATCTCTTTTGGACATCTAATAATGATGGTTTACGAATTTTAACTGAGTTTGGTCAGATCAAGGAAGAGACAAGAGGTTTGGCTATAGGCAGTTACTTATCTTTATTTAGTTTCCATCTATAATATTATCCATCTATAATATTATCCATCTATAATATTAATCGTTAACATCAAGTAAGTCTTACCGAACACATTTGACCAGAAAAGCCTTTAGCACAATTACAAGTAGCTTGGCCATCCATTGCGATGCATATGCCATCGTTTTTGCAAGGGTTCGGATTGCAAACATTGATGTCATCAGTGTCACCGGTTGCCTCTACATTCTAAAAGGAAAATGACGATCGTTTTATTCTTCTAATTACCTTTTTTGGGTTTTAGGTAAAGATTACAGATAAAATCTGAATTGAAATGAGTAGCTCCAGAATTCCTTTCAAAAGGTCGCTTCTCCCCTATCAAGTCAATATCGAAAGTGAAATACATATCAACTAACAGAACATACCGTGCACAGTTGACCAGAAAAGCCTTTAGCACAATTACAAGTAGCTTGGCCATCCATTGCGATGCATATGCCATCGTTTTTGCAAGGGTTTGGATTGCAAACATTGATGTCATCAGTGTCACCGGTTGCCTCTACATTCTAAAAGGAAAACGACGATCGTTTTATTCTTCTAATTACCTTTTTTGGGTTTTAGGTAAAGCATACAGATAAAATCTGAATTGAAATGAGTAGCTCCAGAATTCCTTTCAAAAGGTCGCTTCTCCCCTATCAAGTCAATATCGAAAGTGAAATACATATCAACTAACAGAACATACCGTGCACAGTTGACCAGAAAAGCCTTTAGCACAATTACAAGTAGCTTGGCCATCCATTGCGATGCATATGCCATCGTTTTTGCAAGGGTTCGGATTGCAAACATTGATGTCATCAGTGTCACCGGTTGCCTCTACATTCTAAAAGGAAAATGACGATCGTTTTATTCTTCTAATTACCTTTTTTGGGTTTTAGGTAAAGATTACAGATAAAATCTGAATTGAAATGAGTAGCTCCAGAATTCCTTTCAAAAGGTCGCTTCTCCCCTATCAAGTCAATATCGAAAGTGAAATACATATCAACTAACAGAACATACCGTGCACAGTTGACCAGAAAAGCCTTTAGCACAATTACAAGTAGCTTGGCCATCCATTGCGATGCATATGCCATCGTTTTTGCAAGGGTTTGGATTGCAAACATTGATGTCATCAGTGTCACCGGTTGCCTCTACATTCTAAAAGGAAAACGACGATCGTTTTATTCTTCTAATTACCTTTTTTGGGTTTTAGGTAAAGCATACAGATAAAATCTGAATTGAAATGAGTAGCTCCAGAATTCCTTTCAAAAGGTCGCTTCTCCCCTATCAAGTCAATATCGAAAGTGAAATACATATCAACTAACAGAACATACCGTGCACAGTTGACCAGAAAAGCCTTTAGCACAATTACAAGTAGCTTGGCCATCCATTGCGATGCATATGCCATCGTTTTTGCAAGGGTTCGGATTGCAAACATTGATGTCATCAGTGTCACCGGTTGCCTCTACATTCTAAAAGGAAAACGACGATCGTTTTATTCTTCTAATTAACTTTTTTGGGTTTCAGGTAAAGATTACAGATAAAATCTGAATTGAAATGAGTAGCTCCAGAATTCCTTTCAAAAGGTCGCTTCTCCCCTATCAAGTCAATATCGAAAGTGAAATACATATCAACTAACAGAACATACCGTACACATTTGACCAGAAAAGCCTTTAGCACAATTACAAGTAGCTTGGCCATCCATTGCGATGCATATGCCATCGTTTTTGCAAGGGTTCGGATTGCAAACATTGATGTCATCAGTGTCACCGGTTGCCTCTACATTCTAAAAGGAAAATGACGATTGTTTTATTCTTCTAATTACCTTTTTTGGGTTTTAGGTAAAGATTACAGATAAAATCTGAATTGAAATGAGTAGCTCCAGAATTCCTTTCAAAAGGTCGCTTCTCCCCTATCAAGTCAATATCGAAAGTGAAATACATATCAACTAACAGAACATACCGTGCACAGTTGACCAGAAAAGCCTTTAGCACAATTACAAGTAGCTTGGCCATCCATTGCGATGCATATGCCATCGTTTTTGCAAGGGTTTGGATTGCAAACATTGATGTCATCAGTGTCACCGGTTGCCTCTACATTCTAAAAGGAAAACGACGATCGTTTTATTCTTCTAATTACCTTTTTTGGGTTTTAGGTAAAGATTACAGATAAAATCTGAATTGAAATGAGTAGCTCCAGAATTCCTTTCAAAAGGTCGCTTCTCCCCTATCAAGTCAATATCGAAAGTGAAATACATATCAACTAACAGAACATACCGTGCACAGTTGACCAGAAAAGCCTTTAGCACAATTACAAGTAGCTTGGCCATCCATTGCGATGCATATGCCATCGTTTTTGCAAGGGTTCGGATTGCAAACATTGATGTCATCAGTGTCACCGGTTGCCTCTACATTCTAAAAGGAAAACGACGATCGTTTTATTCTTCTAATTAACTTTTTTGGGTTTCAGGTAAAGATTACAGATAAAATCTGAATTGAAATGAGTAGCTCCAGAATTCCTTTCAAAAGGTCGCTTCTCCCCTATCAAGTCAATATCGAAAGTGAAATACATATCAACTAACAGAACATACCGTGCACAGTTGACCAGAAAAGCCTTTAGCACAATTACAAGTAGCTTGGCCATCCATTGCGATGCATATGCCATCGTTTTTGCAAGGGTTCGGATTGCAAACATTGATGTCATCAGTGTCACCGGTTGCCTCTACATTCTAAAGGAAAACGACGATCGTTATATTCTTCTAATTAACTTTTTTGGGTTTCAGGTAAAGATTACAGATAAAATCTGAATTGAAATGAGTAGCTCCAGAATTCCTTTCAAAAGGTCGCTTCTCCCCGATCAAGTCAATATCGAAAGTGAAATACATATCAACTAACAGAACATACCGTGCACAGTTGACCAGAAAAGCCTTTACCACAATCACAAGAAGCTTTTCCATCCTTTTCTACACAAGTGCCACCATTTCTGCATGGGTTAGAATTGCAAACACTGCCATCCACATGGTTGATGACTTCTGAAACCTATCAGTATGAATGTTATTATAACATACTTTTCATAACAAGATAAAATAAGACGGACCTGATACTGAAAGTGTTGTCTCTGAGTATACGTATGTTCAATCTGAGTATTCGTATGTAGGTAATGTATTATTTTTACGTATGAGGCATAGTGAGGTACATGGAGCTAAAATAAGACTAGAACTCATCTCACTTCATAAAATACATTCATAGGCGTATTCAGGGTCAGTCAAAAAAAGTGGAGGAGTCCAGCGTTTTTATTTCGGTCTTAAGTGTCGATTAAGTTACTTGCACGTTTTCCTTTTCTACTTTAAATGACTAAACTCTCCTCCACACAAAGTCTGTTCAACTGTTCGTACACTCTGTATCGTATTTTACTGTGGTGAACCTACTGAGCATGTTGGTCCACTGTAGTCCATACCACAATAACAGGAAACGTGTCCTTTCTTGTTGAGGCAGATACCATTGTTTTCACAGGGATTTGGTGTACATACATCAGATTTTAAAGGTCTCTAAAAATGCATAAAATATCTTGTGAACCCAAATGAAAGCACCTGGACATTTTGGGCTAAGTAAACGCTTTTGTATTAATTTTAAAAGTTAAAAGTTAATTAGTGTCACAGAAAACTTCAATTTGTACCCCTTTCATATCTATAGCGTTTAGGGAGGTTGAAAATTGAAAATTTTCTTCGTTTTTTTAAACTACACTTTTGGACCCCCAAATTAAATTTGCAGCCAAGGCCCCTGAATCATGGTGACCTGAACCATGGTGGCCCATAGCGTAACTCTAATTATTACTGCGTTGCCAGAATGCGAGTGAATTGATTGTTCTATATTGTATACACCAATTAAGCATCTGCCATTATGATTTATCAACTTGACCTCTAACTTGAACAATGATTACTTTTCTTACCGAACAAGTTGGTCCACTGTAACCATCAACGCATAGACAAATAGCTTTATCATAGCCTTTTACACACAGCCCGTTGTTGTGACATGGGTTCAGACTGCATAATCTTTTCCCAGAAGATATCTGAAATATGGCATCATACACAATGTGATTCCCAAGTAAAACCAGCTAAGGACACTTTAGAATGATATATAAACTCCATACAATGATATCCTGTCTCTAATAAAGGTTCATTCAGACAATTTACATTGACATTCAGTGCGGAGCAGAGGTTTCCTAAAAACTGGTACAGCAAATAAAGATCATTCTATGGGATCCCACAGATTACCTTTGCAATGTCATCGAATTCTTTGATTTGATCTTCTATATGGTTTTCTATGATTGCTGCCTGGTAAAATATAAGCAACAAAAGTAAAGATGAATTGAACCAAAACAAAATTCAGATGTTAGTTGATGACATGAGAGAAGTTCCAGCTTTATGACTATATCTACTTGTGCGAGTGATATGGAAATTCCTAAAAATTGTTTTCTTTTAAACTTACATTCGAAATGCAAACTATGGTAATAAAAAGGCCAATCAGAGCAACGAAAAACAGCAGTTTGGTATGTCTTCCCCATCTAAAATTGAATATATTTTGATTTTAAAACACAATATACCAGTTTCAAACGTTTCATTCAACTTCCAAAACTTTAGAAATATCGTCCAAATCCTAACAAAATGTAGAGTTGAAAGATGTTACACGTTTGATTCGTTTGCATCAGCCCTTAGGATTTTCACACGGACTATCCCCTGAGCATCCTTGAGCCTTATCATAAACCTTAAAAGTGAAATCTTGTGCCGCCGGAGGACTCCATCCTCCACATCATGCATTTAATGACATTCCGTCATCTTTTATGATCATGTCATAAACATTTCACAGGTAGGCAATCCAAAATAATCGCAACAAATAATTGATTTACCTCAATCGACAGAAATATCTAAAGATACTGGTCAACATATCGCAGAAAGGAAGAAGAAAATATTCTCTCCTTTTATATCTAAATAAATAAACTTTCAATGCAATATCGAAATGGCTTCATGTAAGTTTATCTCAACGTTTCAGACCATCAAAGTTCAATGATTATAAACCTTTTAAACCTGTCCATGGTGTAAATATATTTGGGCTAGTAACGAGATATGTTATTTCTTCCAGTAAATAAGTGTCATTGGTTAATAGGCATCACATGGCTATGCTCTTTATTTTCCCGTAGAGACGCGGAGACTCCATAAAAAAAACGTAACCAAAGAAAGATAATGAAGAAGGCTCCATAATATTACAAACCTATAAAATGTTGGAGGGGAAGTTGGAGGAGACTTTGCAATTTTTTAAATCCTTAATTAGAGTAAAAAATATTTAAAAAAGGGGCTAATGACCATATCAGAACCTCGGTCGATATTTCCCCGAGGAGAACGACTAAACGGTAAATAAGGTATTAAAATTACCTTCTTAACCAATGTATGTACTTTACTGCATGCCAGCACAACAACAGTTCGATAAAATAAACTTCAAAATTATCAAATGAATTTTAATACCATTATTTTTTCTTCTTTATAAGAAGGTCATTAATTGACAATAGGTTTTTAGAGACTCTTAATTGAAAAGGACTTAATTATGTTATGTTATGTTCTTAACAAAGAAAAGACCATTCGTAAATAAGTTGTTCAATAATATAATTTGTGTTTCAATGCAAGTATTTAATGCGATAGGATTTACAACTAAAAGTTCAGTATGTCTTGAAAATTCAAATATGCGTTATTTACAAATTTATAACGCTTGACAGTTTTCTGTTTTACATGAAAACGAGACATGTGTTGCTACTTTCTTCGTGATAACATTTTTATAAAGGACTTGGTCCAGAACGTTTGTTAAAACATGTGAAACGAAGCAGGTGTTTCGTTGTTTGTTTTGTCTATAAAAGTAATTGAACATAGTGAACTTATCATCAGCAATTCACTGATTGTTCTAAAAACCATTATTTTTTGGTAAATTTATGAAAAGGTCGATGCTTTTATTTGTACGCAAAAGCAGAATTAACTTTCTTAAGCCGAGTCTCCACACTGCAGTATAATGAAAGAAACTACATGTTACCACATGCGCAGTAGCTATTATTTTGTGAGAATTTCGAGGTGCTGGAGGAAAATAATTTCCTTTGTTCCTCGGCGAAATATACAATCACCGTGCTCTGACCTATTCAACAATTTTTGCTTACATGCAATTTATTTGTTTTTAAAACGAGGCAAAACTGGGCCATAACACAAGGTTTAAACAGAATCTCGGGCAAGATTTATTGAGGGTGTAGGAGAACAAGCGAAAAACGGTGTAACTTTTGTGGGAAAAAGTGATGTGAAAATCTGGCTTATTGTATTACTCGAACTGAAGCCGAATTTCAACGGTGCAAAATACATAGATGAGTGAGTCATACGCATTTCATTCAATTTTATTCAAATCACCACCACGACTAAAGTCTATTTAATTTTTTTGGATTTTATTTAATTTTTAGGATTTTAGAAGGGGCGTTTCATAGAGACGGGCGTGTATTTTCTTTGTGCATAATATGTCGTGGACAAAAGTAAAATATCAGTGGCGGATCTAGGGTATGTCAAAAGGTGTGGAGGAGCACATTAACATAAAATCTGTTTTCACTCCGTATCACCAATGGCCATTCTTACACGTTTTCTTTTATGGTTCAATAGCTAACATTCTCCTCCACAAATTTCGACATACCCTCTAGATCGGCCTCTGAATATGGTACAAGCATACGAACAAATAGGAATATAAAACTGTATAAATATATTTATCCCGCCCCAGTTAATGATTAATCAACTAAATATTGTAAATATTGACCGAACTAATGTCCCTCATAACTTTATTTAATATTTATCTTCAAAAAGCATACGAGGAGGAGAGTTTTCTATAGGAATATCGCTTGCTGTTACAATAAAAAAAACCTGGTTACTTACTCATCTTTGTCATCATCTCTGTATCTGACGCCCCTGTCAAATAGAGGGGCTTTATTGGAGAGGGGCGTTGAAAAGAGAGAGGCAGTTATTGAATATTTAGATTTAATGGGGGCGTTTATTGGAGAAAATATAGCAACTCTTCTTATCTCCTATGTATGGCGATTAGAATAAAATTTAGCCTTGGTTATTTGATGCGTATAAAGATGTTGAGACTCTTTACGGCTTTATCAAATAATATTTTGGTCAGCTTTTACGTTCAGTTCCAAGATTTCCTTGGCAATATATCCTTTTGTTTAGACTTTAAATAAACGAAAATATTCATGATCATTTTGGAGATATGGCTCTCTTTTTTCAAACTTTATTTTCAGTGTTTTGACCATTAAGATTTCAAATTGTTAGTAATGATGTTAGTAAATTGGTAATCTGTTTATAGTGGCCGGTCTGACAAAAGAACTATTTATTACTATAAGCAGGAATTTCCTACTTGCTTTCCAATATATCGACCCACAGGATTAAAATCAGTTTATAATGCGTCTTTTCAAAACATAATTACTAATTATTTTCTGACTGTTGTTGTCGTTATCAATTTATTATTGTTGTTGTTATAACAACGGTGAAGCATTCAGCATATTTGACGAAAGTAAGAGAGTTTAACTGGGATCGTTTGTTAAATAATGAAACTGATTTTCAACAAGGTAGATTATATTGGGGAACCTTTCAAACAGGTTCATCTGTGAAACGAGATGAACATTTCAAGCTTCTTTAAATTTCAATCGGTCCCCACCACATCCCTTGTAAATGACTGCTTGCGTTCCGTCCAGTGGTTTGGGTGAACCCTTCTTTGGATGAATGCACTTTGAGGTCTGCACATGTTGAAGGGCATAACTTTTCCCACTAATCTGTGTTTGTCTGAAACTGTCTTGGCACGTCGAAAAAGAGAACCTGATTCCTGCATCGTTATTTGTGCTTTCAGTATAGCCGCATTTCCCTGTTGCCACCTCCATTAAATTACCTCCGCTAGTGAGAAGAAACTTCGTCGAGCAGCTTTTGGAGAAAACCAACCGGTCACTGCGCACTTCCAAGCACTTGTCACTTGTTAAGTGAGCAAGAACAAACCCTACCTGTGGTGATAACGTTGGAGAGGGTTGCATGGTAGTTTTGATGCCAAGACCTAAATAACAGCATACAGAACTTAAGTCCTTTTTTTTGATATTTTTTTTTAAAATGTTTTTATTTTCAATGAACACCGTACAAAAATTATTAAGATATGCTTTTTTTAACCTGGCTGCCCTTTTTCGGTTCTAGAGTGGCGTGGTTATAGAATTAGATATTTCCAAAACAGTGTTGTTGTTGTCGCTATTTTTGGAACTTGATGTCTTAGTAACAAACATACAATAACTGTGAAGTTGGAACTGTATTTCAGATCATATTGTACCGCTCCAGGAGTTTTGGTTGATGCTTTGAAAGCTTAATGGACTGACTACCACAAAGCCTGCCACGATAGTTTCGATGCTCAAGCACATCTCTAGATAGGTTGTAAAATTATGTTCCTTCCGGTAAAATTTAAAATGAAATTCTTTTTAGATTAAAGAGACTTACCTCCACATTTGTACATCTTGTTAATCTGAGCAATGTCAATCTTGCTAAAGCCTCTTCTCTGTCCGATATATGCCCCCTTCTGTAGGACCTCTATAGTCATTCGTGAACCGTTTGAAAACGCGTAAGACCCATAATGCATCATGCTCTGATAATCGTAAGGGAATCCCAACGAGTCGATGTCATTTTTGCCTCGCTTTGTGAATTGCGATTTACCTTTAAATATCAAATTGGACATTTTTGGTTTTGCAAGTTGAGTATTTCAGTTTATGTTCATATTTTTAAGACATCTAGCTCAATTTATTCTACCTTATAACGAAAGTGTAAGAGATCTGGGATTCAAGTTTGCATAATAGGGAAAGAGCAATGTAAATAAAAGGTTCCTGT
This sequence comes from Turritopsis rubra, assembly GCA_039566895.2. Classification (NCBI taxonomy): domain Eukaryota; kingdom Metazoa; phylum Cnidaria; class Hydrozoa; order Anthoathecata; family Oceaniidae; genus Turritopsis; species Turritopsis rubra. Next base: position 7,246,956 of record CM077631.1, on the reverse strand, counting down.
ACATGAACTTTTTTTTACCCCAATAAGTCTCTATTAGAAAAGTCTGGAATGGGGTGAGGGTTGCATTTTATCGAGAAAAATGCGTAGTAAAACAGGGTTCATTCTTAGGGAGGAAATTTTGGGAAAACTTTCATTTTTTTAATTTTTTTTTTTGTGCGTGGATGGAGAAACAGATTGCTCTGGAAAAGAAGTGTTATTACTATGGTCCAATATACGTACAGCATTTCAGGTTTTCATAATGGACTTTAATGTACTTGTCCCGATCTGGTCGGCTTTGTTCATGAAGGACTCCCAGACTGTGAGCAATCTCGTGTAAAAGAGTTCCACGACTGAAACAACCACCAGCCAAAGTGATGTAATTTACCGAACGTTGGAGACCAACATATGAACTGCATCTGTAAAAGAAGCATTGAATGAATTAGACGCAAGTGAATCTTAGATACAATGAGGCCTATTGCGCTTGTTGCACGGATACAGACCTGGATTATACAGTAAAGGAGCTAAGAATTGTGAAGAGGGTTGAGAACAAAAGTACTTAGTTTTCAGTACCTTCAGATTTAGGATTCAAATAAATAAATAAACAATTGATAGCTCCCACTTACCTCTGTATAAAGACAAGTTGTCTGTGGAGCTAGGGTTAGTCAAAGAAAGTGGTGGAGTACAGAGTCATGAATTTTCTGTGAAAACATAAGTGTTGATTAGGTTATTTGCACGTTTTTCTTTTATACGCTTATTGACCGTGCTCTCCTCCATAAATTTCGACTAGGTTCTAGAACCGCCACTCGGTTTAGTGTGATGTACTTCAATCTCAAACAAGGAACTAATCATCTTAAAATCTTCTTGCAAGACCAATTAGTTCTACACGCTTTCTTCACAACGTTAAACCATAAGTCATTAGAAACCTTTCTAGTCTAGAAGTCTATTCTGAAGTTCTATTGTCGGTATTTTTAACTCAAACTGCCCAGTGGGCGAAATCTTCAAAAAATCTCTGCGGAGGAGTGTTGTTTTATTGAAACATTTCTATAGAAAACACTCCTCCGCAGAGACTTTGAAGATTTTGCGCACTGGGCATGGAACTTTAGTTTGTTTTTCAGATTTTAACTTCTGTGGATTGGTTGGAATTCTATCATGTGATCAAAAAGTGAGCCAAACAAAGTTTGCCAATTGAAAAGATAAAAAACAATAACCTGCTATAATAAAAATTATGTCTGGAAGACGAGGGAATTTTTTCTAATGACCATATGGTTAAAACTTAAAATACACGATATACAAGAGATTTTTGCCATTAGTGTTTACTTGGAGGCGAGTGTAATGCTTTTTATCACAAAGTCAAACAAACAGATTATCTACCAAATTGAAATCATCAAAAATTAATAGGTGTAAAGTTCAGACCATACATTGAGTATAAAGTCAGGCTAATGCCGCTATCTTTCAAATATTTTATATGACTTTTATCACCGCAAATTGGCAGATAAACACACCCGCTTAAAGATTGTTGGAAGTGTCGAGAATTTCGACCATTTCTCCAAAGGAAACTGGCCATTCAAGTGATTTAAATTTATATTAAACATCTGTTATCAAAGAAATAAATTTAGTTCGCAACATCAACTTCAAAGCCAGGGTTTCTTTGCTATACAGACGGTAACGGAGTTCCTGGGCTTCGAAGTTGTTCGCTATATAATGGAGCAGATGGGTATTTTCCAGCCAAGAAACCAACTAAGAATTGTGGATGACGATTGGTTAAATGTAACAATGTATATAAATACGAACCCACTTCCAGGAACAAAACGTATATATTGTTTCTGAGGTGCTGTGTTACTTCTTCGAACAAAACGTAAACACGTGTTCTTTTCGTAGTCTTTCATGGCATCTTCCAACTTTTTTTTGTGATATTGACTAGATTCTGAAAACATATGAGAATTATTACTCGGACGACTACGCTGTGATACCTTTTCTAATTGCGTACTCCTCTTGATGTATTTGTGTTTGGTGGGAATAGGTTCGGAATGTTTTATACCTTATTGGCCTTTTTTGCGCCTGCCCTGAATGGCGTTAATTTTCATGATTTGGCGTTAAAAGCGTCGGTGCCTGTGAGAGTTTGACTGTGGACTTTTCAAAAATAACGCCAATAAAGATCGCCGTAGAAGGGGCTGGCGTCAAATTTGGGCCGGCGTAAAAAGGGCCAATAACATAACTGAATTGTTAAGATACAAGTTTATCCAAACTTTGATAGGAAAATAATCAACATGATATATAAGAGAACATTTTAAAAAATCAGTCTTATGATAAGATATTCCGCTTTCTTGTCACTAACTAATCCCAACTTGAGTAACCAAACCCACCACTTTATAAAACCAAGGACGCAAACACTAGTTGTCTTTACCTGCTTCCAATTAAAGATTTAAATACTCTTGCACTCACCAAATTTGGGATCCATCTCGTAAGGTATTGGCTGTCCATAAGGCCAATGCTTGTAATAACCGCCTTTTTTTGTGATGGCGTACGAGTGCAACATAGCCTTCTGTTCGTCGTTAAGAACCATATCGCCTTCATATAGACTGGGATCTGAACAAAAGGGGGAACAAAAGTCCACGAAAATAAAGTTTAGCCGATGGGCCATTTGTTTACAGATCCAGAATAATTTTGCCAACATAAAGGCTGTTTTCCTATTAGGCGGAATCCTCCACGCGGAGTCGCCCGAATTTGATTTGGCGGAATTTGCGCATTTATAGTTGAACAAGAAGCTGAGCAGCATGAAACGGGAGAGTGAACAGGGCTATTAATAAAAATGCATATAGGAAGCTGAGTGAGGTTTTAGCATATTTAATAATTTCAGCCAAAAAACAGAATTATTCATTGATGTTTCTCATCAAAATATTTGCAATTGACGTTTCGCAGAGGAGGAACACAAGCTGGTTTTAATACGGGACGCTCTTAGCTCTCCCGTAATAAAAAGCTACTATAGAGATGTCCACTAGGCGAGTTGTCCGTGCGGACTATATAAAATCGTAATTATATGAGAAAACTATAAGAAAGCTTTACAGCTATTAACTCAGCAGCAAAAATATTAAACTTGGATTTGGGCATCGTAAATAGCAAAGGAAGCCTTGTAATCTCGCCATAGAGAGTCAGCATAATTTAATCAATATACTCTTTCCACGAACGTTTACGTTGAAAAACATTGTTAAATATTATAAGTTACAGGCGAAAAGTCCATTATTAAGTTACTTTCTCTTTTATAGTGAATTAGTCAAACAAAAGAAATATTTAATTCGCGTGGGGGAAAAAAAAAGAAAAAGCCGCCGAGTAATAAATAATTGGTTTTAAAATACAGAGTGTTCTTTCAAACCACCTATAACTTCTCCAGTGATAAATGTGTTTGAAAGAACGAAGGCTTATACCGTAAACTGGATTTGCTGCTGGTTTTGACATGATGTGACTCCTAGCTGAAATAAAATCCTTACCTTCCATGTATTTGTTCCATTCAGCTCCAATAGATAAGACAAGAATTGCTCCGTAAACGAAAATACAGCGAAACATTCCCATTTTGTTGTTCAACATTTGCACCATTTGGTAATTTTATAAAAAACAGACTTTTATATATTGTTATTCCACAAAAGAAATGCTTTGTTTCCAGGGATTTCTTAAGAAAATTTGAAGCTAGGAGGGAGAAACGTCTTGGGCACTGGCTTTGTAACAAACAGTTTGTCATGCTGTGTAAATTATCCACAGCTGGACAAACAAACGTTAAAATGAGATATAAACTTTCCACTCGACTTCTAAGGGTCCCGTTTTTCTGGTAAGTTTGAAGTTTTAACCTTTCCGTTAATGTATTGTATTGTAGTGTAACTTTATTTAAAGGCATACCGAACTACCCAGGGTATCTCTTATTTTGAGTTCGAAAACTCAGGAGAAGTCACCGCGTGTTACATGTTTTTGAATTATGCAGACCAGAAAGTAACGCTGGTTGGTCTCCTATCTTTCCTCTCGCCATCAATTTGTCTCTATTGCCGGTTCTGATTATAAATGTGTCCGCCATGGTGTTCCTCAAGGCTCGGTCCTAGGACCTCTATTGTTCTTAATTTACCTAAATGATCTGCATTTTGCACTAGAATCTTCAGAGGTTACACCTATTTCAGTTTGGAAATTCTCTGGAATGTATAAGTCAAAGTATAAGTTCTGACCTTTCTCACTTGAGCAGTTGGCTAGATGCCAACAAAATTGCTTTAAGCACTGCCAAAACGGAGTACATTCTTTTTAAAAGTAGACACATATAACCCTATTCTGCATGGGGGGGGGGGGGGGGGGGGGGGGGGGGGGGGAATTTTGTGACTTTTCCTAACTTTTATTAAGGTTTTTTGAAAATTAAAAAAAAAAACAGGTGACCGCGCCCTTTTTTCCGGGGGTGGGCGTTTTGTCAAACATGGGTGTTTTTTTTTAAATTAAATGCCTTTTGTTTTCCTGATTGGAATGTACTCAATCAACTTAATTTTGTAATGAATTGAACTTTTGTGATTACCTGTTGAACTTTGGAGTAATTTACGGACCAGTTATAATAATTTACAAACCAGATTTGACAATTTACAGACCAGATTTTTTATTTACAAAGCTGATATATCAACTATTTTGGGAAGCTGTTTTTGAAGGTTGTTCTATTCATTGCATTATCTGCTACTTATTTTTGTGTAAGAGAGCCCTTTTCTATCTTATTTCAATCAGTTGTAGTAACATGTAGCCAGATGTCCAAATCTATATTTCTCAAAAAAGTTTCACAATTTTCAAATTTTTGATCAATTACCAAATTCTCCTAACATTAAAACTAGGCGTTGTGAAGTGAAGTGTGATTTACTTTAAACCACTTTTCGGCATTTTTTTTCCAAACGCTGAATTATCTTATCGATAGTATAGTATCACATGTATGTAAGGTGTTATCAAAAGCTAAGATCCAGATTTCTGATTGGTCGGTTGCAAAAATAGATGTTAAACAGATGTTAAAACAGATCCTTGTGAAACTCCAAGTAAACCACTAACTGAAGGTAGAACCAACTCGCAAATGGCACGCATTTTACGATTTGATTTAAACTTTAAATTTTAACTTTAAACTATTATAACACAAATGAGTGAAGTTTCGCAATAAGAAGATCGTGCGTTAAGCAATCAATCAAAGGACTTGTTTGGCTTGTTTACAACCCGGCACAAGCTGTCTATTATATGGAAAAAGTTCAAACGAGCCAAAACCGCGCCAACTCGTTAACAACCCGGGAAAAAATACTCTCGACATTGCTCAGCGTCTATTATTGTTAAATAGTTGAGTTACTTCGCATGCGCCAACTTGTTTCTGTCCCGGGATAAGCTATTACATGAGCGAGCCAGATCGCTTCAAGTGGGTTGACCCGGAAAAACCAGCCAGCTCGGCAGGTGAGACAACCAGTTTTCAACCCGCCTCATATAATCGAAACTTTTTTTATGACCAATTTTCTGCGAGTCGGGTTGTGTTTAAAAATAGATTTCCCTTTAAACGAGCCAGCACCAGGTCAACCCATCTCGTATAATCATGACCCCTTAGGGCTGTTCTAATGGATAAAATTAACCTCGGTAAGCGGGAAAACGTTTCTACGTTTTTACCGAAATCCTACTTAATAATTTAACTTAATAATTTGTGGAGGTATTTGCACATTCCCTAATTCGAGTCTCGCTTCATTTGAACTTCATTCGAACCTTGCCTAGACCCTAGACGTTAACATTCTTTCATATCCAGCTGCCTAAACTCTGGGTCACTCACAAATGGAATATTTCAGTAATTCAAGCTATATTTCTGGTTGCATCACAACGAAAATATACCACCAGCTAATTCGAACTTTCGTAAAGTCATAAAAACAAGGAATGAAAGCGAATGAGAGTACAAATACACTGATCTAAACATAAAACTGGATCGAACATTCTACTGTTTAAACATGGAAACATAATGGACAAGCTATTCGAGGCCCCGAGTAAAAAATAAAATGGCCGCTGCCGCTTTCGTTTGCGATTTTAGTGTGAGAAAATGCGTTTTTTAAAACGATAAGTGATGCAAATTAAATCGTCCGATAAAGTTTTAAGGGTTTTATAGCAAGAATTTTTTCAAAAGCCCAACGCACTTTATTCTTCCTGTCCTTATTCCTGTAATTCCTTTTACAGGTTTAACTTTGCCCTGCCCACCTACGGTTTAACCTCGCGTGCTGCTTTTCAAGGTTTCCTAAACACAATAAAGCATGCTAGCCTGCAAAGTCAGCAACAAATATGAAAAAATATATCAACAGACAATTTCTCCCACCACCATCGTTCACTCAGTATCTTGTCTAGATTCTTGCAAAACTGTTTTACAATTGATTCAATTAAATACAATTGGAATTACAATTAAGAAGTGCATCAAATTTATTATTTATATAAAATTTGGAAAAATATCGCAAATTAAATTCAAGAATTTCACAATTATAACAAATAGAAGGATAATAAAATTAGGTCCAACACAATGTTGTTTTCAAAACGTGTAAAGTATACATTTTTGACGTAACCAACTCTTTCAATGGGGCTAAAATCCACCTTATCAATTAGTAAATTTTGGCTTCGTACAATTTAAACAATGGAATTTATGAATAAAAACTTATTTCAAAGTTTTGGATTTTACCAATTCAGTTGTTCTCTGGATAGCATGTCTAATTCATACATGTTTGATAATTTCTGTATATAAGCAGGATTTATAAGATCTATGATTCATGCTTTAGATCAAGGCCTTCAAATTGGATCAGATTTCTTTGCAAAAAGCCCCTTCCCATCTCCTTTTCCCTTAGAATGGAAATTTTCGGTTCATGTATACTTAGTGGGACCTTAGCGATCGATCTCAAAAATCGATCTCCAAAATAATAGGATGTTCGATCCAGTTTTATTTTTAGATCAGTGGTACAAATGGTCCCGTGAGAGAAAGTTTTTTTCTTGTTATTTTAACGCTATTTAACTGCGAACGAAAAACGGGGGTATGTTCATGCAAACGTTATCAAGAATTTGAAAACAACAGTATAAAAAATGCTGTCCGCATAGCACAAACATTTAAGCGTTTGCATACAAAATGTTTTATCTAGGTGAATAAAAAGATATGTTGTGAACAAAACTGTTTGAACTCGGGATAAATTATCAGTTAACAAAATGGAAACTGTGGTAGACGAAGCTTTATTTCTATATATTAATTAATTCGCATATTTAAGAAACAATAGACTGAATCTCATTGGATCTTTTTTTGTGAATTCAAATTCAACTGTTATCAACTGTCAGTGTGGGTTAAACCTGGCTCTCTCTTTCCCTCAAATCATATCAACTAATAAAAATAGGGAAGGGAAAGAGTCAGGTTTCCTAGCTAAGAAAGGCCCAATATTCACTCTACAATTTTCATAAAAAAAATATTAAAATCGTTTAGAAATACTGAATTCCTTTTTGTTCATGTCATATAATATAATGTTTACATGTTTATGCTGTAGTTTAAGTAACTTTATGACTGCTTTACAAAAGTAAATACCCCTATTGCTAAGATAAGCAGAATTCTTTATACCATCGACTTGGTTCTCTATTACAAGATTATGTGCTTATAAAAACATTTAAAAAAATTGATCCAGCCTAATCAATTTCTTTTAAATTATTTTTGAAAGCATAACGAAATTGATTCGGTCATTCCAGCACAAACGATGTGATTAAACAAGAAACAAAACGAAATTATACCTGGTTATTCGCCTTTTTTATTTATTCATTATATTTTATCACCTTCTTCTTTTATATTTAATTTTCTGTGAATGCCTGTTTAAATCTTTTAATTTTTCTGAGCACAGAAACATTACTTTTTGGTATTTGACAGGGAAACATATTTATTTTGCTTAGACTGTGAATTTTCCGTGTTTTGTTTTACTCCACACGTTCGTGTCGTAAGTAAGTTCCATAAGACTAACTGTACGATTACAAACTATTAGATCAGAGGCGGATCTAGAGTGTATGTCGAAAAATTTGTGGTGCAAATGTTATTTAAAACATAAAAGAAAATAATGAGCCCATTGTGGTGATACAAACTGAACACAGAAATTATTTTAATGTTATGTTAACCCTGAATCCGCCGCTGAAGATTGCAAAAATATAACAATTTCTTTTATGTACACGTCATCTGTTCACGTCATCTGGAATCTTATCCTCTAGAATATGGGTGAATCTAGGGGAAACTTGGGTAAAAAGTGAGAAGCGAACAAAAGCATAGGAGATTTCCAATGGACTGTTGTGATCAAAATGGCAGAAGTTTGCTAAACATATTGTACGACAAAACCATTTTACTCAATTGGTGATGTCTTTTCCCCATATTCGTTACTGCTGGCTCTTGGTCAACACAAATTGGAAATTTTCATTTTAGGCCTAATATAAAAGTCTCATTAACCGCAAAACACTTTATATGGATCGTACCCAGACTGCTTTGCTTGTTTTGCTGTGTGTTGGTTTGATCGTTTCATTCCTCCTGCTCGTCACATCTGTTGCCCAGCAACACATCTGTCAATGGAAAACAGGTAAGCAAACCTAGGAACTTATACGTATGCTAACGTCTGTGGAAGAGAGTGAGAATAATTGAACACTAAAGGAAAAACGCACGATATCCATTCCTCGATGCTACGGGCGTTCATATTAATGTTGGAATATTTAGGGATAAGACCTTAAGGAAAAAAGGGCGTTTAAAAGCTAAATGATGATGTTGTTTTGGCGCCACTTGCAAATTTTATGCATAATTTATACAACGGTGGCATATTAAATACCAGGAGATTTCTCTGTTTACAGCTCCCTCCTCTCCTTGTTGTTTCTTCATTGCTTCAACCATTTTTGTCTTGTGAAATTTATTCGTTTTCCAAGTATACAACTAGGAGAATACATGTGGGGAAGATCAACATTTAGCATATGTGTACCTTATCGGGGAAAAAAATCGGGGAAAAGTGACTAAAATTTTGGGGTGGTGTCCTTTTTTAAAAAACCTTCCTTGCCTATACACCTGTTTTCTACAACTTAGTTTCATGCTCTAATAAAATAATAATAAAAGCAATAATAAAAAGTACCTGAGTCGACATTTTTTGTAGATACAACGCAATCACTATGCAAGAATCAATCAACCATCGAGGACTTACTTGAATCCGTTAAACGTCTTAACGTAACTGAGTTAGTGAAGTTCCAAACCGTTATTTCGTCAAAACTGGCAGATTTTCGTTTCGTTGGGAAGATAAGGAGTAGAATGGATAGGGACGAGCTATCTGAGAAAACACGCATCGAAAAAAAATTGAAAACGCATTTTGAACAAACGACAGCTCGTTCTAATGATTCATGCAGGAGAGACATTCTCATAAAGCTGGAACCAGCCCGAGTATGTATGGTCGCGCGTGACTTGAATTTGCATAAGAAGACAATGGACTGTCGAAATCGAACCAATCGTAAGCTGAGATTTAAACATGACTCTGGCAATGTTATTATTCGATTTTAAAGAGAGAGAACGTGAAAAAAAAAATATAAACTAAAAAAAAGAATATTGCATAAAAATATCATAAATAAATTCAAAAATATACACCGACGGGAAACATCGTAATTTGCTTGTAAATTTTCGGTACACCGACGGAAAACATCGTACTTTACTCGTAATTTTTCTGTACACCGACAAAAACATCGTACTTCACTCGTAATTTTGGAATTTCGTTCATAAAAACTTGTTTCTAGGTAGCTGTCATTGGCCTTGATTTCAATAATTTCTGGTGACCTATTTTGTGAAAATAATAATTCCTTTCGAACTGACGGTTGTATGATGGAAAAAGATCTCTCTTAAATCCCTGGTTCGAATAATCCGCGTGTTTCTGAGGTGTCGAATATCTCGGAAACGGAATCGAGTGACATCGATTCACAGCGTTACGTCCGAAGTTGCTGGTATTAAGTACTGATTTCTCCTGTTTGGAAAATCTTGATCCAGGTGCTGACCAAGTTCGACGAAAAGGAAGGTTTTCAATTTCTACGTATTTCATCTTTGTTTGTTGTGTCTCTTTCGTAGCTCTGTCCTCCACCGGAAGGCTTAAGTGTTTTAGCTCACGCTTTTGTCTTTGCAAGGAAACCAGCTCTTTTTGAATTTGAATTTTATCGTGATTAAACTCTTTCAGCCACAGCCGTTGAACCTTCTCCAGTCTCTCTAATTCCACTCGATATTTTCCATTGATATTTCGATTCTGCCGTTGTATGGTCGGGTTATCGAGCCAATACTCTGATTTTGCAATAACGGGGCAGTTGATTGTATAGCTTCCCTTTTTCATAATACTTACGTTCCTCCTCCTTCCTGTTAGAATCCTAATTCAAAATCACAATATAAGTTAAATTAATAAAAAAAATGCCAACTAAACTTTAAAATAAACTTTTTAGGATTATCGATTTTTTAACAATAAGACGTTCATTCCATTATGCGAAGGTTTCTGATATTAAATGCGTTTTTTCTAAGGACTCTTTAAAACTCTTCCAATTGTTTATGTTTTAAAGAAAGTGCTTATCAAGGTTATTAGTGAATCGATTGCTATTGTGAAAGATCTTGTGAGAGTTCTGCTCCCGACATGACTATAACATATAGTCATTGAAAATACTGGAAGACATATTTCATTAGAAAATTCTCACACGAATGTGGAAATGTTCATACGAGTCTGTTAATGCTGTTAATACACGTTTTTTCGTAATCATAGTCGTTAGAAAATTCCCTTGCCTGGACAGTTTCTTTTGCACTCAAACCAATAGAAACCAATAGAAATTAACCATTTACTATCATGTGATCAAAGTGCTAAAGTGAATTGTTTTACTGACAATTTCGTCTCACTATAGATTCACGGTGAAAAGTCTGGATAACAATGTTTGAAAGAACGTGGCAAAAATTCGACAAAGACCTCGCTTACCGAGACAAATTTTATGAGGTTGTTTGCACTATTAAATAAGGCAAGAAGAAATCGTCAGTTGAGGTACAGTGATTTCTCACTGTCTCGAACACCCTCTATCTCAAACTTCTTCCTATCTCGAACAATTTTCTCGGTCCCTTCGACAATTCTGTAGCCCTGGAGCTGTTCTCTATCTCGAACTCTCTCTATATCTCCAACAAATTCCTTGGTTCCTTACGAGTTCGAGATAGAGAGAGAGTCCACTGTATATGTAAAATAAATGTGGGTACTCGCCTCCTGTGGGGAAGGACACGATTCAAATCCTGGACGGATCTCGCCAGAGACTATAACAGTGTGAATCAATCCATTCAGCTTAGTACTTAGCTTGAGAGCAGGATTGATGTCTGAGGGGGTTGTCTAGTTGAGCAGTTGAAGCAGACATGTGGTTTCCGTAGCCCAAATGCTCTAGGACCTCCTACATCGACTGACCGCATGCTGGCCAGTGGATCAATGCTTAACGCATCTTTAGCGGTAAGTTAACAAACAAGTTGACTATGGGAGGGGAGACATTGAGATAAATGGATATGCCCCAAGGACGTTAAAACTTCTCGTTACTTACTTAGTAGTTCTTTCGTGAATGATGCCTTCAATTAAACTTCATCCAACGAAAGTTATATGAACACGCAAGCCAGTTGATGTGCCTTTTCAGTACACAAAATGGAGCCGGCGTTGAATGGTGTTGAATGGTGTTGAATGGTGTTGAATGGATTTCTATTCGTTTTTTTCTCTTTTTTTAACAAATAGCAGTTTTTATTCTCCTTTGTGAACCACAGCTATATCATAAAAAACATTTTTCCGAGAGATGTATTGACCCTTACACAAAAAAGCTTGGCAAATAATCTGCAATATTTTTATAATTGTTTTTATTGTTCTATTTCTGGTGTTGTTGTTGTTGTTGTATTTTTTTCTCTCATTATTTTGCTCACCAACATGGTTCATTTTTAAGTGTTTTTAAGATGTACTTTGGTATCGTAAACATCAAAATATCAGAAAAAAAGAATTTTCACACGGTTTCCAAACAGGTGAATGAAGACTTGACGGGCGTGGAAATGAAAACGGCGTCATAAAGGTTCTCACTCTTCATCATTATCAAATATTTTAAGAGAAGAAATTTTTTTCCGCGAAAATTTGATATTCTGAAAATTTCTTCCTAACAGCGAATAATATATATGCACACGGTTTTAACAGAATCATCAAACTTCAGTTCAACCTCAGCGAAATAAATATTTCGCTAACCACAGCCTAAAGAAATGACGCTAAATATTTTTCAGAATTTGCTGAGAAGATTGTTATTGCTTACCCTTGCACCTATAAATATCTAATAAGCGCCGGATCTCAATTAAACAACGCCCTACATTGGACCTCCTAATTTCTATTTGGCCGGAAATTAATCCCATAAACCTTTGCACGAATATGCGATTTCTATTTATTTATTTATTAACCAAATTTAACCCAGTTCTGCAAGATTAAGTCTGTGGGCAGTTGTTTGAAAAAGAATATTTGGTTAATGAATGTTTGCTTTCCAAAATTATCATCATCATCAGGTATTTCCTGCAGGTTCCTAAAGATATTAATATGGACGTTTCAGAAAGGCATGGTCGCCAAGAAGGATGCATGTTCCCTTCTTATTTAAGTAAAGCTGATGGCAAAAGTGACATTGTCATGACAATAACACCAGTTCCTCTGAAAATACTGCCAAGGTCTTTAATCCACTATAATGTTATATGCCAGCGACAGATCGAGTGTGTCAAAAATTGTGGAGAACATTAACACAATTTCTCTTTTCAGTATGTATTGTATGCTTATTTGCAGATTTTTCTTTTATGCTTTAATAGCTAACATTCTCCCCTCCACAAATATCGACATAGACTCTAAATCCTCCGCTGTATGTCAAGACCATCATGCTGGGTTAATATTGTTGTATACCAGAACAAAGCAAGCACTACTAATTTGTTTCATTATTTTTTTATGACAACATTAATTGCGTTCATGAAAGCATCAAAACATCTCATCAAAACATTTGTCATGCCTAAAATGCACGATGTTCTAGAAAGGAAACGGCTGAAAATGTTATTTTGACGTAAAGTACGAAAAAGATCTATGGAGGAGTCAAAGAAATGACAGACTTGTTTCAACAAAAATGATTGTTCAAAATTGTTTGCAAAATGGTCTGCCATTTTCTAAAAGTAATAGAAATTTTAGAGGTCTGTTCTGTTGCAAATGAGTTGTACCCTACCAAGGATAGAAACGTCAGGGATGCAGGTTAGGCGGACAAAATTAACTCATTCCTTAAGGGAATAAACTTATTTTCTTGGATGAAAGTTTTGCACAAATCGAGGAAGAAGTTTCGAAATTTTGGCAAGATTTTAACACGAAAAGGACAATACAGCCGACTCCCGGATATCTCGAACAAGTCTCCATCCCTTCAGCGTTTACGGTCTGACGTCTTACAAATTGTTCATTCGAACAAGCTATTTTTCGAAAAACCACTTTTGAGTTTGCGATAGCGAAAGTCGACTTTTAGTTAGCCATAACAATCAACAATCGCCGTCGACTGAGAATTTTTGGATATTTCGTGAAAATGCATAACCAAGTAGTCAAATCAAAACAATGATAATCACCATAGCGATCATATGATTTTATGATCATCTTACGTCATTTTGACACGTTATTCTTAATAAGCAACAAAAATGGACAACTGAGTCAGGATGCGACATATAAACATGGGAATGGCGACTTCGTTTAATTCAGTTTACATGTGGGACCAAATGCTCCTTTCATTTGTTCTTTTTACTTTCGTTTTCTTTGTATTTAGTTTTCGAGGTTTTATTGTTGATTTGCTCGCTGGACAAACCATAACACTGGGCTGTTACTTAGCAGTTGCTTGGGCTTTGTTTCTTTGACAGATTTGAACCTGTTGATTATAAAATGTTGCATAAAAAAGCGTATTTTGATTTAAAATGAGAAAAAGGGTTACAGAGAACGTGACTTAATCTACTCCTATAAGATTTAGAATATTATAGCTATTCGAGTCAACAACTGGGAAGTAGATTTATAACTCTCATCCTGTTATCCCCCTCTATATCTTGCAGAACAGCAGATTGACACACAATCATTCTTCACGTCTGTATTAAAAGGTTTCAATTTTGAATTCGAGGTCAGTTTTGTGGAAGCTGTTCACAACCCTTCCTTGAACAAGATTAACCCAAACATCTGCTGAACGTGATTTTATTTCTTCAAAAAAAAAAAAGGTCTTACATGAAATTATTAGTTAATATACTTTTTAAATTGCCCTTGGCTTAGTGAGTAAGACCAGGAGGACTCAACTTTAGACAATCTTCAATTCGGCAATTAATTTTTCCAAGCTCTAAAGGAAAGAAGAGATTTCAGAATTCGAAAAATGCGCATAAAAAATGCTCATAGAGAATAAGAGGGCATCAAGTGAGGAATAGAAGTTGTCAAGTAACACCTTTTAGAAGTAGGCCATGCCATCAGTTTATATACAGCAAACTTTACACATATACATAGTGAAAGTCATTGCACATGCTCACACACAACCGGAGGTGAGATCTAGCTAGAACGGGACGCGTTTCACACTTGTTAGGGCTCATCAGCCGCCCATAGCAGTCTTCCATTTAACCATAAAGGTCAATGGAAGTCGATCTCTTCGCTGGCCCAAAAAGATGTCTACATAGCCACCCTGAGATCGCTTTTGGTGTCAGTTGCGACCACTTACGGAATAGGTAAGTATTACGCAATAAATAAGGTTTGATCTGAAGATCGCATCCTCCTTTGGACGCTACATTGATTATACATACCTTGACATCCCAAATAACAATTCTACCATCCAAACCGCTTGTTGCAAACTTACTGACACTGTCACGGCTACCATCATGACGATTAATTTCACTATAGCAAATAGGTAAAAGACGGAACGTTAGAAAAGGAATCACAATTCTGTTAACAACATCATCCTCTTAAACCAAAGCAGTTACCAGAAATATATCAAACACACATTCGGAACCCAAACAGAAAATTTTAAACACATAAAAACGCGAGGCATCAAGTTACTTACGTGATACAGTTTGTATGGGTGGTAAGCGACTTTTCCTGTTTAGTCCCAGTGGCACGCTTATCCAAAGATCGGAACCTTTCCATAGCACTCATCGTCTCTTCTTCGTCACCCTTTTTAACTGGCTGATCAAGTTTAGCCATGAATGACACCTTGTTTCCCGCATGAGAAAAGGTCATTGGAATAAAATTGTGACCTGAA
Organism: Turritopsis rubra; assembly: GCA_039566895.2. NCBI lineage: Eukaryota > Metazoa > Cnidaria > Hydrozoa > Anthoathecata > Oceaniidae > Turritopsis > Turritopsis rubra. Next base: position 7,231,680 of record CM077631.1, on the reverse strand, counting down.
CAGAAAGATAGCTTAGACATTCATAAATGTACCCGTATATCTAGTGCATACCTACTTGATTCATAAAAACTAATAATGCTTGATTTTAGTGCAAAATATTGGAGATGAAATAGACTTTATTAGTATACAAATGCTTCGCTATATGTCTACCTAACGTATTGGTATCTCAATAGTTTGTCTAAACAAGACACGATCATCAATAGTTTGCGGTCAAAACTTTGCTATTTTGGTCTGGGATAAGGAGTTTATGGTTACGTCATGTCTCGTTCTTTCAAACAACAAAAAAAGAGACTTTCAACCGAAAAGTTTTAAGATAACAAGCCGTTAGATAGACACACTCTTTGATTAAAATTCTTGTACCAATAATGGAGATGCGATCATAAAAGATTTTGGTTGAAAGTTTCTTATTTTAGTTGGAAAGAACTACAATGTTCTCTTTAAGCCAGACAAAAATAACAAAGTTTTGACCGCAAATTATTGATAATAGTGTCTTGTTTAGACAAACCTATATATGAAAAACAACATTAGGAAAAAAAATGAAGTGTTGCAAACTGACCAAAAATGTCATCATATAAACATCTCTGATCATACAGTCTGTTTTTTCACCAAAAACTAGTCCTGATTACACTTCCTGTAAGATTATTCCTCCACGATAACATTAAAATGAATGTTTCTTACCACCAGCAACTATGGTTCCTTCAGATAACCACATGCACGAGGTAAAAGGAAGATCCTTCAATTTGCAGGTACCAACCTCTGCACTCTCACCACCCTCTACAACTGATATACTGGAATCGTGTCCCACCCAGGCAATTTTTGAGCCTGACGGAGAGAATGCAATGCTATGCACCCATCCACCTAGAAATAATAATAATAAAAAGAGTTAAGAGTGGAGCAGAAGAAAGCTTTAAACATTAACCAATCTTTTTTCTCTCTTTTTATTGAAAGAATTCCGTAACACAGATTTGGGTTTTTTTTAGTGTAACGTGATTGTTATAGTTGTACAGTCAATCTCGCTCGATCTCTAACTCTCAAAAAACACCAGAAAACAGTTCAAGATAGCGAGAACTTCAAAATTCAGCGAATGAAATACGCTATAGTTCGATATATCAAACAGATCGAGAGAGCATGTATTCTAGCGTATAATTATAGACCGTCGCTAACTCGCTATGGTATATACACTTTAGTCCATTTTTTCATATTGGCTTGTTACAGGATCTGATAACACATTTGGCCAATCATTCATAATTATCAACTTTTGTGTATGGCCCCAATCTCTTTTTGATAGCAAGGTCATATGATAAAATCGTCTATATTTATAGGGTAGTGTATTCGAGATTGTGGGAGTAAACTGCAGTTCTTTTGGACAAAACACTTTCATTTTCCATTCAAAGATGTTTAAGAAAACACAATGTTAATTAAATGATAATTTATGAAAATCTAGACTGGAATAGATTGGAAAGTGGAACCTCGATCATCCTCCACTACAACCTATCAAAGGTTAATTAAGTTTGATCCTGTCGTCAAACTTATATAAGAACATCTCCCGAACAGGCATTGCCAATCACCAACTACTATGACTTGGCCATTATTAAAGGAAGTATCGTATATACTTGGAGAAAACAAATTATCATTATGATACCAAAGCAGGGAATAAAGTGTTAAGTTTCTGTGAAGCTTTGTACAAGAAGTGTGTGAAGTTACGAGCAGCAAAAAAGATGATAACTTTATGCAATTAACACAGCACAGCAACATAGCTGCTTAGAAATTTCACAAGTCCATCTGTGCAAATTATTTTACCTAGTATAAATTCCCTTTTAATTCTTATTTTTGCAAAGCTATTTTTCTTTCCTAATTCATGCCCTACAAAGACAAACTGTATTTCAGAATTCCTTCCAGTAACTCCATTTCAATCAAAATCTATTCTTCATCCACCTAAAAACTAACTATAAACTTACCATGCCCATTGGAGAATTCACCCATCAAAGCCCCAAAAGGCATTTTCTTGCCCCAGTTTGTCGCTTCAGGCTTGGCTTCAATTTCCTTGATGTAGGCAGAAAATACCCTTGCCTTGAAATCCGAAGACGAGGCTGCAAGTAAGATATTGTTCGGATGCCAATCCAACGACAGAACTGTTGAACGAATTGGCTTTTTAATGTGCTTGCTTACCCACCTGAAAGCAAAGGATGGACAAGTCAACTGAAGTGATATGAACACTGTCACACATAATTTTAATCAAGAAGAACAAGAAAAACGTTGAATACCATACCATTGGTTTTCCTTCTCATAATAACAGACAGAAATCAAACGTGCACTGCTCGAAACAGCAAATTTGTCCTCTGCAAATAAAAAGAAAAGTTAGACATCAGAAATTTGAAATCAAGAAATCAAGACATCAAGTGTTTGCGAGAACACCAACAAACTTGAACTACATGTACCTTGCGGCGACCATCGTACAAAGGTAGCAGCTCTATTTATACGCAAGATCACAAGGGTTGGCTTCCATTTACCACTTTCTTCTACCCATACGTAACCATTACGATCGGCACCACAAGTGACAATTCGATTACTGTTTGGGGCCCAATCAATGCCTGTAACTGTTTGATGATGCTAGAAAATAATTGAGAAATACCAAATTAATTATGATAATCTCCTCTTAGTGCCTCTTGTTAGTGCCACCAAATATTTCAAACATAAGCTGGTAGAAGTCTCGAAACTCTTGAAATGAAGCTGAGGATAGTCAACAATCCATATATATCACCACAACAATATCACACACTCTGTATATCGTAGAAGATAACCAAACATGATAAATACAACCACATACACCATTTCTTCAGACAATTATTTGACCTTTTTTATTCTTCACTTACTTCACTTAATTTAGCTTCTTCTTGCCATTTTCCACCAGCTTTTTTGTAAATCAATACATGATTATCATTTGCTGAGATTGCAACTCCTGTAATGAAATCACAAAACTCTTGAAATGAAGATGAAATTACAGGTAATTTGTGGCCACATATTAACAGAATCTCGTTATTGCTCTCCATCATTGTTTTTAAAATAAAAGGTGATGAAGAATATAAGGAGTTTCATAGGAGAAAAACAGATTTTTTAAATATTTGAAAGTAAAGTAAAGGCCATAAAAGATGCCACTGTTGTTATAAATCGGATGTTTAAAAGTACGGTGATAAACAAAAGCTTGTTGTTTAATATTGTCAGTTAAACGTTATAAGCTGAGTTTGTACATAAAATTAGATATTATATTGCTTACACTTCAATATGCTCTACAATATAGTTCTCCCTATTCATCTATTCACCCTACTTAATATCCAGTCTTCTCATAACCAAGACTCTTTAACACTTTCTAAAATGACTAAACGCCAATAAAATCTCTCTGAATGCATCTAAAAATGAAAAAATCGTCTGTAGATCTGTCAAATTTCTTAACATCATTCTTGTGTACCATATCCTAAATAAATCTGTTCCTACTGACATTTATAACCTATTCAAAATGTCTATGAGGAGGAGTGTTTTCTATAGGATTGGCTAGCAATATTGCCTGTTACAATAAAAAAACATTCCTTCACAGAGACTATTTTGCACAACGGGTTGTATCCTTAAGTTTAGCATAACTCAAAAACATCTGTGAACTTAACTTGTTACAGTTCCGAACACAAGTAATAAACAGACCTGTCGGGTTAACAAAATGTACACCCATTGGATTTAGTTTGATTGACAACGCAGTATACATTATTATTGATGTAGTTTGTATTTTACAGACTGTATTTTATTGCACTCAGAATTAGGAAGGCTGTTCAGAATTAGGTACATTGACGGTATACATACGTCCAAACTCTCAGTATCTTCTATTGTATCTTTATATTGCTGGTGGCCATCTTAAAAGCTATTTGGTGGTCTCCATTATCACAACTGTAACTTAACCTTTATTGTTACTTCTATTTTACGAAAAATAAATAGATTACTTACTTACTTACTTACTTACACTCTACCTGTTTCCAACAGAACCAGAGGTGATAATCTCTTCTCACTCTATACCTCGTATTCATACAACGTCCTATGGCATTAACTCAATCATGTTTCAATCTATCTGACTGGCATGATACCCTCCATCATAGTCATCAAAATGTTACTTTACAAAACATCACTTATGATAAGCTTAGGTAGATCCATTGTCAGAAAATACCTTCAAAATTATATATGATAGACAATAATAGCATTATATACTTATGAAATTTGGTAATATTGGTAATTTCTTTCTTCTGTTTTTTTTTTGTTTTGTTTTAGTATTAAATAAAAAACCGCAGAATTGGTTTTTCATTTTCACAGCCTGATCAGAGGAAGTACTACCTGATCGAGAATTAACTACGCAAAATCCACTAAAAATCTATTTTTTTCCTAATACCCTCTTAGAAAGTTTCACCCACAAAAATTAAGACATTACAATGAAGTTTCTATTGAATTTCGTCAATCGTCAATCAGAGAATAATAGCGCTGGATAGTCCAAAAGCAGAAGTCAGTAAAACTTACTTGATCGATCTTTATTGAAAGAAAAACAGGTAACAGGTTTTTCATTTATTTGGAATACTTCTTTTCCGGACATTTCTTAAGTGTTGTGGACTCTGGTCAGTCGACACAACTAATTTCGTTTTTTCTTGTAAAGCTACAGCTACCAATTTTCCCTTGTCTAGGATGGGCCGTAAATTTCGAATGTTTACAACCACTGGAATGACCAATTCATAGCAAAAGCGATATATGTATGTGGTATATTTTTTCAGATTTTTCAACCAAAACTTTATTGAGATCAATAGAATACTAATGAAAATAGTCTATAGCAATTACTTTATTCAATGATATTTACCTTTAAAGGAATCGAAATTGATATACAGCAATAGAGCAAAATGCAGGGAAAATATCGCTATTGCTTTGCACTTATGACTTTCAGCAAGATGATAGCGAAACTGCGTAAAGACGAAGGGCATAGTTCAACTTAAGTTAAAAATCTGTTTTAAATATCTGAACGTTATAAAACTTATATATAAGAGATGCTGAAACCTAAAGTACTTTCTGAAGTTTTATCCCAAGCTAACACTGGAGGTGTGATCAGTACCATGTAATGTTAATTTGCTCGATTTTCACTTTTGTTTTTGTGTCGTGGAGAAGAAGGAGGAGGGGAGAGGAGGGGAAAAAAAGGAGAGGTTGTTTTTGATTGTGTTCTCGTTTTTTGTTTTATTTTGTTAGTCGAAATGGCAACTCCATGTACATATTCTTCTATTATGTTGGTGCAACGATATAGAACTAAGGTGAAGCAGATGGTAAAGCTATCTAAAAAAAGCAAAATCAATCACCATCAAATCACAAAATGTCATATCCTCTCACCTCCCCCTTCAGTCAGTAGCTATAGCTAGATAGCAGCTACATACATATTCTTCTAAAGTAATCGGTGCTATTGCACTTTCGTACCCCCTTAATATTAATGATGATTCTGATACAGAATTTCACGATGATTATAATCACATCATAAGAACTTGGGTCTCAAAATCAATAGAAAAGAAGTTATTGACCTTTAAAGATCTCCATATATCTACCTCTACAGTGATCGCTTCACAGCTCATCTCTGTTGTAGCTGAAGACCTGGTTTCTCAACACTGCTTATTACATCTAGAGATTTTTTTCAATTCTTCTCTTTCTTCATCGTAGATACTTTACGGGTTTACTAAATTTATTTGTATTATTTTTATTTGTAATACATAATCATTTCAGTTCATATAAAATATGCTATCGTCATGAGTCCTGTCCATTATAAAACAGAAAATGAGATATAAAATTTAATAAAAAAAAGTGTATATCTTTAGTAAGAATTGGCTCCCGTTTTATAGTGTATTAGATGGTGTTGACAGTATGGTTCTCTGCAAACATCAGTGCAGAGAGCAAAATTTAGATATTGCTGTTGATGGGATTACTTGGCATTGTCCAGGTTAAAGCATGAAAGAAAAGAAGAAGTATAAGGCACAGGTGCTTTTTTGAAAAGTCCCATTGGCAGGATTGGCAAATTCTTGGTTTAACGTAATTATGTTGTCAGAGTGGTGGCAAATCAAGAGGAATGTCCATGGCAGTGCAAGCTTCAAATTGGGAGTGAAAAAGTGTAGTTGACTAGAATCAGTTTTGCAGGAATATAGCTGTTACGTATTTCCTGAATAATCCTATCCAAATAAGTGGTCTATGTTTATGTTGTTAAAATCAACAAGTCATTATTTTCTCGAAGAAAACATAACCACCGAAGAATCATGCTGGAGCAGTGGATTTTTGGTGGATATCACCCTCAAACAAGGGAGGACTTTTTGGTCCTGGTTCCACGTCGGAATGCTTCTACGTTGGTGCCCATTATTATACAATGGATTAGACAAGGTACGGAAATACAGAGCGACATGTGGGGGATTCACAATGGCATCGCTGCACAAGGCTTTCAACATGGTGTTATCAGTACAACTTCATCGATCCTAACACAGAGTGACGATGAACCATGTGGATGCAATGTGGCAACGTGCTAAAGCAAAATTTAAATCTATGTTTGGCCCAATAAATTGTGACATGATTCCTGATTACCTGGCTGAATTTACGTGGGACCAACAATTTAAAGATCATTCATACTTCCACTTTTGGTCTCAAGTAGCCAAGCTGTACCCCGTACGATGAAGACACATGATTTATTCAAAACAGCTTTTTTGAGACCACAAACATTTTAAAAAGCATGTTTTGGAAGACTTACTATTTTTCCATTCTATTCATTGTCTCCTTCCTCTGCTTATATAATAATCTGTCTCTCTCAGCATCAACCTCATACCCAGGCCCTTTTCTCTTGTTGATATGTGTGCGACAAGATGGAAAGTTGTCTCAGTATGTCAACATTAATTGAGCATTAAAATAAGCTTGCTTATGAGAACCAGGTCTTCCCATCGCGATTTATCTTTCAACATGGTGGGTGCGAGTGGTGATGTTGATTGCATACATTTTAGAGATCTTTAAAGGTCAATAACTGCTGTTCTATTGATTTTGAGACCCAAGTTCTTATGATGTGATTATAATCAGCATGAAAGTCTGAATCAGAATCATCAATTATATTTTAGGGGGGTACGAAAGTAGTAAAAATAGCAAAAATTCTATTATAGCTGCGATGGAAATTTATGTAAATAAAAAATTATTATGAAACTCCTTTTTCCTTTTTCTTTTTTTTTTGTACATCTGAAAGCTGCATAAGCAAGGAACTCTAGAGACTTTGTCAATCAGGGACAACTCCTAATTAGGCTTTGAAGCCAAGTTAGACTTGACACCTAATTACGCTTATTTCTATGCAAATTTAGGCGTCCTTCCTCCAAATTTAGCTTCCATTTTTTAAAATCCCAAAAAGGTACACTTTAACTGTTTTTCACAAATTGGGATCACTATAGTTGACAAGGTAAGGCTAGCTCACCATCAAAAAACGGAATCGGGTGTAAACTGGGAGAGCTATTGACGTTTTACACTCTTATGCCAAATTGAGACAAAATAGGCCTAATTAGGATTCGTGTTACAGAAGCACAAAACATTTTGAGCCGCTACTAAAGCTCAAATAGGTTGAATTAGGTTAATAAGGCAGAAAACAACAATTTTGTAGATAACTAGCTTTGTATGCATGGGAATATTAAAAATCATGCTAGAGGCTTCGCTTCCAGATTGGCTATAGTGTGTTGTCAAAATATATTTGCGACTAATGGAATGGAGCATGCAAATGGTACTTCTTGTTTTGATGAAGTCTAATTAGGAGTATATGTTCCTAATTTGGATCTCTGAGACAACTAATTAGGTATAGTAACCTTAATTTGGATTTTTCAAATTGGAGTTGTCCCTGACTGTTTGTACTCATTGCAATTTTTAATGTTAGAGATAAAAAAATTTAGTTTCAATCAATCAATTTCAATCCATCCATTGTCCATCTCCATCTCCAGTTTTTCTGTAAAACTTATATTTATCCACTCATCAGAAAGAAATAACATTATCATGGAATTTTGATTGTATATTTGCATTGACTAATCACATTTGAAGTCAAACTTTTCAGCTATTTCTCCATTATGGTAATTGGACATAATAGACGGGTAGAAAATGTTTATAATAAATTTTTACCGGAAACAACCCGTCAGCAGTCAAAAGTAACAAATTCTATTCTTTTGACTGTCACTGGTTATAAAAGCTAAACATTTTCAAACACAACATGCACAACTTAAATATATATATATGTGTATATATATATATATATATACTAGGATAAAGCATTTGATTATTAATTTCGTATGCGAAAGCCGGACCCCATGGTCCCCTTTTGCCTCGTAAGCAGTGGGAATTGAACCAGGTTCACATGAATGCTAGCCTGGAACAATACCCACTACACTACTTCAACGGCAAAAGCTAACATTTCGACCTTTACAGGCCCTCTTCAGCGGATAACCAGTGCCAATTACTTGATATGTTCATTATATATATATATGTATAGATGAAAGAATGTCTGTCGAAATCAGGATAGAGACAGTATTTTCTCCCCTTTTTTAGGCTATTGAATCATGAAGGCTCCTTATTGGCTTATGCAGGGACAGATGTGCATAAAGATGCAAAAGTGACAGCTGCAGTTGCTTCCAATATATGGTCAGCATATGAAAAAGGAGGTAAAATGGCATTTAACAACGAGGAGTTGCAGTACTTATTCATGGATTGTGAGGTATGATCGATTTGATTTTTCTGTTGAAAAGGGGATACCATATTTCCTCAATTAAGCACTGCACCATTTATAAAATTTAGAAGGTTTTAGGTGTGGCTTTTATGGCAGGGTGCAATTTAAAAGATGGCAGCATTTGCTTGAGAAAATTAACAGTTAAAATAGAAATCAATATTTATTTAATTCTGTTGACAAAAAACTTGGCCATGATAATGCGTAAAAGGTTTTCTGGGTAATTTTCATTATTTTTCATGTTTTTTTTTTACGAGGATGGTAAAGTGACTGTAGCGAAAATATCGGGTGTTCTATTGTGTATGTATGCAGAAACTGATGTTGGGTTTGGTATGCTGAAATTAAAGGTGTGATATCTTCCACATGCTTATAGTATTATTGTATCTGTGTACATTTCATTTGTTTTTTTAACTAACTTTATATACAGGCAGGTTTCATATCTCATGATGTGCATGTGTCCATAAAAACAATCCACTCGTCACTGAATATGCCTTAATTATTTGATTTAGCACCACCCTTAAATAAGTGTCGCATCGGAGTGGGGAAATTTAAGTAAGCGTTGCCCGCATTATAATATGAAATGTGGTGGATATTCTGTAGATAATACACAATAGAAGTTAACGGTAAAATGGAAAGACTTTTTGATTAAAAGATCCTTTTTAGATTGTTTGTTTTTTCCATACTTGAGAAAATAAGAATCCTTGAATATTGGTGAAAATAAGTAAGCGCCACCCCAAATCCCTCAAATTAAATAAGCTCAGCGACCCCTTAATCGAATAATTGCAAGTAGTCTAGTGTGTCCGTTAATTATGTCACTGCAGGTTTTACCTCATTTAATAATTATTACATAATTAAAGATGATATGATGGTATCAATTGTGTTTGTAAAACTGCTCTTGACATAATTTACACATTTTTTTATAAGAAGCTTTTAGAACTAAATTCACTACATAAATTAAGATACCTTTGGTACTAAATCTTTCGATGGGTTTCTTATTAAAAATAAACGCGGTACTGAAAAGTTTGTCATGCTTATTAAATTATCGTGCTTAAAGACAATGTGTTGTTATAAATATAGCAAAATCTGACATCATGATGATCTCAGCACATGAGCATGGACAATAACAACAGGTGAGAGACAAGAAAAGGAATTGTTGTTTTGTTTGATCTTCATAAAAGTAGCGTGTGAATTATCGTTGCTCATAAATATAAGCTACTATTTTTGTTGCTTTTAATGATGACTTTCATAGAAGTAACTGAGAGGTCTGCATCTGTAATGATGATGTCACCATGAGGTGGTGCCTCCGACGGTATTTATAACAACACATCGTCTTTAATATAATATATATACTGATCTTTTGATATTGTAATTATTGATTGTTTTTTACTTGTTCTCTATACGTTTAGATGGAAAAGTTAGCTTCTTATTTGCAAGAACCATTGCAGCAATCATTGTCATAGTAGTTTCAATCTTCAAACAGGTTTGCCAATTTTTTTCTGATTTTTTGTAATGTTTTCCCTATATACAGTACAGCCCGAAAGAAACTTTACGCGTCCGCGAAGGAATGAATTTTTACATGAAAACACAAAACGGTTTTCGTGTAAAGTTTTCTCTATTATATGTTTTCAACGCGACAGATAAACAAAAAAACGTTAACTTCTATAGACACATATGGAAAGCAGCATTTCTATGTTGATATGTTATAAACTGTATATATAAATATTGGTTAAATACAAACACCAAAAAAAAAAATGTTGACTTGTTGCGAAAGCTCATTATCTTACGCGGAAGCGTTGTTTCTTCTGGACTGAATTGTTCTAAATACGTTCAGTACTTTTCCTTTGAAACTCATTCTTTGTTTTGCCTTGTTTTTTTCTAGATTTCAGAAGAAGAAATGCATTAATTGTTATTATTATACATTATATATATATATATATATGTTTTGTAAAATTCACTTCAAGTTAAGATCTCCTCTTCCCTTTTCTTTTGGATTTTGAATATTAACTTTTACACAAATTTTGATTGGTTGGTTCGCTCAGGTTCTGTTGAGTATATGCTGTACTGACAACTCTCTATATGAAAACATTGTCTTCTAGGAAAGTTGTCATTAGTAACTTCATTTTTATTGGTTTTATGTGGCTTGCTCATGAAATTTTGTAAGGTGTTCCATAAGTTGTTGTGGAACATATAAAGTCAGTGAGAAATACATCTGTTTTACAAGAAAGTCCGGGAAGAACACTATATCATTTTTCGGGCTTGATTCAGGGAAATATATTACACTTTTCAGGGAAAAGTCAGGGAATTTTTTAGGTTTCGAGCTGTACTGGAATTTATACTTTTACGGTGATTGGTGAAAAGAACGAGGCATGTCCTGACTCTGGCCTCACTAATTCAAACAAAATTTATAAGGTTTGCACCGAGAAGAAATTGTCAGTGGTTGATGAATCGTTGGGGCAGTCATATTTAAGTAGTCACATATACCAAAAATACTGTTCGCTATTTTCCTATAAATTTATCCAATGTTTTTTCTTTTTTCATTGTCGTTGTTTTTATATACATTAATATAGAAGTTGTAAAAATATCTTATTTTGGAATGGAGTGCTGAAATATCTATTATTATGGAATGGAGTGCTCAAAGTTGTAGTTTTGTTTCTACTGATGAAATAGAGCATGTTTGTAGTTTAAGCGCATGCAAGAGTTGGAAAGAACCTTTGGAGGAGTGTGCAAAGGACCTTTTGAGGAGTGTGCAAGTGAGATGCTGGAGATGAAACGTCAACAATTTGCACTCGCTCACATAATAGATTTTTTGATAGGGTGGAGTTAGTGTATTCAGTCTTCTGCACGAATAAATAAATAAATAACTGTTTATGTTTTTAATGTGGTGTATGTCTAAATTTTCTTCCCTATACCTGATACGATAGAAACTATTGATGTTGAAAGGCAGATCATGCGATGCATTCAGCGGGAGTTGAAATATCTGCTATGAATTTTAAATTGTACAGTAAATCCTCCAAAAAAAACGCCCCTGCCAATAAACTATCCCCGCCCCGCCCCTACGACTAACAATGGCGAACCGTATTTTCTGAACACGATGCATGAGTGTAGCTCTAGACGTAACGACATTTCCAAATGTCTTCAGTTCATCAAAAAGGCACGGGTGCGTAGTTGCCAATTTGATATAATGTATGTTGTTTCTAATACTAAATCGATACCTTAAAAAGGCTCACGTTTTTATTGCACTTCAACAACGTGAAATCGGCTGTCGGTTCCCTTTTTTTAACTTTTCTCCAAATCGGAATGCTGGGTTTGTTTATTATTATCTCTGGGTTCTCAAGATAATTCATCGCATATACCTCGCACTTGTATCATTTACACCACTGTCGGATATACCATCAGCGTGGGGTGTTGTTCAGTTAGAAGTTTGGGAACGAATTGTTCATTCTCAATTCTTCAGGGTCCTTTATTTCTGACGACCATGGATAACGGATAGTGCGTTGTGAGTTCCTCGAAATCGCTGAGTTTATCAATCCCGCGTTTCCCTTCGTCGCCAGGTAGACCGACGGTACACTTGTCAAACGTCACTGAAGAATCCTTGTCGAGTATGATGACGTAATCTGCTAAGTTACGTGACCGAGGGATGTTATACTTGTATTTGCTGTCTCCGTCCGTCATCTCACATTTCAAGTTGATGTATTTGTAGTCGCGATATATCTCGCGGTCGAGATCAAACTTCTCGTCCAAGTTCAAACTCGCTAACAAAACTTTAAAATCACATTTTCTTGCACGAACGTCTTTGTCGATAGCTGTCATTATCTTTACGAAATCGGCACCCGTAGATACCTCGTCCACGCTTGTTTTGACAGTATAAAAACACGGCCGTACCTTCTCTGTGCTGATAACAATTTTCGGGACAAATAAGCCAACAGTGGTAATCATATTTTGTTTGTCTAGGGCCTGTTCGTCGCCGTCTTCATCCTTTATTTTCTTTCGTAACACGAACATGTCAACGTCACCGTCTTTGACGTCTTGATTGACGTATATGCCGAATTCCGTCGTTAAATCACCTTCTCGTAATCGAATGATATCGCCTAGGTATTGAATAAACAAAACTGTTTGGAATGTTGTATTTTCTACCAATCAAATAACACTATTTATAACTGTATATAACCTATTTAGGTTCAGTAAAATAATTTTCTTGAAATGTTTGAACAGTTATTTAAATGTCGTCTCTATTTTTCCAAGCCTATTAGTACTTTCAATTAGCACGTGGCAAGTATGTATGTGATACATTTAATCCTTATTAATTATTCCTCAAGATGTTTTTAGTCTCGCAGTTTACCTTGATAACCCATACTTCTTGTTTATCATAATAATTCGTCATGTTTGTAAACCATTGAAATAAAGGAAGGAAAAACAAACAAATTCTATGAAGCCGAAAAGTACTACTCCAATTTTTTTTATTTCAAATATACCCAGTGGTCAAAATCTTCAAAAAGTCTCTGTGGGGGAGTGCTTTTTTATAGAAACAGCAGGCGATATTCCTTTCCATTCCTATAGAAAACACTCCACAGAGACTTTTTGAAGATTTTGCCCACTGGGTACCGACTACTTACTGGTTCCGAGCTCATCGTCATCTATTATGCGATCATGCGGAGGGAATTCGTGAAAGATGGCTAAATGGTAGTTTTTCAATGTTCCGAAAAATGCTTTCTTTACCGCAGGATCTTGAAGTCGTTCTTTGAAACTATCGCCTTGTAAATTCCAAGAAGCAAGGTTGATTTCCAATGGCGCAGCCTTTCCGCTTTTCTTGATTTTAACTTTGAAATTTAATGGCAGATGATCGCTGACGTAACTTGACGGTACCCATGAATCTTTGCAGGCAATGTTCTCCAATTCTGGTTTGCCGGCCAACTGGAATGCTTTGATACACTTGTAAATCGAATCCGACTCATCGTTTTCGGATGTATAAAGGGAAACCATGTAGTTGTTATATAGCCTTTGCAAAGTGATTGGAGTAATCACCCCTTCGGGTTCTAACGGGAAATCGGGTCCTATGGCTTTAAGATTTCCTTTCAGGTTCATGTTCGTAAGAATGTTATCGAAACGTCTGCCGTAAACCGTCGTAATTGGATCCTTTTCGTGATAGGAAATCGGTGCGTGATAATTTTCGCCGTCAATTTGTAAATTTGAAATAAGTTTGTAAATATCCCCAGTACTATCCGATCCTGTTAACCGATCAAAATGAAAGTCTCCCATAATGAGGACATTAAGTTTTTGTTCCGATTCGGAATTAACATTGCTGACGTCAGCCACTATTTTTTCAAAACAAGCTCGCTGGTCGTTCTTGCTCTTCGGAAGTTTGACGTTGGCTAATATAAACGGATCGCCCGAATTCAAATCGGATTTTATTGTCATGATGACGTAATTCAAGTTTTGCTTGGTGTGAATATCCTCTTTACGAACTAGTGGTTCCATCTCGCGTTTATTCGCGTTTGTCCCGTGCTTCTCTGCTACCTCCGTAGAACTGGCTTGATACGTGCTTTTCGTGCTTTCAGGACTGAGAAATTTGGAAACTAAAGTTTTGTTTTTATAAACCTTGCTCTCTTTTCGAATTGATGGCTCACGAAGCACCTGGTTAATTAGCGTGTGCATTTTATTTGAATCGAAATCGATGCTGCGTGATTTGGTGTTATCTGAAGAAATCATTTTTGTTTCAGTCTGATGGCCAGGCGATAAGTCTGTATCAATAGTGGATTTTTTGTCCCACTCTTGTGAAGTATTTCCGAAACTTTTTATCTTCTTGAATTTCTTTATATCGACAAAATCGCCAACTCCATAGTTGCTATAAAAACGAGACTCCCTTTCATCATAACTCTTCTTAACAGCTGTTGAGTTTAGCAATCTATCATTTTCCGTTTTAGCATCAGTGGTGGAGTGCTCTTGTTCATTGCTACTGTTGTCATGATGAAAGCGTTTTATGTTCTTATCTTCGTGGAGGTAATCAATTTCTCTGTCGATGCTGTTCAATTGCTCGTTTATGTGTTGAAAACGTTGTAACCGTTCTCCGTGTTGTAACGAAAGATTATAAAGTTTTCCTCTGCTCTCTGATAACCGATCTCGAATTTCTTCTTCGCCTATTTGTTGATTTTGATGGAAACGCTCGTTCATGCGAGGGTTTTCGTCGTTGTTTTCCGTTATGTTGTGGACGTTCTCTGATTTGTTCGCAGGTAAAGATCCATTTTCCATCTTTAGGTTATTCTTGTGATGTGGTAAATGAAGATGAATAGTATGTTCTCTTCCCGAATTCTTATCTCCGTTACTAATCGCTGGCATTGTTAATTCACTCGTTTTGTCCGAATTATACCGAGCGTTATTCGCATTCGAGGTAGTCTTAGATTCGTCGTTCAAACTGTCGTTAATAAAATGAAATCGTAGGTTTATTTTTACGTCTTTGTTTTCGGAATGAAATCGTTCTTTATGTCTCTTCATGCTTTCCTTGTTATCGAACCAATCACGGTTATAGAACTTCTCGTCTTGTTCTGGTACTTCTTTAGTGGATAAAGGGTGCATATCTAGACCCTCCACAGTCTGAAATATGTTTGCATGACTGTTCGCATCGCTGTCGTCAATGTTTCGAAGTTTGTCGTCAATTAGATTTTCACGTTTTCCGTCGCTCGGTTTGCGTTTTGCGCTGTATCGTAGTCGTCGCATTACCGTCGCGAAAATGCTTTCTCGTTTCACGTCGTCTTCGATTGAATAATGAAGTTTACTCTTTTTGCTCGTAGCGGAAGTTGAACATGAAGCATAACGTTTAATGCTAGTGAATAATTATATAAATAAATTAACATTCATGTGCAAGTTTGAATTAATCTAGATGTTATTAACTTACTAATTTGGGTCACATATCTGTACTTACTGTTGACGTCCGCTATAATGAACACGCACAGGACCAAAAAAATTGTTCGTTATATCAGATGTTTCCCGAAAGCGTTCTTTTTGTAGCTTATTTCAGCGCTCAGTTTAGCGCTTACGCCCTTATACAGTAGATATTCGCTGCTTTAATGAAATATTACGCCATTATACAACATTAAGGAGGCTATATATATATAAAAAGGAGGCCGTGAAACTCAAAATATCTATCATAAATATCAATACATGTTTGTTTTTTCTATGGTAAGCGGGTTTGTATAGTGAAAATTAAATAGATAGAGTTCGTTATGGAAAAAGTATTTAGGGAATGGGGAACAAAGAATGAGTTCGTAATAGCAAAATTGTTCCCTATCGTGGGATTCGTTATAGTCAGCATAGAATAAGAATGATTTGATAGGTTAAACTCTGAAAATTTTGTTCGATAAAGACAACCCAGTGGGCAAGATCTTTAAAAAGCCAATGAGGAAGAGTGTTTTCTATAGGAATGGCAAGCAATATCGTCTGCTGTTTCAATAATAAAACACTCCTCCACAAAGACCTTTTGAAGATTTTGCCCACTGGGAATGTTCGTTATACAAGCAGCATTCGTTATAGCGGACGTTAACTGTATCTTTGATGTGAGGCTTAATTCTGATTAAACAAAAAGATTTTAAGGTTCGATTAATCTTTGAACAGTTATTGGATTACTAACTTGGACGCGGGTAATTGTCACATTCAGTTTCATGAGGATGTGATTTGATTGGTTAATAAATGATAATCCTATTTCGTACAGGTGAAGCATGGGAAAAGTTCGGTTCGAATTATTGCATGTCCGGTAGTGATGAACAGACTGGAAAAGGGTTCTATTGCTCGCTCGTTGTAACACAGTTCTGCAAAGTATTCATGTTTTCCCTTGATACAGAAGAAAATCTTAAGTGAAAACTGGCCTTTAGTTCTAAACTCACCTGAACGATTTCACGTGTTTCGTTTTTACGAGAACTTTAAAATCGTCGGTCAGCTCGTCGTCTGGCCACTCGTACTGGTCTTTGATAATATTGGCGCATGGCAAACAGGACAAATCTAAATTTTCAGCTTCCTGCAAAACGACAACATTGGCGCTTTGCAAGATAACACATACGACCTCTTTAAGTTGGTCGGTGTTATCCTGACGCAAGCAAGCGCCTAGTTTCTTTACGTTCCATGTTAAAACACGTCCGAACCCTCGAATAGCATATTTATTCACTGAAATAAAATCGCATAATTTGTAAAAGTACAAAATACACAAGCAATGGAGAAAAAGCTAACTTCGTAACCAACAGGGTCTCTTGTCAGTTCATTCAAAAACGCATCAGAATCCTGGGCACGAGTTTGGTCATTCTATCATTAACATCATGAAAAGCAGAAAAAGTTGTTCTTCTTACCAGTTCCTCTGATACTCGCGTTCATTGGCGCATCTTGCAGTTCTAGTTCACAGTTTGAACCAATCACCAGACAGAATAAAAGCGTCACATAAATAAGCATTTCGTCAGCTATAGCACTTACGCCCTATATGAAAAAAGTAGAAAAAGGGAGACTGATCCATATTGAAGTGGTTTTGGACCAAAATTAATGTGTTGCTTGCTTTTCGTCAAATCTTCAATAGTCCCTCTCGAAAAAACTTCGTGTTCATCGATTCTCAAAGTAGAACAAGAGAATTAATGAAAAAGACGTAGGTAAAGGCCATTCATTCGAGCTTAAAATAACAATCAGTAAGATGCAATGGAGAGACAAATGGGAACTTGTGGCGTAACAGTTGCGCAATCAATGACGCAACAGTGGCATAATAGTGGCGCGAGACAGGATCAGCTTTACAATTCTTCGTTGGAATGCTAGAAATTCTACTAATTTATTGACTCGATAATCACAAGGTTAAATACAGTTAAATCTTCATTTTACCAACTGTGATATTACAACAAAGTGATTTCCACCATGATTCATTTTATATCGAGATGATAGTGTAAACTCAACCTTATTTCAGATAGAAACCATTACAACACACAAACTTTAGACAAGTGTATATGGAGTACTATTACAACTTACGGTTCGTCTATATAATCTGTCCTCATGCTGTTTCGTTTCTGTTTCGCGCAAAAGCCGTTTATGATCTGAAACAGCGAGAAGTAACTTTTTCTTCTGTGCACAAACCTTTGTTTACATTCAAATGCGATCGTTCTAAGGCATACAAACACCAACACACCTGTCATAATGTTTATGAGTTTTTGAGTTGTCCAATGCGCAGCATGTGAGCACTTGAGAAAAACAACTTCGGCACCAGTGCTCTCGCAACAGGTTTAGAATTATTATATACAATCAGTTAAGTTCCAAAATGGTGATCATCGAGAACATTCCTGTGTATTTGCCTAGTTCTTTCGAACGAGACGCATAAGTGAACTATTTAGAGCTATCATGGAAACAAACAGTTTTTTTCTTTACCCAAACATTATAGACACAATTTCACTCCAGGCAGAGGTGAATGAATGAGACAATAAGAAACTCTTTTAAATCACTTCCTCTTATTTTATGCGACACTTGTGAATCTATCTCTCTTACTCTTCCTATGGCAGAGCCCAGTGGGCAAAATTCTCTGTGGAGAGGAGTGTTTTTTTTATGGAAACCGCAGACGATATCCTTGCCATTCCTATAGAAAACACTCCTCCTCATAGATTTTTGAAGATTTTGCCCACTGGGAAAGATGCAGATTTCACTGTTTCTCTATATCTAACTGTAGTTTGTTTTGGCATTCACTTTGATCGCATGATAATAAATTATAAGTTGTCATTCGTTGTTATATGCCACGTGATCAAGTATACGATCAAATTGGCCTATGGAGAAGATCAAAAGAAAAAAAAGAGAAGGTCAGTTTCCAGGGATTTCTAAAAACTTTATGAATGTGTTTGTGGAACAAAATGCGTAAGGAAGATGCGTAAGGAAGATAAAACCTTTTGCTTTAAAAGTCTCTTATTTTCGTTTGAAAAAATCGAGGCATTGAGCTACAAAGATCTCGTTGTCCCAGACAGGAATCAAAAAGTTTTGACCATGAACTCCTGCAAAAACAAAAGGAGAAGAATAACAACAACTCGGTAAATTGGTAAATTCCAGTTTTCCTTTTATGTCTCACTGAAAAACAAATCTACACAAGCAAGCAGCAGTCACATTACCATCCTAGCAGAATAAAATCATCCCTAGAAAAACGCGCCCATATTTCAGGGGCGTTTACTGAAATGAAAAAATATAGCAATATATGCCCATATCTCAGGGAGGAGGGGGGTAGACCCCTAGAGACAGAACCCTTTGCGCCCGTATCTCAGGGCGTTAAGACAAAGGAATCGTGTACTGTCCATGACAACAAAATAATAGGGAAAAATATTCAATAAACAATAAAAATATCATTTCCATATACAATTACGTGACGATGCATGTCGTACGAGAGAACAAGGGAAGCAGCTTTACATATAAATACACCCAATATTTCAGGGCGCAGATACAACATAAACACCCAATATTTCAGGGTGGTAAGTATTCACCACAGACGAGTAAACTCATAGCAACAATACAGACCATAAAGGAAACACGACCAAAAAAAGAGAACAAAAAACAACAAATGGAAACTTAAAGTGAAGCAATGTAGACGACACGTGCACGACAGATGTGTGCTTAAGCCAGGCTATACAAAATAATGGGGGCAAGGGGACGAGCAGTATGACATGTCTTTCATGAGCTATACTCCTTCATGTTAAACAACTCGCTCGGTAAGCAACGGTCCATTCCTGGACTGAAGACATTCGGTTGCATCGGAACGTCCGGTTTCGTAGTTAACCAACCCGGGTAGGTTTGATAAAGATTAGATGGCTGTTGAGGCGCTGCTGCCGACCAAAGCTGACTGGTGTTCGGTAAAACCGACTGCGCCATGGGTGGAATTGTCCAGTGACTGAAGGCGCCGTTCATACCTAAGCTCGTCGGTTGAACGCCATATGTATTAAAGCTCTGTTGAAACAAGGGTTGCGGCACCGTTGGTGGTTGTGGCGTCGGCCATAATGTGCCAAACGAAGAAACGTTCTGATATCCTGGAGGAATCTGGGGTTGACTCACGTGGTTGGTAAGAGGTAACGTTGTGATGGTGTCATTGGGCGCAGAGATAGCTACGCTCATTGCTTTCATACACGACTCTTCGGTAGAAACTTCAGCAACTATTGGAAAATTTAATATCACTCGGCCGTTTAAGCCTCTCCAAGCGTTTTCAGCTTGTTGCACTGTTTCGTATCGAACGTAAACGTTGTTTGCAATCGCACGAAAATGGAGTATAGTGCCATATTGAATACACATTGACCGAAGGGAGGCCGGGTCAACCTAAAATGAACAAATATGCAAATAGACGAGAATTTCTTCCAAACGAGTTTCCATTCCTAGGCCTTTAATTTAAACAAAGCGTGAAAAGAAAAGTGAATCTTACCGCTGGATTTATCCCCTTCAGTATCAGCCAATTCGTTTCGTCAACTCTGTTTTTATTCTCAGACGACATAAGACCGGGCGGTGGGCGTACTACTGGCTCAGAACCTGTATGCAGGACGGCTTCATGCTCTGAATGGACAACTGGCGGAAAGTCAGCCGATTCATTCACTTGGACAAGTGCAGGCTTAAATGGCACTGGCTTCTGAACGGCTGGAGTAACGGGTGAGGGCTCAGTGGGTCCAAGTTTAGTCGCTTGAACATCGTCGTTACTAAACTCGTACGTGTCGGACTTTTCCTCATCCGGATCATCGCGTGATCTCCACGGGACGCCAGGTTTAAATTCGGCAGGCGTCGGCGATAACCTTGGCGCAGCAACAACTCCCCATTTAGCTGACACAGGATCGATTTTTTGTGTTAAGTTCTTGTTGACGTCATCTGGTGGCGTAGTCGGTTCGCTGTTACTAGCAGAACTAGTTTGTGTCCACTGCAGAAGTTTCGATTTCATTGGACCGTCGGATAGACTATTTGCCGGCACAGATGCTTGCTGGAGCAGTTCCGACAAGTGCATTGATGCCGAAACACTGGGTGTACTCTCAACTTCTGGTGGCGCTTGAGCAATCTGTTGAAGGTAACGCTGAATGATCGTATTCGTTACTGCCTGTGATGACACTGTCGTCACGACAGGAGCGTTGTACGACACGGACGGTACGGAAGCATCCTCCAACCCAAGTTTCTGTAACTGGATTTGGGCCAGAAGCACCGGATTAATAGGAGGCTGTAACGTAGAGCCGTTCATTTTTTCCGCTTTGTCTTTAAGGACAGCAGAGCATTGAGAGCTTTGTGAGGAGCTAGGTGGCTGTATTGGAGCCGGCGGTTGTATCGGTGTAGGTGGCGTTGGCCTTGTGCCCACAGGCGGATGAGGTACAGAGTTATGTGTCACGTCCAAATTATTACTTGGTTGACTTCCTGGAAGCTGTGCCATTAGGGAACGTTGCACTGGTTTAGGCATGGCGTTATCTGTCTTTGAGGGCGTTGGCCTACTTATCACTTTATCAATAGGAGCATTCGAAGGTTTCTCATTATGAATAAGTCGATGACTGGCAGGTGGAGTCGGCAGCAGTCCGTCGCCCTTGGCTGTTGATTGAAGAGAAGTTGCTGGTGTGGTGACGGATTTTGCTGTTGAGTCGGACGTCTTGCTCGAAGTTACAGTAGACGTTGACGAACTCGCCGTCACGACCGTTGCCGCTTTATTCGCTTGTTCAGCCATCTGCATCTGTTGAAGTTTTCGACGCTGTTTACGATTCAGTTTTTGCGGTGTTGTACTGTTGGGCGTCGCCGACGAAGCGACCGACATTGTATTATCGCCCCCATTGGACGCAGAAGATGATGGCTTTTCTTCAAGTGGTTGTGATGTATTACTTTCAGTATAATCTCCTTTCATTAAAAGATCACCTATTGAGAAAACATGTGGTCATTAAACACACATTCGATCTCAAACAATAACTCAGTCAAGATTACCATTTTTTGAAAAAACGACACGCAGAAACAAAACACGCGCGCACATACGCAATAAATCAAAAAGATACTCGAAAATACCCATGAGGAGGAGTGCTTTCTATAGGAATGACAAGCAATATCGGCTGCTGTTTCAATAAAAAGACACTCCTCCACAGAGACTTTTCAAGATTTTGCCTTAAACGTGGAACTGGCTTAGAAAGTTAGACAGCCGCCTGTTTAGTAAAAAGAACGTTAAATCGGTGACGGCACTTACTGACGGCACTTTCAATGATTCCATTGTTATCACGCAATGCTTTCTCTGCACGATCTCTCTACAAAAGAAAAAGAACAAGTCGTATCTCCAGAAATGTTTCAGAAACACACACCTTCCCTCAAACTGAATGTTGTTTGACGTGCGGCTAAGTCCCTGACTTATTTTTCTTGTGTCTACAAACATTCAGTTAAGTTTCTACACCCTAAACATTGAATTCGGAGCAGGATGGGACATTTCCTTTTAAAACCAATTTTGCGGAGCTATTTTCTCATAACAAAAGCGATCGTCATTCCCAGTTTCTTTTCAGTGTTTACTCGACCCAGACCGACGACCCGGTTTTCGTACGTTCAAATGCTTTCACACGTTTCTCCAGGAAACAGGCCCTTTTTATAGAATACTTTTGAAGAATTTCTTTAAAGAACGGTGTTGCTGTGAACCGCAACGAAAGGTTTATGCAACATGAATGAAACACAAGAAATGTAATACTTTAAAATTTACTTTTTGTTCATACAATTAATAACGATGGCCTTACATATCCAATTACCTTAAAACCCATATCTAACAGTTGTTTCAACGCTCTATTTGTCCATGCGTTGTTGGCGTCAGTTTTCGAAGGTGTTCCTGGCGTAAATGGGATGGTGGACAGCTTCTAGAACAGGAAAACACAAAAGAAATCTAACAGGTGTGCGAAATATCCGATTTAACGAGAGCCATTGCACAAGTAATAGAAGTTAAAATCTGATAAAACAAACATACAATAAAAAAGTAAGTGTAATTCAAGCATTAACTGTCCAACATAACTTAAGTCCGAGTTAAACGTGGTAATCCTTAAGGTAGGAGAATCAAGGAGAATTGAACAAATGACTAACTGATAATCCAAAAGTTTTCCTGGTGATGATTAAATAGGATTCAGGTGAATTTACATGAAAAGATTATGTTTTATCTGGCCCTTCACATGGCTTCATTTTCAAATACAGAAATTAGGGCAAATGCGAAGTTCATAAATCAGAGAATTGTTTTTCACTTCGTTGAATGAACAAATACGTGTAAAGTCTCCTCTATCAAGTTTGGTTAGTTGCAATTGTTCGAACTAATGGTTTTAAAAACAATTCGTGCGAGTTTTGTGCCACGTGCTATAAAAACTCATTAAAAATTCAAAACAACCTCGAAATTGAAAACTCCCTCGTAATTTTCCTCGAAATTCAAAACTCCCTCGAAATCTCTCATGAAATGCAAAATTCCTGAAATTTTTAACTTATATGATTCCAAGCTCAACTCTCAGAGTTCTAAGAAAATACTATTTATATCATATATGCACACAAATTTAGGGAGATAATAAACACACACGAATAGTCCATAGTCCAAACTCTAACCGACAAACATCTAACGCCGTACGTTTAACGCCAAGTCATGAAAAAATGCTGGCGAAAAAAGAAGACCAAAAAAGGTATGAAGACTGGCCGAGAAGGTTGGTCTGTAATTTTGACATAAAGACATGAAATAACGTTGATTAAACAAGACGTTGCTTATTACGACTCACTTTTGTTCTCTGAGAAACTGTAGTCCATCCATCACCGTCCGTACTCTCTTTCTCTTCATCGTCCCAATCTTCAGAAGTATTTTGTAACCAACCGGTCACTTTCAAGTTGCTGTCTACCTTATTATCAATCGACGGAACATTAACGCCTTTTTCAGTCCGTTCCAGCGTCAAGTCATCAAATTTGTTGACGGATCGTGACGATAACTGTCGAGCTTTGTCCGAAGCGTCACTATGAAAACTATGATAGCTTGCCGCTGCTTTCGGTTTGGCTCCCCCTGTATAGGCGCAATTGGGTTGCGACATGTTATGCGACAGATCAGGAGATGGTGAACCAGCGTCGAAACTATCCAGACCCGCCCATGGCGTTATACCAGGACTGCCAGTTTTCACAGAATCCAAATGGTTCATTTTGGCGGCTCTGTTCCAATTAGTAGCGCCACCAACACTACCGCCACTGATAGTTCCATTAAGTTTGGGAATGTTCTGGACAGGAGTGAGCAAGTTATTTGAATAGCTTAATTGAGTTTTCTCTAACGAGTTACCACATTGACTATTGCGCTGCAAGTCCTCCTTTGAACTTTTACTAACATTAGAAGAGGAAGTAGCACAGTCCCATTGCTTGTTGACAGATTGATTAATGTCCCACGTGGAACCAGTCAAACTGGCGCCCCATGCTACATCCGTCACCTTTTGATAATTACTACTATTGCTGGCACTCGGCAGCGGTGGATCACTTTGACCGAACAGGCTTTTCACCACGCTTGGCTGCTCGAACGCTGTGGGCAATTGTTCGTGTTTAGGAACGGTCGTAGTAGAATGTAAACTATGATCAACACTAGAACGTGTTTGTTTATTAACGTCTAAATCCCAATCTTCTGAGGCGGGCAGACCACCCCAGGAGGTTTCGACATAATTAACACTAGTCAGTTTGGAACTATCGTCAATATCTAAATCCCAATCTTCGGAGACATTATGTTCAGTCTGTGGTGTGTCGGGGACGATAGCCGTCCATCGCGTGTCCTCTTTGTACAGACTGTCGTTATAATCGCTATTATATGAAAAGTCTTGCTCCTTACGCGGAACCTGTTGTTTCATCTGTTGTTGTCGTAAAAAACGCGGTGGCACTTCACGAGGGTATTTCTGTTGTTGTTGTTGGTACTGTTGGTATTGCTGTGAACGAGGCTTAGTCTAAAAAAACCCCAGCAGTTTGAATGAAATACACATATACAATAAGGAATCATTAAATTCAAAGCACAGGATAAGCAAGGAGGAAGAACACAATAACAGAATAAGAAAAAATAAAAGATGCCAGACCACACGTGGTGCATTTCTTTACAAGCAACATAGAGGAAACGATGGGTGGGTAAGTTAAGCAACGGACTACAAAAATATGACATTACTTTGGCTGGTTGCTGTTTCTCTCTGTCGTCTCGTTCTAAAGATTAATCGTAAGATAAACTGTAACAAGTGCAATAAAACTTATTTTCCACAGAACAATTTTATTGGTTGATCACGTTTTTGCTAAAAAATAGTTGAGAGGATTTCCAACGTCTTCCCTCGTGAAATTTGTTTTTAGGCTCTCGAATACCATCTTTCCTCTAGCAAAGGCCCGCCTTCTAATAAACGCCCCACACATACGGGACGATTTAAACATCATCATTAGAAAACTCCTTTACTGTTTACTTTGCACTCACTTTGATCACATGATAGAAAATGATTACTTTGCATTGATTGGAATAAGTCATGTGATCAAAGTAAGTGCAACATAAGTCAGAATGGTCCATCCAGATCAGGGAATTCTCTAATGATTATGTTTAAACGCCGCTCCTCAATAAACGCCCCTCCTCAATAAACGCCACAGTCCATTCGAATGACTCCTCTACCTTTATTCTCCTTCATCGCTTTGAGTTTAGCAGCTTTCTCTTCGGCTTTCCGACGCTTTTCTTCTTCTTTTTTACGCTGTTCTTCTTCCTGACTTTTCTTCAAACGTTCATTCTTTTCCTTTTCTTTCTGTGAACGTTGTTCCTTTTCTTTTTCGTCCCTGTTTGAATTGAAAAACGTGAAAAACAATAGTATACAAGATTTGAAGAGAGTTTATCACGTCTTGGAGCTGCTAGTGATTTATGTTGGGATACGTTTCGAGAGAACCTTCTCTTGTCATCGGGCAAGTAGTGAATGAAAATAAGTTTTTTACATACGATTAAAATCGGATCGAAATCTTGATTTCACACCATTTTAATTGGTGAGGTTCGGACGTAAAAAGGCAATATCCGGCCAAAGAATTCCGTGAAGAATCCGTAAAGGTTAACCATGACATGATAAACTCTTCACTTGTCATGAACAATATTGGTCCGACAAACAATATATTCCGATATATATAACCATGTACTTTCGGCAGCATTAAAGCTACTGCCAGGCGGTATCAGATATAAATAATTATGCTCAAAACTTACTTATAATAGATAAGTTTACCAAATGAGTTTATGGTGTATAAAAGTATTCGAAAATAAATAAACAACCAATTGACGTCAATGAAGAAAAAAAGATCAAGTTCTATTATGGAAAAAGTTTCTTCTTTGACTCTATCTAATAGTTTATCGTCTAAACAGGACCTTATGATGAAACAAAATGAAAAACTCCTCCATTCGGTTACCTCTCCTTCTTTTTACGTGATTCGTTAAGCTGTTTCTTCTTGTCCTCATCGTTCTTTCTCGCTTCTTCTTCTAACGCTCGCTTACGTTCCATAT
Source organism: Turritopsis rubra (assembly GCA_039566895.2). Lineage (NCBI taxonomy): Eukaryota > Metazoa > Cnidaria > Hydrozoa > Anthoathecata > Oceaniidae > Turritopsis > Turritopsis rubra. The sequence goes on along the minus strand of CM077631.1, from coordinate 7,205,446 downwards.
CCTGTTGTTTTCGTACCTAAATCAAAACAAGCACAAATTATGTTGCTACGGTGACAGCTGACCAATAACATACGGCGCTTTTCTGTCAGCGATTTCAGGAAGACGGAGAAAAAAAAATAAAAGGACACACAGGTCGCAACTTCATTGATGAAATCACATACAAATACAGCCAACTCCGCACTACTCGAATACTTTACTCGGTCCCGTGAGAGTTCCAGATAGCGGCAGTTGACTGCAGAAACACGGTAGCCGAAAAGCAGGAAATGACATTTAATTTTTCAGTCTTTATTTATACGTTATCAACAATCCTAGCAAAGCGCTGACAAGAAGTTATAACCAATTAGACCAATTAGAAGACAATGGTTGAATATCTTCTTGCTGGAAGATATCTTTAGAAAAAAACCGACATAACGTGAATTTGTAACAATTTATGACAATCATCATTATTTGAAGATATCTTTAGAAAAAAACCGACATGACGTGTGCTTAATTGCTTTACGTAAAAACGATAAAACACAATTACGTGCTAGCTAACATTCCTTTCAACAAACTCACAAATGAAATGGTTTCCGGCAATGGCCAAAAATTCCACGAGTTCAAATAAAAATTCTCCTTAAAATATCTTGAACAGTCGGCCTAATCTCACTAACTTCCTGAATGACGTATACAGCGTATTAACGTAATGAATTTACTGTTAGAGAAATTGTTGAAAATTGATGGAAGTGCCACTTTACATCAGAAAAATCTACAGGCTCTAATGGTTGAGGTTTTCAAATCTAGAAATCATAAACCAAGAATTTACGTGGTACTTGTTTCAAAGTAAGCGCAATCATTACGAGATCGGGAAAGAAACCGATGCTTCCGTAACTAACGGAATAACGTATGGGACACAGACGGCTTATATTGTAGAGCATCGATGCAATGGAATAATGGTTTCCTATAGGAATTCCAATATGGTATCAAATCTTTGCGATTTATCAACCGCGGGTTGATTTTTATTTTTATTAGTGATTCCACGCTTTTTGTATGCAACGTTAAATAAAGAGTTGAACTGAATTGAATTGAAGAAACTTATAACAAAGTATCACACGCAACAGAATGTGTGTTTGCAGGACAGGGAGGACGGGTTAATAGAACTCTAATAAGCATTTTGAACATGTTCAATATCGACATTCAGAAATGATAACCAAAACATGTCAGAAAAGTGAGAAACGCAAACGGAAGGAGAAAATCTAATAAAACAAAACCCTCGACACACTACCCGAAAATCTAACAAAACTAAAACCCTAGACACACTACCCACCTGTTCCTTCTCCTCGTCTTTCTTCTTCTTTTCCTCAAGTTCTTTTGCTATGTTTGCCATCTCGCGCTCCCTTCTCCTCTGTTCAGCTTGAAGCTGCTTCTTATTCTTCGGTTTTGGCTGAAGAAAAAAACAATTGAATAAACGTTACTGTACATTTTTCGCTTAATACTCTATTTACACCAGAAAAGTTATGTTTCATTAATTCCCTATTTACACTAGAAAAGTCCAATTCATCAAATTTTTTCAACCCACTTTATCACCACTGTTCTTTAAATAAAGACTTTCTCTGGTGTCACAGATATAACAAAACAGGTTCCACTCAAAAACTTACCTTTTCGGTCCAAACAAATCCGATAGTATTTAACATGGTAGCAGACATGTATTCCAGAAGCAAAGCGGATATATACTTTTTTTTATCTAATTTTATTCTGTTACAAGTTTTATTTCCTCAAACTATAAACAAACACTCCAACGTAGAGATTTTCTGATAAACCTTCCTGTGATATCAGTGAAAAATAAAGACTAAAGAACAAAACACAGCTCTCCAGAGGAGCCACAGTAGCTACTACATTATATGATATATAGAGCTGGACATACAACCTTTATGTGATCAAGGCAGTTCTTAAGTGAGGGATACCACTTAGTGGGCAAAATCTTCAAAAAGTCCCGGTGGAGGAGTGGTTTTTTGAAACATCAGGCAATATTGCTTGCCATTCCTATAGAAAACACTCCTACTCATAGACTTTTTGAAGATTTTGCCCACTGGGCAATCTGCAACATTGTATATATGATGGATAGAGACAAATAAGGGTTCAGTTATACAAATAAATCATACAAACAAATATTTCTTATTTTACTGTAAAAGACCCATTGAACATCCATACTTGATTAAACACCCAGGGTAAGACTTTGGTGATGGCAATAAATGCCTAGGATCAAATAAACACCCAGAGTATGGCCGTGCTTGCGAAATTAATTGCTCATAGGCATTTATATGAAATTAGGGAAAAATGTATTAGTTAAGTTTTGAAATAAGGATATTTTCTAATTATTATTTTAATTCTCCATTTTCATATCAAGTTTTAAAATGCCAGTCAATATTTTCTTCAATAACCATCAAAGGAACCATTGATCTTACTTCTACGCTTACATTTTATTGAAAACTATTACGGATAGGGATACGAATAGGGATATTGACTTTGTATATAAACACCCCTTCGGAACAAACACCCGTGCTCGAATAAATACCCACAGCGAAAGTTCAATTTTTTTAAATAAACAACCAGTTAACAGCCTGTAATATGTAAGCAGTTCTTAATTATACATGACAGAAGCAGAAATTACCAAAATAACAAAACAGATGTGGATTAAATGAAACCGTCCTTGAAGACTGAATGTATTCAATGCAATCAAAATAAGAATTTTATAAACGGGGTTCTCAAGCTTCTAAAAGTTTAGCACAAGAAAGTTCTGATCAAAAAGATAAAAAAATAGTTCAGCAACAGAAGAGAATTATTCTTACTCCATTACAACAGTTTTTGGGCTACAAACAACTGTGTAACAGTCGGCAAACAAGCTGAAAGCAAACTGCAAATTGCACCTTGGAAGAAGCAAATGGCACTAAGCATATATATATATATATATATATACGTTTCCACAGAGAGAACTTTAATGTTACAATAGACAGCATTTCTGTGCAGCCAATCGAAATGTCTTCTTCAAACAATTATCAGACATGACATGTTAATCGTTCCTGCATTAGTATGTCAAAGTGGCATTCATTATGTATATAGAAAAGCAAATAGGTGAAGCTTAGAATTGCTGTGTAAACAAGTTGAAATAAAATACCAATAATAATAGTGAGTATGTTTTACTGACAATTTCTCTCTCCTTACTGTTAACTTACGGTGAAAAGACTTATAATAATGCCTGAAAGAACGAGGCATAACTTGACTCTAGCCTGCCTTTCCCAGACAAAATTCATAAGGTTTTCACCATAAACTTGAGGAGAAAATGTCAGTTTAACTATACGATTGCAATAAACCTTCTTCAGGTTCCAAGGACCCAATCGTAACAATCAACAAAAATTCACCAACAAATAAAATTAGGAATACCTGACACAATTTTTTATAAAAACAATAATATAACATTGTGCCGCAATTGTCGTGTAGTAGATTGTCCTTAGAGTGTGACGGCTAAGGCCCAATTTCAAGTTTCAGTCATGTCATATCTCCATACTTCATCAGTCCATTTGGAGCCATAGATAGACACCCAAGGACTCAAAACTCTGGGTTACTGACTTTCTTACCGAAAGAAAATGTTTTAGCAGGTACCTCCCTATAAGCGAACTGCTCATATAGTGGACACCGACCTCTTTATAACAAATCCTTTTCAAAGCAACGAAGCATTGAGTAACATTGGTTCGTTCTCAAACAATAATGATGTTAAAACATACAAGTTTTTGGTAATACAAAACTAATCTAAAATCATGCAGGTTTTGACCAGCGTAATAGTTGTAATCGCCATGCATCAACACATTGACATGTCTTCCAGCAACAATCAATAAACCGACAAAGATAGTTGAAGTATATAAAACACATAGTTTACAGACACATCCTCATTCATTTCTATTTTATTCCCATCTTGATAAGAGCTTTTAATTAGACAATTTTAATCTTTAGACATGCCAATGTGTTTCATCAACTATAATAACAAAATCATTCATAAAATGCTTGACTTATTACGTGGTTTGGCCAAAAGTTCTTGTGAAAAGCAAATAAAATAGGAAGTGTCTGTAACTGAGTGATTTATCATATGTTACATCATTACTACAACTATTTCATTGTGGATCATTGATGAATGGTTTCATTACTGATAAATTGGATCTGGTAAAATGCAGGCTGTTACCTAGTGCATTATAGTGACTGTTTGACTGACTTTTCCCAATTAAAGGTTGCAAAGGATTTCCCAAATTGACTTTGTGATATATGGTTATACAGTGAAACCTGTGTTAATGACCACCCATATAAAGAGACCACCTGTTTATTGAAAAGCACTTTTAACCACCCACACGTTGGTATTTTAGTTGAAAGCTCACTGTATTAAACGACCACCTGTATACAGCGACCTGTAATCTTAAGTTTCCAGAGTGGACGTTATGTATGGAAAAGACAATTCACTCCCAAAGGAAATCTGTGTTGAGGGAATCAAAGTTTTGTGTTTGACGTTCTGTCTATCTATGATAACGTATATGCAAGTGTATTAAGTGTATATAAAAGCTGTGAAGGTTAGATCATATGCACATTAAAACTTCCAGATTCTTAAACCTTTGCCTTACTTAAATCAAACAGACACTATAATTCAGTTCTAGATAACATCCTAAAGTAGCAGAGTACCAGTGTTACATCGGAAGAATCTAATGGTTACAACAGATAAAATGGTAAGGTATTTTATCTTACAAAGCTAATGAATACAGAAAAACAATTCCCATCCACTGTTTTTCTGAACATATCATCAAGTCCAATAGGCCCCATATTCAATAATAACTGAGTAAAACCATATCCAGCAGCACATTTTCAATAACTTCATTAATCCGACAAAACTATAGTTGTGAGTACAACTTACGCTTTGAACATCAGACATTTATCTCTGAGAGTAGGCACTAACCTGAGCAGAGGATCGCACCGAGATACGAAAACACATTACCTAAATATAGTATGAAGCACAACAAAATAATGAAATATATTATTTTAATAAAATCATGTAAAACTGATTACAAAAGAGTTGTTGAGTTAAGATTAAAAAAAAAAAAATATTTAATAATAATATTTTCCCAGTCACTCAGATGAAGTAACAATAAGTTAGAGGAAAGCACATCAACATGACATTATGATATCAAAAAAGATTCTTTACAGAAACACTAATCTGATCATTGAAAAGCACTCTTGACATTCTTGACAACCAAAAACATAAACAAAGCTGTAGAGTACTCTGTGTGTGGAGAACACATCAGAAACTAAAAGAACATTTTACTATTTAAAAAAAAAAAAGCATTTACAGTAGTAAGTTCTAAAGTTGTTAAAGTCATTTCAGAACAGGCAATAATAATAAAAAGAAAATAGAACATATACACTCCCTCTTTCATTCATAATGAAATTACTAAATTAAAGTTTTAAGACTTTACCAAACAAAGAATGGTTTCTACGTTGCTTTGACTATAGAAGTGATCTATGGAATACAACCTGGGATTGAATAAATAGGAAGAAATGCCGACATTGTGTTATATATATATAGATGGAACTTTTTCTAGTAAAGAATGTCTTACATTCATTCAGAAAACTTCCCCCTTTTCTGTTAAATCGATATCCATCTGAGCCATAACATAAGAACCAGGTTAGCTTTATGTTTTCCTCTGTGGAGGAGTGACTCATTAAAAGTTGACATTAAGAATATAAGTCATCATTTGTCAATGATAAAGCATCCCCGAGCTAATCTGTAAATACAAACATTAATATACAATACGACACATATCATGAACAAGAATGCATTTGTGAAGAATATAAAGACTTACTTCAAAACACAAACAAAAGAATTTCTTTTTTCTTTATTGGACGAGAGCACATGGCATTTATTTCCTTAACACAGTAACAATTCTCGGAACAAAACATACGAAAGTTACGAAAATATTACACACGAAATTGAAAAGATACAACAATTATGTTCAGACAAGAGATAGGAAGAAATAAAAACCAATTGCGATTATGTGATTATATTAATAAAATTAATATAAAAGTATGAGAAATTATACATGCCTAATCCAAAACAGTGACAGAATAACAAAAACTATGAAAGGAAACTGAGAATAGAAATAGAATAGATTTCTGGACATTATTATTTTATCATATTCCTTCCAAAATAGCACATATCGACATAAAGGAAGGAATGTGTAAATCACAACAACAAAGTCTTAAATACTAACAAGACATTATCGAACTTGAACTATAGTTCCAAGACATTGAATTTTTAACCATGTTTCTTACAATAAAGATTAAGAGAAAAAAGGTACGAATGTTGGAAGAAGAAGAAAAATCTTGAAACTGCCCCATCATCATTTTTTTGAAAAGGTCCATCATTTAATTATGATGATGCAAGATAATCAAAAGTTTACGAGTTTAACTGTCAATAAATAATCTTTAATAGACCTATCCAGACCTATTCATGCATTACATTATTTCAAAGTAATTAACGTATATATGTCTATAGGTCTATCAATGGATTACTGAAAAAATACTGAGATTCAAATCGTACAGGCTGACTAATCTTCTACACTTCGATAGCAATAACAAGTGACATAAAAGCAGAATCCAATTGGATTATATAAAATGTTTCCCAAGTACCAATGCACTAAACTGTGATTACACATGAACATAAAGAGAACAACAACATACACAAAAGGAGAAACGCATATATTCCAGAAAGACTGAACATTCATTTCCACTACACATTCATTTCCACTACATCTGCCTAAGTGACAAAGGCACCTTAAGAATTAAATATAAAAAACTATAGTATTTATTGGCTTCCAAGTAAATCTTATCAAAAAGTTTATCTCCGGTCTAAAAAGAAATGAAACTAAAGAAAAATGATAGGATAAGACATATATATCTACTGTGAAAAACACAGAATGGAGACAACAACAGACAGCATTTAGAAAAATATCCCCTCCTGGACAAGAGAAAAAGGGAAAAAGGGAAATATTTAGAGGATTATAGCCTAGAGGATGGCCTAAATGACCCAAATATCAACCAATTGAAAAATTGAATTTTGATTATGCAATAAATTAATGTAGATAATCACCCAAACAATATCTATTACCAATTTTAGAGTTAAGATGATGGAGGTGAATTACATTGGAGATGAATTAGAAAGAGCATTCAACAAAATACTAATTTGTCAACCAACATTTTGTGACATTCTCAAAGTGATTAGCACCAATCGAACATAAGGCAAACCACATTCACCAAAAGAAAACAAAAATATAAATAAAAAATGTTATTTCTCGTTAAAAGATCTCCAAACCAGAAAAGCAGAAACAAGAAAAACTAATCTGGAAAAAAATATCTTTAGTGAATCACAGAAATGTTTTTTCTTCTTTTTCTTCTTTTTCATAATTTCTTATTATTTATTATCATTATTTTTCCTCTTCTTTTTTTTTCCTCAATGAATAAATGAATCAATAAATTAGAAAATTTCTTTCCAAAAAATCTAAATTATTCATCACAATACATGATAGCAGTGGTTTGTTTAAAGCTTCACCTTTGTTTATTGCACAATAAAAGCTTTTTTCTGTTATCTTTTCTTGTATACTTCCTTTTTACCAGAAACGTTGCTGTTGACTTTGAACAGATTTTTGTGTAAATAAGTTTTTCTTTAAAATTTAACTTGTTCTTATTTCATTGAACAAGATCATTTTTTTTCTTTCCCTTTCTTTATGTTCATCATAAGGCCCCTTCCCGACATTTCAAATTTGTAAACCACTCTGAACAAGTAACACTAAACTGGGCACTCAATTACAATATTATGTTAAACAACAAAGCAATCATAGTGCACTACACAACATCGTCAGTTCACATAGAACCGTTTATCATTGAGAGTCCTGCTTCCAGAGCATTTAAAAGCCTCCATTTGTACTACCATGGCTGCAGATCTGTTTCTGCTGCTGCTAAATCAAGATAACCTAGACAGAACCTGAGTGCTAAACTGTTATAGCTGTTATAGTTATTGGCATGACTCGGCCAGGTTTTGAATGCTGACCTCTGGAGGTGAGCACTCTAACCACCAGACTGATTAATAATAAAAAGTTTGAATCCATAAGGCAAGCATACGAAGGTGACGACCATATAGGTAAACAAGATTAAGTACCAGGTTGTAATAAGAAAAAACTTAACATGGCAATATATATATTATATATATTTATTATAAATATAATATATATATTTATACTGACATAGGCAACATAGAATTGCAGTTTCATTTCAACACATTACCATTCAAATGAATGTTTGAAGACGCACACTATGGTGATGCTTAATCAAATTTCTTTAAAGATTTTCAGGAAAACATTATTAGTTAGGAAAGAGAAAGTTTTGATTTGATATTGCTGCATAATAAACAGCTAAATGGAACACGTCATTTGTAAGAATCTACGGGCATGTTTCCTACATCTTTTACAAGGCCTGTAAAATGAAGGCAAACTCGTAAGAGAAGACCTCAAAGAATTTCCCAACAGTATTACCCCGTCAAATAAAGCACTATCTATGTCTTATTCCAACATTGATTAAAAATTAAAAAACAGTCACAAAAAGTTATTGACCCAAAAAAGTTAAGACCAAAAGACCAAAAATAGTTATAATTCCTCCTCTTCATTTTCAACACACATTGTTATGCAGACGTAAGTTCACTAAACATTTATACACCAGCAAAACATTGTCAATTACCATAACATTTACTAAAAACCAAAAGAAATAATCTCACCTTTGCAACTGGTACGGCAACTGTTGGTTTCGCTTTCTTGGTTGGCGTATTATGATTCTATGCAGGACAAAGACGGCTTTTAGTTACTTTAACTTTCCTTTTAAGACCAGCCCAAATTCAAAGCAGGCATTTTTTAAGCTGGTTTTTATTGGCGTTGTTTGTGATAACCACACAGTTAAATGTTTTTAACATCAGCCCTTTTAATGCCAAGACGTAAACGTCAGAGGCGTAGCTAGAGCTCAGTCAAATTTGTGGAGAACAGTTTAGTCATTTAAAGTAGAAAAGAAAACGTGCAAGTAACTTAAGAGACACTTAAGACTGAAAAGAAATATCATAACGTTGGACTCCTCCACTTTTTTTGACTGACCTGAATATGCCTATGAACATTTACATCATCAAGGGTCAGCAGAAAAAGGTCAGATAACGTAGTTTTAGAAACAGAATCAACAACAACATCATCAACAACAACAACAACATCATCATCAACAACATCATCAACAACAACATCATCAACAACAACAAACCTCCTGTTCCATTCTTTTGTTTTCTTCTTTTTGTTTCATGAAGTCATCTTTTAGTCTTGTTAACTAAACGATGAAAAATATATTATGATTTCGAAAAATGTACTACATAATAAAATTTAGCATAGATTTGGAATGTAACATAACTTATAGAGATGTCATTAAGAAAATATTTGCATGATCTCGGACATTTTATAAACGTCTGATTGAGAATTTTACAGTTTGGTTGCATTTGAGGCAAAATAAAACAAAGCTCAAAATTTTTTGATTCGTAAATTTTCCACTCTGACGATGACTATACAATACGGTCAAAAATTAAAAAAATGTATGAAAAAAACAAAATGGGAATTGGAAAATGGAAGGCAATCATCAAGAGGTTTTAATGTTTAAGAATATACAGTCAAACCTACGTATAACGTCCACTCTGGGGACCTTCGACCAAGTGGTCGTTGTATACAGGTGGTTGTTTTATACAGTGAACTTTCTACTAAAATACCAACTTAAGAACGAAAGTAACATAGACTTTGGCAAAGATGTGATAGGAAGTGCAAAAGCAAACATTGTTATCTTACTTTCTCTTGTGTTAAACCAGCCGGCACGGATTTGCCATTTTGCAAGCGATTCTAATGAAAAAAAACAAAAACATTTAATCACACTTGATCAGTGTAAAGCCAACCACACCTCTGCCAACCACGCAGACCTCCACCAACAAGAACAGTGTAAATATAATGTTCTTCCAATAACTCCTGCATTCATTGGGTAGAGCAAATAGTTAACCTGCCTTGCATGGTACTATCATATGAAACTACAATTTCTTGTAAACGTGTCCCTTTTGGCTTCACAGCTACAACTAACACTTGACAAATTCAGATGAACACACTGTTTCCAGTGTGTCCTTATAAACAAGCTTGAATTAGCCATAATTAAAGAAAATAGGAAGTGTGAAGTCACTGCTGGACAGGTGAAGCAAAACTTGTGGATTTGAACCACTGGTTATATTTAGTGTTTAAAGACCTCTAATTACACCCATCAGAAGCCATCATCATCTCCTCCTCCTCGTTGTCTCAATTCTTCAAGAAAAATTCTTTTAGATGGTCACTGTAGTAATTACAAGATTAAAAGTTTAAATGGGAATTAACAAGTTAACGATGACACTTTAAATAGACATCAATAAAGACTCAGTTGTATCACAGATGCAACTTGCTATAAATAGTATTTCTTTGAGCTTAACATCTTTTAATGTTATTTGCCTGGTTTTCATCTCAGACCTAGCATGCAGTTAAGCTATATGTCATCATCACTAGCTTGCGGTGTAAGCTTTGTTAACTTAGTCTGAGTTAAATGAGGCTATAGTTATGACATGCCATGTTAAACAAAGAAGAGAGACCTTCAACCAAAATGTTTTATGATCTTGTTAGCTTAACACACTCCTAGACAACACAATTACACAAAGTAACAGGATCCACAACAGGATGTTTAGGACCAAACAACACAAGAACGTTTAGAAGATACAAAAATTAATTGAGTTACTTTAAGAATATCTACAAGTTTATTCAATTCTGAATCTTCATCGTCATCTTCTATAGCGTCTTCTTTGCACCTAGAATGAGAATTGCAAATCAAAAACTACAGCGAACAAGAAGGCTAATTACAGTATGAAAGAAACTTTATGTGTTCGCAAGGAATGAATTTTTACATAGATAGAAACACGAAAGATTTTCATGTAAAGTTTTGTCCCTTACATACACTCACTATGTTTTCAACAACACCATGAAATCTCACATTAGATAAACAAACTTTACTTCTAAGGATAGTAACTCTTCATGAAAGCTAATTGTATTACGCAGACATGTAAAGTTTCTTTTGGGGTGTACGTAAAAGCATAAACAACTAATAAAGATTTTAGCAGTGATCGTGTAGCAATGGATAATAGGTTTTCAATCCAAATAACTACCTGTATTCGTTATCATTTTGAAATTGCGGCCTACTATTAACTTGTGGTGACAGTAATGTATATAATTCATGATTTCTGGTGCTATTCTGTAATAGTTCTCCAAGCAAACTGAAAAAGATCTACAAGAGAACAAATCAGTTTAAAAATCCCTTACTGAAGGAATCCAACATCGTCATCGATAAATCAATTTAAAGCCCCCGCAAAGTCTTCCATCAATAAACAATTGTAATTGGTTAATTGATGGTCTCTTCAACCAGTCTCTCCTGGAAATATCCACCTGGGTTGCTCACATCAACTTCACTGTGTTCGATCCATGACATCACAACCTTGGTTGATATTATCCCAGAGAGACTAGCTAAACGGTTCATGAGAACTGATTTCCTAAGCACTTTTCCCAATCAATCAAATTACCAGTTGGAGTAAAAGAAAAAGTCAAGTTAATGACTTCATACCTCATCACTTTTATCACTACTCCAATCTGATATATTACAGCCGTCATCTAAAGTGGAAATTAACTTTCATTAGAAGTCTCAACAACTTAAAAGTAATTGCAGGTGTTTTGAGATAAAACTTCCAAGTGTTATTATGTTTCAAGAATGGAAGCTAAAATATAAAAAACAAATCTAGATGAACAGTACCTGCCATTATCTTTTTGTACGCTTTGCAAACTTCTTGATATTTCGATCGGTTACTCGAATGATTATCAAGTCCAATTGACTGAAAGGAAGTTACTGACCAAATTAGAAAGAAAAAAATTCTTATTATATACAGAAGAAACTGCTTTTAGGAATGTACTATGTATCCTGGGGCTAGTTCATACACGCCTGGATATTATACTGTTTATAGGGAGGGCAAGAGGTTAGTGACCCTTGGATATTGAATATTTATCCCAGTGAGCAAAATCTTCAAAATGTCTCCCTGGAGGAGTGTTTTTTTTATTGAACCAGCAGGCGATATTGCTTACCAATGCTATAGAAAACACTCCCCCACAGACACTTTTTGAAGATTTTGCCCACTGGCATTTGGAAAGTGCAACACAAATATTTTCCTCGATATTTTATCTATTCCTTAACATTTTTAATGTTTCCACTGCCAACGAAATCTCAGAATAGATGTTTCCAGAGTTCGTGTTTAAATGACTTACTCAAGCTCAATTCTTACTGGTCTCGTTTTCAAACAACCATTTGTAAATATACATGCACTAAAGTTGTCAGGGGATTTCGAACCTTATTGTTCCTTGGTTCGTAACATAACAGGGTTGTTAAATGGCAATTATCTTAACATCAAAACGAAAACATCATAAAGAGAAATCTGTGTATAAACACAATCTCAGGAAACGTCTATTTAAAGGTCTTCAACAACTCACTGTTGCAGGGTTTTTCAACCATATAAATCAAACTTTCAAATGAGTTATCAAGAGGGTCATAGATATTTTCCTACAAAAATAAACATTTTTGGAAAATTGAGCTCAGTTTATAAGGCTACCATTTTCACTCAACGGGCTCCTGTCACATAACCTTTAACGTTTTTGCTTTGTAAATTACTTCTTTCAAACATCAGTACTTTAAACTAAATCACGTGTCACCGTTATTTAAATAATTCCGTCTTTCAAAAGATACATTCACTTTTTCTTTACTCGCATATATTTCTTCAACCATTGTGCTTTATTGCATAATAAGTTTCGAACAAAATAATTATTTTAAGTTTTTATTACTTTTTGACACAGGATTATTTACCTGTTAGATGATCACAGGGAGATTATGGTTTCATCAAATATAAAAATTTAATGTAAAAGTAGAAACCGATTGAGCGACCGACCGAGCGAATAAATATTTGAACCTTGAAATGTTGAAAAACAGTCATATTTTTTATGACGGTCTAAATATTAAAGTGAAGAAGTATCAAAGATAACAAAAGATAAAATTTGAAAGGTTTTCGAAAAGTGTATTATATCCAAGTATAACTGAAGATTGCTCCAAAGCATGAAACTCTGAGTATTGGAGAAACAATATAAAGGTATATATATAAACCTTGGAAACATTATTAAAACATTTGGAAATGTCAGAAACAATGTTGCATAGACCGACCGAAAGACTCTATATTCCTAGCTTCAAATAATGACAAGAAATATTTTACCAAAATTATAGAATAAAGAATTCAACTCTATGAAATTCAAATTGAAAAACACAGATTAACAAAAAATAACCAGCCCAGGTCTAGTGTGGAAACTGTGCTATGCATATCCAGAAAGCTGTATATAGAAATCATGTTGTACCAAGCACTGCCACGTAATATAATAATTCACTATAAACACACCGACTGGTGGCCTTGTGGTAGAGTGCTCGCCTTCAGTGCGGGAGGTCAGGGTTCAAATCCTGGCCGAGTCATGCCAGCGACTATAACAGTGTGAATCGATCCACTCAGCTTAGCACTCAGCTTGAGAGCGGGATTGATATCTAAGGGGGTTGTCTGGTTGAGCGGTTGAACCATACTTGCGGCTTCCATAGCCCAAATGGAGGCTTTAAATGCTCTGGGACCTCCTCTGCAGGACCCTCATTGATAACAGTTCTATCAGAACTGAAGAGGCTATCCTGGGTAAACATTAATAATAATAATAAAAAAACACTAAGTTAATGAAAAGAATTACCTTTTCAAAAGCTTTTTCTTACAAGTTTCAGTAGTAAACAACAAACTTTGTTTAACATATCAAGCAGTTAGTACTTATGTAAAGAACTTTAAAACTTTCCAGGGCATAGGTTCTTCTATATTTAACATTCCGCAATAATAATTCGATATCTAAAGCCGTGCTATGCAAGTATTTACGAAGTTTGAGTGTAACTTGTGCATCATTTTTAAAGAGGTTTTTGGATAGATAAGAAAACAAAGTGAACTTCAGTCTGTGTTCATCATTTAAGTTAAATAGGCTAACTTGTCCGAACATCAATCAGATATCAGAAATTAGCTGAATAAACCAATGAACTTTCTTTTAAAAACTTGCATAGGTTTGGATCGTAGATGAAAAAAAAACACAAAAAAAACACAGAGGATGGTAAAGGATTCCTTGCATATGCAAAAATCCAATAATAAAAGTAGAAGAAAAAACAACACTCTGATTGGATGAAATTTTCCAATGCGTCTATCATTGGTCAACATTTTGAATGAACTTGATACATAATTTGCAAATGCTGCTCATGCCAAAAAAAGATTGAACAAAGTGGAAACCAAAATTCATTTTACTCTTTCATTTGGGAGAAAGTTTGTTTTGATTATTTTTACTCCAGGTGGGAATAACTGAAATAAATGATTGGTTAAAAATTAAATGAAAGCAACCATAATAGTTGTGCAATAGTTCGTGAATCGCTTCTTCAACTGCTTTGAATTCTTAAAATTCAACTCAAATCATCCAAATTCATGAAATTTCATCTAACATAATTGTCTAAATTCATCTAGTTAATCGTCTAAATACATCTCGTTCAAGGTCTAATATAGTTCATAATTTTTCAGTTGTTTCTTAAATTTGTCTAAAAAGTTGATTATTGCATGTAAAATTCATTTTAAAGGGGCTACAACAAGGCTCACATAATTTCTGTGTTTGTTTACTTTTTCCCGGCAGTGTAGTGTTATTGCATTTCAAAATACTCATGATCACTTGAGACTGATCACTTGATTAAAACCTCTCAAACTCTCAAAATATTTTCTATTGATTTGGTTCTCTAAGGGATCATAACGACAAGTACATAGGACTCTGTTACAATAAACATTTGTACTTTCTGGATAAAACGGATGAAACGCAAAAATAAAATCAAAAAAAAAATGTCTTCAACAACAATTTCTTACACAAAACATTTCTTGCCATTTTGTAAACTCACATTGAGCATATTCTTAATAATTTTTGGTCAAATAACAGCCTTGATATGTGACTTTCAAGCAAAAATATTAAGGCGACCAAGAAATAACTTTTGGTAAAAATAAATTTTTCAGAACAAAAATAAATATATTTTGGTATTTCCTAATAAGCCACTTTATTTTTTCAAAGAAATAAAAATTTGGTTGTGTCGCGTCTTTAATGGTCGGTGGCCGGTCGATGGTTTCGGAAAACGCCGGAACAGAAGCAACTATCATGGTAAAAATGGATAAAAATGGCAAAAACATTTTCATGCATTTAGTTAGATTTGTAAATTTGCACAAGTTTGTACTTACCCTGATATAAAATATAAGAAAAAGATGGAATTTTGAACAATAAAAATCGGTAATATGCTAAATATTCAGCAAGGAATAATGTCTGCCCCAGCCCCTAGATTTATATATAATTATTCCAAAATGACGAGGTGTTTTCAAATACCTTGGTAAATTATGAACAAAATATTACTACCATCAAACAAACATATACCTTATTAGTAGAATACAGGTCTGGGTGATATTTTAATGCAAGTCTTGTGAATGCTTTCTTTACTTCAACTATGAATAAATAGAAAACAATGTTGTAAAACATCTGTATACACATGAACTATGCATCAGTGTAGAATCAGAAATATCAGCTCTTTACTTGCAGTGTATACATAAGGATCAAAAATTAAATAAGCTCCTCCCTTGAATGAGCGCCTGTCCTCAACCCTGAAAAGGGGTGCTAATTTGGAAAATTAAAACCTCTGCGGAGGCACTCATTCAGAGAATATGTAAGCATAACAAAAACAAGAAAAAACTAGGAATTCTTCAGTTATTCATTAATAATAATAATAATAACAATAATATATTATATATATACTATTTTTGATTTCATGCATACAATAATTATACAATTTTTAAACGAGCACCCCTCGGAAGGGTAAAAAATTATATGAGTGCCCCAGCGCTCTTTCAGATAATTATGGTAACTAAAAGAAGCCAAAATGAGAGGCTGGCTTAGGAATCATGTAAAAAGTTTTTATTACTTTTTATCAGTTTAACAGTTTTAATGAGGTTCTTAAATTTTTTTATATTATAATAAATGCACATTCGATCCGAGATTTTGCAAAAATCATAGAAAATGTAGCGATTCGATAACAATGAAGATGCAACCATTTTTTATACTCAGTAAAGGTCGTCGAAAGTCAAACTTTAGTTTACCGTCATTCCGTCATTTCTAAATAATGTGCAGTAACTTTATTCATTATACTACCAGTCTCTTATCTGAGTTATTTACTTCAGTTTCTAAGCAACTGTTCCTTTGAGCAACAAAGCTAGCTAAAAGACATTTTTCGTATTTCTTTGTTGATTACGTCGAGTTTTCGTAGTGATATTCTTATTGACATATTTTGAGTATCAACTGCCTTGGGATACTTCTTGATGTATGCTTAATGCATTTATAACTTGTACCCCGAAAACCTCCGAGGCTCTCCAGGACAGTTTTACTGTTGGCTTTATCCACTCTCATCAAACTCATGGATC
Organism: Turritopsis rubra; assembly: GCA_039566895.2. Classification (NCBI taxonomy): domain Eukaryota; kingdom Metazoa; phylum Cnidaria; class Hydrozoa; order Anthoathecata; family Oceaniidae; genus Turritopsis; species Turritopsis rubra. The sequence continues at coordinate 7,188,708 of CM077631.1, read as the reverse complement.
AACATTTGGATTGATTAACCTTCCCATCGTGTCAATTAAATCTTATGGTTCTAACTCCATTCGGTACCAGTCCATTCAATTGTGCAATTTTGTAAAGAAGTCCCATACCACTCACCTACCCAATGCTAAAATCTACCCAGACTCAGTTCTTTTTTTCATTATACAGTTGATGAACACCTTTTTATTTATTTATTTGTTATTTAACTAATTCTAATTATGTGTGTATGCATGTGTTTTCAAGGTGGCCAGCATCCTTGTCATAGCCCTAATATCGCTGGTCTTCTTTACAGTAACAACAACAGGACATTTTTGGACCTTATATACATGAAAAGCACAGAATTGTCAAAGTATGTGTGGTCATTAAAAGATGAAGGAAAAATTCCAACAATACGATGGAGAATACTTAAAACCATAAAAAGTAAAGCCAGATCTAATTACTGTAAACTGTGTTTAAGTGAGAAACTTATTATCATCAATTCCCTGGACGATCCAAATGTTATAAACAAAAAATCAGAGTTTATCAACAAATGTCGACACAACAACAAGTATGTTATAAAGAACGTTTGATAAAACTTGTAATGATTATATATAGTTGTAAGTGATATTTATATTTGTCTTCTATTTTTTTAGGTAGAAACAAAATGTATAATATACCTGAAGATTGCGTAAGCATGAAACTGCTACAGTAGTATATTTCAAGTGTTTTTCCTTCTGGCAATAAATAAATATATATACCGCTCCACACGTTGAGCACTATTTGAGAAGTGACTGACAAGAAATTAACTTATTATATATATATATATATATATATATATATTAAAACTCATGTACTGTTGTTCCTGTAGAATAAAATATTTTCGTTCCTTCTTTCTTTCTTCTTCTTAGAAGACTTCTAGGCCATTTGTGGAAATAATGAATTTTTTCTCCCACAAACATTTTGATCATTAAGTTTAGATATATAAGGTCCATATAATAATAAATGCAATGCATATTACTAAGGATAAAAACTTTCAAACACGTCATACAGTATTCACAATTTTCCCAAAAAAGGTGATTTTGGACCTTTTTCGTAGGTTATACTGATTGATACTCTGGAGCACCACAATGAAATTGTGGGGAAGAGAGAGTATAATGAGTTTCTTAATCAGAGATATTCTTACTCAAAATCAATGTCTTTCAAATTTCTTGCAGTCACGTTACGATTATTAGTTCAATTGCCAAAGAGAAACCACTTTTATATTAGTTATATATATATATATTAGTTAGTATTCTAATTTTTTTTATATAAGTTAGTTTCTTATTTTCTACTGCACTGATGATGGATATTATCCGAAAAGCTTATGCATATTTTTTAAAGTAAATAAATGGGTTTTTTATATACTTATAGTTAGTATTCTACCACAGAATTCACAATTGAGGAGTGAATAAGGACTGTGAGTAAGGAAAATATAGGACTAGACTTGTAATGTAACTCAAGGCAGGTGAGTGTCATGTACACAGGCACGTGCACAAAAATTTATTATATAAATACTGTTTTAAAATACCAACTAATATAACTAATGTAAAATCTGATCTAAATTTTAAGTGGTTTCTCTACTCTGGCAATTGAACGAAACTCCTAACTAAATGACTGGGAGAAACACAAAAGACATTGATTTTGAGGAAAGAATATCTTGGGTTTAAGAAACTCGATATACTTCTATATTATATATATATACATATATAGACATGTAAGTAATGTTTACATTTTTACTGAAAAGCATCCCAAAGTGACCGTCAAAAGAATAGAATTTGTTACTTTTGACTGCCGAATCGGGTCGCTTTTCAGTAAAAACATAAACAATATTTATCCATCTATATGCCTCTTATCTACATTTAGTTTTTTATTTAGATTGTTTTAATAGGTCCACATCAGTGTCTTACAACCTTCTTTACCAAATAAATAAATAATAATAATAATAACAATTACAATAATAATAATAATAATCATAATAATGATAATAATAATAAAAAGATGTTTTAACTTATTAAACTCCAAACAGCCAATCAACGATATCTTAATGGTTTTCACTGTGAAAACTATAGTGTCGTTTTTATGGGAAATATAGATATACCACCAATGATTTAGCTACAACAGAGGTTTATTGTCGATATTTAAGAGCATTCACTTGCTTTGTTACCTTCGTTTGCAGTTGTATCAAGACTTAAAACATCATATTCTTTTTTCCGATCATCCAATTTTGGCATCTCTGTTCATATGGAGATTTTTCTTTTTAATCCGGCGCTCTCAGTATTTTTATTAAACAATTATAATACTTTGCATGTACAAGTGCCGTTGTTTACAGCATTGGATCTTTCGCGATTTTAAATACCACCTAAGCGTTCACTTCGGAGGTTTACTGGTACAAGAACCGATCTAACCCGATACTTCATTATTCGAATGAATCAAAGTATAGGAACCATTTTTATACTCCTTAGTCAAGTCAAATGTAACAGGAATATATTTAAATTTTAAATTTTACAATAAACAATGTTTTTTGCAAAATAATGAATCAAAATAGTTTTTCCGATTCTAACCCGTTTAACCTCCGCAGTAATTAGCTCTATTCGTTTAAAATCGTTCTGACGTGAAATATGGCGGATGTTTCCGTTCTACGTCATTTGGGTCTCAGTGCCTTTTTTGCTTGATTAACCTTGGGTTCACATAGTTCATTTTGCGCCCTCGAAATCTAAAATGTACCGTATTTATCCTAATTTAGTGCGCAACGGAAAATAATTATTTTCGAGACTGCGCACCATAATAAGGGTCAAAAAAATTATTCCTTAAAATAGTGCGCACTCTAAATCAAGGTCAAGAAAAGTTATTTTTCCAAAAAGGTGCGCACTTTAAGGACAAAAAATTCATTTCAACAAAAATGTTTGGCACTTTGAGATGGTACTTATAAACATTTCTCGATGATTTTTTAAGTAAGGAAAGCCTTCCACTATCCAATTAACAAATATCTTGTCTGAATATGGCGCGGGGGAAGTTTAAGGTGGAAACCCCCTTAAAACTTTAAAATGGCCACGAATGCATTTTTTCATTAAATTAGTAGAACGTAACAAATTTTGACCACACCTGATGAAAAAAATTGTTTTCGGCATCTCATGAATAATTAATGTCCTCCAAACTATGCCTTCTTTAACAAAAAGTTGCTCTCGAGCTGGCCATTTTCCTCTGGAAGAGAGAGGCGTTGATTGAAGGGGCTTGTGTCGATGAAGCATAAGAGGCCGGAGCGCGTGAAATGACGAAACGACGAAAATTTGCCCAAAACTCCATTTTGAGAAAATTAGGACTATGCAATTTAGAATTTGTTGATATTGGTCAATTTTGGACAGATTTGACGACCCACCGTGCGGCTGTGGATAATTGAGCCTAACAAAATCGTTCCGTTCATTTCATAGAAACAACTGCCAATAACATTTCTGCAAAGTAACAAATTTAATTGCATCGACATTTGATGAGATGTATTGGCCAGGATTCAGAAATACAACTTCTGAGAAATTTAAGTTTAAAAAAAGAGAACAGAAATCTATACGCGTATAGAAAACCTGTCTCATTTGCTCAATTGCAGAAAAATCATGTGGAAAACTTTCTCAAAACTTTGTTGTGTCTTTTAAACGTAAAAGCTCACATCTAATTTTTTGACATTTTTGACGGGTTTTTCTACCTTAAAATTCTCACTTTTCTGCTCTTCTTCGGAGAGATTGGTAACAATATTTGCAACGTAATCTTCCCAACAATTACGTAAAGCACCTTTAGAAAGTTAATTTATACAAACATTATGCGGTTGACATTTTGAAGTACAACCAGGAGGAGGTACCGACTAACACTGCTCTGATATCGTCAGATAACTTCCACTTCTATAACTTTGCGTATAAAGTTCATACCTAGGCTTAGGGTGCGCGCTTAAATTAGGTGCCTTGAAAATTAAGCTTCTAACAGGGGTGCGCACTTAATAATTAGGATAAATATTATTAATAATAAAAGCATCAATTAACTGTGAGAAAACATTCAAAGTCAATTTTTTTACCATTTCTAACTCGAATTTTACTCAGATGCAATGATACGATACATATAGTAAAGTAGAGACTCTCTCACAATATATTTCGAACTCTCAGGAGGAGACAGGAAACTTATGATACTGGTTGGAGAGGTCAAATTATTAGGGGATGGTATTAACTTCCATCTCCTAGCTAAGTCACGATTCCTTCTTCATCAAAGAGTTTCTTCATGACAACACGTCCTTGAAACAAAGGCGGAAGAAGACGTGGAAAAATATCAAATTTGAGGGAAAAGAGCAACCTCGAGCCCACAGCCGTTTGTCTTTTTTTTTTTTAGAAATGAAGACGACGAGACGAAAGGCATTACAAGCCGAAATTGACTCATTTTACAGAAACCGTAACATGAAATTTCACTGAATACGAATTATTTGTCATTAACAGAGAACTAAAATCAAGTTAAAATTTTCTATTATCATAAAGGCCAATTTGTTCTGCACGCTTGCCTGCCAACGGAAACTTTGAATACACTTTTACACAGTATACTACAAGCTTTTTTGTAATAATTAGCATTAGCCGTGACAAAGAATACAAAAAGGAGAATCTCCAAAAGGTTATTTTAGCAATTAAATTGTTGATCACACACTTCTATAAGTGATCTCGTGACGAAACTTAATCAAAAAACGAGTCCTTTGAAAGGACTTCTAAAAAAGTTCAGCCGTTTAGATTGTTCTTATTTAAGCCTGTTTTTTTTATAAAGTTGCTCGTGTCTGCGTTATAGAGACTTTTTACCTACCAGAAATGGACTGTAAACCCGTCCATCCGTTCATGGGGTATGAGTCCGTTATACGGGGTGCACGTTTTATAGAGATTCCGCTGCAATATGATTGCCATTACATAGAAATCTGAAAAAAGGACAGGTTGCTATGCTTTAGTAGTATTATGACACAAAACCTTTTTTCCGTTATGCACTTGGTCCACGCTCTTCATATGAAAAGGAAGGTTTGTTTATAGAGGAACAATAGTCTCCGCCCCTTCAGCATTTAGAGTCTGACGCCTTACAAATTGTCCCGCTATCTGGAACTATTCACAGAGTGCTTTTCATTCACTATTAAGAACTTTTCCGGAAAATTCAGTTCAGAAACCATCCGAAATTACCAATTGTTTTGTTCATGTGCAACTTTTGACCTGTCTTTCGACTGTTTTTGGAGTTCAATGACGTTTGGAAAAGCAGCTAGACGAGCATGTAGCTTATAAGTATAGACCGCCGCTATGGTTTATATATACTTTGGAATCGGCTTACATGGAAGTTTTTCAATGCAGGAAAAATTCAAAAGAATTTCAGGATATAACCGACATGAAATAAAAATGGAGAAAAATAAGAAGCTTTTTGATGCTCTGGCAGGTGGACTGCTGTTTCCATTTCTGCTATGATAAAAACTTTCTTTGACAGAATCAGAAGTGAAAAAGAATTTGTTGTTGAAATCTTTCTGTTCTTTTATCTAACTAGATCCTAACAGACCAACGGAATTGTATTAACATTACATAAAATTTCAGCTGTGGCTGGATGTGCTTTTTTTTTCATACTTTTTCATCCTCGAATGTTCGTGTTTTTCCAAGAAAAGTGTAAAACACTCATTAGAAACATAGTCATAGGAGAAACGTCTATATTAGAAATTATGTTTTGTTTGCTTGTTTGCGTATAAAGTTTCTTGTATTCCCAAAGGAAGTAGTCATAATTTATCGCGAAAGAAATCCTACTTTTGTATTTGGAAAGAAATCTTAGTTAATTCTAGCAACTCTCTTCATTCTCTGAAGTAATTTCAGGTTGAGCATATTTCTTAAGATGTTCTTAATTTTTGGCCAAATCTCAGCCTCAACGTGTTTATAATAAACGAAGTTCTAATAAAAAAAAACGTGCATATCAACAGAGGGTAAACACAAAATAAATTCTCTTCACTTTAGAGAATCAACAGTTTATATATAGTCCTATGCAGGAGTTTTATAGTACACACGACGTAAACATGTTTTGGACGTTACGAACGAATGTGATCTTCTAGTTGCAGTAAACATGTTACTTCTAAACTCCGTCCGCGTCAGTTTCATAAAAGCAATGATGGTTTGTGAGTTTCATTAATATTAAAACGAAACGTAATAGATTATTATGACATCGATCGATCAAACGAACGAACGAAGGGCTCGTTTCATATGACATACTAAACTCCAGTTTGAAAAAATTGAATGTGTATGATAACCAGAATTTTCATCTTAGATTTTAAGAATGATTGTTCCAACCTCATTCCCAGAGCTTCTCTCCCAGTATATCAAAAAGGCAACAAGGCCTCCTAGGGACTGTAACTGTATATATTACTACGAATAAAAAAATGTTGAATGGTGTGTCCTACTGTTTTTTTGTCATATTTTCTCAAAAAATAAAATTAAGTAAAAATAAAATCCTTTCAAATATTTAATCGCAATCATTAGCTGAAACGGATCCATGCGCTATGTTGGAGGTGCATTGATGAAATGTTGGACCTTCATATATGTTGGACACGCTTTCCTGCACTCTTCACAGTGGCGAGAAAAACTGCAAATGTTGTGGATAGAAATACTCTTTCTGAGCGTGGATGAAGGATGAATGAATTGCCGGCAATTTAAAAGTGAAAAATTTAAGAAAACTTTTTGTTTTGTGTTCTTTTCATCTTCATCTTCATGATCGTGGAAGGAAAAGGGCCAACCTTGGTCATGGACAAGGATCACACTACAGAAAAATTGTAAAAAAAAACCTTTTCTGTTCCAAACGAAAGAATACTTTTTGAAGATTTTGCACACTGCGTAAGTAAGTAAATAACGTGGACTGGGGCTTCCATCCGTAGTGGTTGGCTATTCAAATAATCTACTGCTACTACCGCGTCTTCGCTTTTGTTACGACTCACAAAACATAACTTTTGATGTTATTTAAACAAACTTTTTAAAACAAACTTTTCCCAGTAGTACACATTATTAATCCCCCTTCTTAGCCCTTAATGGCGTTAATATCCATGACTTGGCCAGCATAAGATAGAGTTTTAAAGATGTTTTAGACTTAAAAAAAAATAACGCCTATAAATATACGGGGCGGGCGTTAAGTTTGGGGCGTCGTTACTTCACGTTACTTGCTTACTTACTTACTTCCTTGCCCTCGTATTTGCTTAAAGGCAATGTGTTGTTATAAATATAGCAAAATCTAACATCATGATAATCTCAGCACATGAGCATGGACAATAACAACAGGTGAGAGACAAGAAAGAGGAATTGTTGTTTTGTTTGATCTTCATAAAAGTAGCACGTGAATTATCGTTGCTCATAAATATAAGCTATTATTTTTGTAGCTTTTGATGATGACTTTCATAGAAGTAACTGAATGGTCTGCATCGGTAATTATGATGTCACCATGAGGTGGTACCTCCGGCGGTATTTATAACAACACATTGACTTTAAGATCTCTAATATTCAAAATGACGGAGAATGTTGGGATATACGACATTTGAGTTCTATAACACGCAGAATTGAATGCAACTATACAGCAGCGTTTTATAAGATTTATTGTACTGATTAATTGTACCGATGCAAAGAAAATCCGATCGAAAATACATCTATCCCGAATTTCTGGTCAAACACCGTGTTGTTAATCAAGTAATAAAGTTTTTCAATTAATAGTTTAATAATTGCATTACGTTGAACTAGACTTTGAATAATACTTCACATTAAGAAAATACTATCCAGTGAGACATCTATTTTGATGTTATGATAACTGTTGTTATGGAAACTGGATCCAAATTACAGGTCAAGTTGGTAAATCATGATGGCAGATGCTTAACTTCAATGGGTGTATCAGATCAGGGTTCGACACAGAGTATAAACTAACCTATAAAAAAAATCTAAGCCGAACGAATTGCCGATTCTTGATTGGAATGGTGAATGGTGGTCATGTATTTCACGAGAGAAACTACATGAAGATTCATTGAACAGCGAATAGAAGCGATTTTATTCAACAGTAATGTAATTGATTACATTCATGATGACTAACGTTAGATTCAAAACAATCAGCATTCAGTTTGTTCCTGACATTATATTTCGATAACAAGAGAATTTTAGTTTCAAAAAAATATTTTGCGAAGAGATAAAAAAGAAGAACAAGAAAGAACAAAAAAAAAATACAAACAAAATATGTGATGAAAAGTAAAGAAATTTTAAAGGTAAAGAAAATTAATAATATATTCGAACCAAATAAAGTTTCAACTCTTTTCCAGTTTTATGCTCCCTGTTTTACTTAAACATTAATAATAATAATTTGATCAGTAATAATTTTTATTTTAAGTAAAGTTTTTTATCCTTTGACCCCTTTAATAGTCGTCAAAAGTGTTGTGTGAAATATCCATCAAAAAAATCTGGATATGTCTGTTCAATCCCCCACCCCCAAGCAGCCCGTTTTTTACGCCTCTTGACATCAAAATAACAACATCCAAATAACAAAAAGAAAGTGCGCCCTTTTTTCCCCTTTTTTTTATAAGAAACCGATTTATAAGAAACTAGAGGTCGGTTTGTTAAAATCCTAACAAACTGATAGGCTGGGAAGTAGCTGACGAAGAAACTTCCCTATCTTCATTTCATTGTTATCATAAATATAAAATAATCATTTATCAAAAACTAGCGTTTCTTCTGTTACACGAGTTCTATGTCTGTCTCTTCAGGCCCCACACATGAAAAATTAAAATAGATTCAGTACGGTTGGCGATATAGTATGATTTAAGTGCAGCGAGGATTAAGTGGCAATTAAGAAACATTCAGGGCTAAAAAACCCTTAAGGTAGTTGCCTATAAAAAAGAGAGTGTATATCATTAGCCATAACTCGAACCAAAAAACAACTGTGTGGCCTATCAATATAGCTTCGGACTACACACATTGGTCGATGTTTTCATACTGGCTTTTGGATTCAAACATTCGTATATTATTAAGTCTCCCTCTATATAGCATCGATTACTCTATTGACAAATGTTTCTTTTTGTAGTGATGATATAAGTTGGACGAAATAAATAGCAAAAGATGAACGATATGTATTTGTGTATTGCGCTTTTGATTCAAATTACTGGCTGCAGACCATCAGAAGTGGTTCCTGGTAAGTCGGTTCGTTTGTTTCATTCAATCACACAGATTTGTTATTCTCTTTAAAGGCTGAATTACACGATCGTGATTTGAATTGAGTGTATACTTAATGACAATGATTTGATTAAAGTTTGAAGAACTTTTCTGTACGAATGTGGTAAGAATAAACCGGACAAGATTATTAAACTTAAAAGTCTCTCTTAAGGTTAAAAGTCTCTCTTGTTTTGTTTGAAAAGAACGAGGCATGACATTTACCATTAAACTCGTTTAACCCAAACAGTAATAACAAAGTTCACATCTTGCTAACATTAACCTAACAACACGTCTGAACGATTAAAGTTAGAAAGAATGAAATGTTAACGAATCTGTACGCAGAAGAATATAGGAAAGACATTCTTGCTTAACGACTTCAAAACACGACTTTATATGTTGTTTGTAGAACATGGCAAATGACATAATTCTAACCACCAAAGTTTTCACAATGAAATATCATACAGTTCATCTTCCGATTTCTAACCAGCTATTAGTAGTGCAAACCTTGTTTACTTTTGTCTGGGTAAGTGAGCGTAAGGGTCAGGCTAGTGTCTCGTTCGTCCAGGAGAATTTAAAGAAGCTTTGAAGCAGGAGGTCTAACTGGTTAGAAATTGGTGGATATATACACTCAGAGTATTACTGTATTTACTTGAATTTTGTTTACTAGTTGAATTTTCGGACCTCCAGAAGGACGCTCATTCGAGGGCGGCACTCATTAAATATATAAAAAATGACATTGAAATAATTTTATCTTGTCTTTTAAATAAACTTCAGAAAAGGAGATATAAAGGAGATAGGAGACTCCGCGGAGCGCCCGATAATGAGCGCCCTTTTTGAGAGAGAGAGAGAGAGAGAGAGAGATGGTCATTTGAGGGAAATAAATACGGTTACTATTTTTCGACTTTTCTTAAAATATTCAGAATACCTTTTAAATCGGAAAGTAAAATGGACAAATGGAAAAACATTTGAAATTGCTTCCTTTTTCTTGTCTTTAAAAAGTTTTAAATAAAGTAAAAAAAAGTCTTGCTTGTGGAGGTGTTTGGATGAGAGTTACAATAACATCAAAGACCATTATCTAGTGATCGTTGATTGCTGGTCGATGTGGAGAAGGGAGCGTCTACGTTTACTAGAAGTCCCACTGTAATCAATACAAAGTCCTTTTTTATGAAAGTCATTTTCTTTTCAGGAAATGGATCGTTTCTGGTTAGTGGTATATTTCAATTGACCAATCCAGACACATCTTTAATCAACTACCAATCGGGGATCATGATGGAAGAGGCGATGAGATATGCAATTAATGAAATCAACAAGAACACGTCTTATATGTATGGCTATAAGTTGAAGATGGTTGAAGAGGATAAGCCGAATTTCAAGTCTGAAGATGACGTGCGTAGCAAAGTATTGAGTACCTTCCTTAAGGGAATTCCATTCTTAATTGGCCCTTATTCCTCCGAGCTGTCGTACATCACCAGCATACTGACAGATACGTTCCAGCTAGTTTCCGTCAGTTATGCAGCCACTTACAGTGAGTTTAGTAGTACCCAAAATTTTATGTTTCGCACTGTTCCGTCAGATACGTATCGAATTGAGGCCGCACTTGCCTTGTTGAAGGAGCTGGAATGGAATTACGTTGCTGTGGTCAGTTCGTATGGTTATGACGGAGAGAGGGACGGGAAACATTTTGTATCTAAATTGCAAGAGATAAATGTATGTTTGTCGTTGGAAATCGATTTATCAAAATCGACAACTCGAGATGATTTCATCGATGCGTTGGCAAAACTCAAGAAAGACCACCGGTTGAAAGCCATCGTTATGTTCACCACAATTGAAGATTCTAGGAAGCTGATTAGCACCTTTGGAAAAGACGATGTTGTAAAGAATTTCCTTTTCTTGTGTATGTATGGGTGTGGCAACTACAAAGAGGTCGTAGAAGGAATAGAGAAGCGAGCAGCAGGAGTTATTAGTATTAACGTGGCTTCACCAGCCATAAACGGCTTCAAAGATTACTTTCTCAAATTGAAGCCTAACCGGCATTCAACAGAGTATTTCAAGACGTTTTGGGAAAAAACGTTCAAATGTTCCTTCAAAATTGGTAATTGCACTGGCAAAGAGCAATTGGCTGTTGGGCGAGGGTATTATCCCCTTACGCCTGTCCACACAGTTATAAATGCTGTTTCGGTTATTGCAGAGGCCTTGAAAACTCTTATCCAACTAATTTGTTTTCCGACACAGCCGTGGATGAAAAACCATAAACAATGTGTGGTGAATCCAAAAAGCCCCAAAATGTACACCAACCACGTCAGCAGGATCCTCAAGAATTTTGCGCAATCAGATGGAACACTGAAACAAAGTAAAATCATCCTCAAGGACACTGATAATGCCGTTCGTTACGACATTCATCATTTTCTGCCAATAAATGGAACATACAAGAATTTACATATGGGAACTTGGTACCTAAATGAAACTATTAAAAAGAAGATATTCGGAACTTTTGTATTAAACCCAGCTCATGCATGGCATTTAAGAAACGGTTCTGTTGGAAAACCAGCCGCTATCTGCAGTAAGGAATGTCCACCAGGGCACATCCGAAGCTATGACAGTAACCCACGCAAGGAGAAGTGTTGTTGGGATTGTGTATTGTGCCCTCCAAATAATATCGTCGGAAATGACACTTGTGTTCCGTGTCTTGAGACGGAAATGGCTGTTATGGAATTGGACAAGTGCATACGTTTACCATTGCGTTTTATCGAGTTGAAGGATAACCCTGCTCCCACCTTCTTTACAATGGCGAGTATAGTGGGACTGTGCTTGATCACTGTTGTCATCGCGTTCTTCATTAAATACAACCACTACAGAATGGTGCGTGCATCTGGAAGAGATTTATGTTACATGATATTGTTTGGAATGAGTTTGATGTTCCTATGTCCATTCTTCTTTTTGGGAGCCCCGTCCGTCGGCACATGCTTGCTTCGAAGTGGTTTGCCTGGCGTGGCTTTCCTCTCTGTATACGCGCCACTATTTTTGAAGACCAACAGAATCTATCGGATATTTTGTCATGCCAAAAGGTCGGTTTCAAGACCGTCGTTGGTGAGCTCGAGGTCGCTGTTATTGCTGTCGTTTGGAATTGTCGTTGTTCAAATTCTTCTCGTCGGCGTCTGGTTTGTGTCGCAGGTGCCGGTACCAGAAATTGCCGTTTCCAAAGACAAAAAATACATAACCTCGCACTGTCGCGGTGATTCAAGTCCAATTTTACTTCTTTTGAATGTGGCACTGAGCGTTCTTTTCATGATTTCGTGCACAGTTCTAGCGTTCAAGACCAGGCATTTTCCAAAGAATTACAACGAGGCGAAATTCATAGGAATAACGTTATACGTTACGTGTGTTGCATGGTCCATTTTCCTGCCTGCATACTTCCTGCTGCCTGAAACAGATTTCGTGCGGGAGTACTTCATGTGTGGAATCTGTATTGCAATCGGATACATCACTCTGTTTGGGCTGTTTGGCCACAAAATCCGACTTTTGATGTGCCAAAAAAATTTGGACAACGCAAATGGCAACTTGCCAACATGGTATCTCAGCTACAGCGATTGCAAAGAAAACGGCGATGCTATGATGTCCAAACCGGATCAAAATGGAAATTCGGATGAAACCATTGCATGATATCTCAATGAAACTTTTGCATGGGGCATTCTTAAAGATTTTTCAAATAGAGTCATGGTCAAACCGAGTCTGGTTTCCCATGTGAGGAACTCCAATATGGAAATTGAAGGAAAAAGCCGTTTGAGATATGAAAGGAAGCAGTGCTGTGTTCATCAGTCATAACAGCTTCATAAAGTCCAAATTAACGGTTAGTAGTCGTCAGGGAAGAAGCGACCAGGAATTGTTTTGTAAATAATTACAATTTAAAAGACATTTTATGGACATAATTGTAAATGATTACATTTTTAAAGACATATTTAACATAAATGGGTGTTAGGTAACAAAAAACTTAGGAAAACACAAGTTAGATTTGATGAATTGCAGAAGTATTATTATAATGTTTTATATCATATAAATACTTTCATTTAACCTATGAAACCACATGGAAAAGCCACTTTTCATTGGGTGAACATAACTTGCATTCTCCGTGTAAATTTTGAATCAATTGTAGCTACATGTATATATTAACAGGTATATTAGTCAAAAATACCGTTTGAGTTTTTCAGGTTCTGATTTAAGTATGTAATTTGATTTTTCCCAAAAAAACATTATGCCTTAGCCAAAGGGAATAGCGTCATAACTCAGGAACCGCGGAGCATCTTATTTTGTTCAATCGATTTTATCTAGAACTTTATCATATATATTGGATGTTATCGGATGTGATCTGATACTCTGTCTGATTCTAGATTTTAAATATTTTGAACAGCCCTCCCCCAGTTTCGTTTAAATTCACTAATATTACGGCAAGAGTTCCTTGAATTGTTATACCAGACCTAATTTTAAATAAGTTTATATAATTTCATAATTATTAATTGTATATTTTACACTTTTATTTAGATTATTTTGCATATAATCTCGTCCATCCAAACGCGCCGCCAATACCATCAACATTTATAGTTCATCTGACAATTTCTCTTCACCTAAAAGTTTATGGTGAAAACCTTATAAATTTTGTCTGGGAGACTAGAGTCAAATTATGCCTCACTCTTTCAAACATTTTTATGAGACTTTTCACCGTAAAGTCATAGTGAGGAGAAATCATCAGATGAACGTACTCTCAAAGTACATAGAATAAATAACTTGTTAGTGAAATATCACCAATCAACAAACGAAGAACGTTAAGATGTCGAATCAGTCTTTTTTTCAGCTTTTGTGCACTGATATTGTCACGTGACCGCGTCATTAACTATTGTCTTGCAATCATGAAACATACATCCTTTCGGGAGTAATTAAAATGGCTTTGTTTCTTCGACTGATAAAGTAATGTTTAATGTTTTAATTTCTTCGATTCTTCATTGAGGTTTATTTTTTTTATGTTCCCAAACCATTCCTAAACGACATTTTACTTTTACAGTGAGAGATTTATGTTCCCATTGGCTTTTAAACATGACGTTAGTTATAAACGTCAATAAAGAACCGACCTTTAGGTGATCACGTGCACCATGAAATAATTTCCGAACCAGGTTATTTATTCTGTGAGCTTTGATTACATTCAGTTGCCTGGAGACAAGTGGTGTGGGCGGGATATAGTTCACAAGAGGTCCACATCCCTTTTGTAACCGGCCTTGTACATTTTAGCCTTCTTAATCCAATAAATCCTTCATGTATCTATGTATTTTTTATCTCTTATTCTGTGTTCCGACTTACGTCACTAATTATTTCGAAATAATTAAATCTCGCTACTTTGGCTGCCATGATGGTTCCAAATATCCTGTTCCTATGACTTCTGAATTCCCGTTTCACACACTATTAGTTTTTTAAGCCTCAAGGTGATTTTGGTTCACAATGCACACAATAAATAAAACAAAGCTTTTATGCTTTACAGCTATTGATTATCCTCTAGATGGTTCCAGTCATAAAAGTTGTGACGAAGCTCCGGAACACAGAATTCGATATTTCCCAGCTTAAGAAACGAAGACGGCAACCTAGAAAACACTCCTCCTCATAGACTTTTTGAAGATTTTGAGTCAGAGGCGGATCTATAACCTTGCCGAAATTTATGGAGGAGAGTAAGGTCATTAAGAGTACAAAAGAAAAACGTGCCAATAAGCTAATTAACACTCAAATTTTAACAGAAAATTCATGACACCGTACTCCTCCAATTTTTTGGACTTTTTTTGACTAGATCCGCCGCTAAAATATATGAACCCAAATAACATTCAGTGTAATTTGAATGTTTTGGAGGACTTTTTTTGTACATGTAGTGAATGTGAACATATAACTCAAATCCTATCAAATTCCTTTAAAAAGCAAATAATGTAGAAATAAAATTTACAACTTCTAATCACGTCTTCGTTGTCAACAGGACTTGAAAGCATACGTTTTCACGTTGTTTAAAAAGAACGTGAAATTTCTACTAATGAGGTAATTACTTAACAACTTTTCCCAATGGATATTTTGAAGTGAGCTTTTCTTTCTTACTGAATTCTATAAGGAAATTCAAACTTGTGCAGCGCTGGTGTGGTGGAAAGTACTTTTGAGTGCTTCGAGTCTCAGTCAAGTCGCATCATTAAAAGCAGTGTATCAGCCCATTTGGAGCCATTCAATGACTGCACACTGGCCTTCGGGTAAGTTAGAGCAATGCTATACGTATCTCTGGCGGTAAATCAACTTCCTAGTTGGCAAGTCGGCGGGCGGAAGAACCAATCGATATGGATGGAAACCCAAGGACACAAAACTCGTTACCGTTACTAGAAGTCATAAACGTTACTAATAAATAAAATATTATAATCATAATCGTTACAAACGCGTCGTTTTAGTCCTGCCCGGTTTTGTCGGAAACCTTTACAGTCCCAGTGGGCAAAATCTTCAAAAAGTCTCTGTGGAGGAGTGTTTTATTGAAACAATATTGCTTGCCATTCCTATAGAAAACACTCCTTCTCAATGGTTTAGCACTTTTATCGTTTTCTTGTTGGTTTGGGTATTTACCGACTTCGTCCCCAGGGCGTCCCCTTTGTTGGGGTATACAGATATACAGGTACACAGTTAGGGTTACAGATTATCCGTTGATATATCAAACAAAACATTCAGTTACAAGTTTGCTTTTAATAACAGTTAATTCTGAATAAATCAAGCAAAAAACTTACTTCGTTCAATACTCGTTCTAATCCATCATAAAAATAACTTCTTTTCCATTCGATTTCAACAAAAAAGGTTGTTAAATCTTCAAAAATTTCTTTGTTTTCATCAGAGCTTTCCCTATCAAGTGACTGATCTTCAAGTTACTTTGTCGGGGACCTTTGAAAAACACGGGTTTCCCTAATCCTTGTTACTCTATCTCTTTTCATATCCCTATGTACAGACACAACGTCTATTTAAGTTGAAAATATATTATTCATGTGACGAATCATGGACTTATCGCTTTACGGGTTCATGGACGAATACAGAGTGTTGTTTCAGGATAAATCAGAAGATTACCTTAGAATCGACGACTTAAATGGAGTTGATGTAATTCTGTAATTCTGTTTTCATTAGTATGTCAACAAATAAACTAAAGCTGAAATGCAACTCAAAAGTTCTAAGCTTATAATAAAACACAGATGATAAATACTGAAAATTAAAATCCTTTTTAGGCTTACATCAATAAGAATGCCATCAGACCAATGGTTGAAAAAAAGGAAAACCACATTATGGATGTTATGCGCTCACCAGGTTTTAGCTGGTTTCGAGTATTCATGGGTGTTGGGTGTTGACTACATTGTGGTTGTACATTAAGACCATAAAGGGAAACGAGTCCAGTCGGAAAATATTCTATGGAGTAATCTTGTCCAGTTACAGTACATCCGCTTCTGTCTTGTCTGTTCTGTTTGGTAGAATAATGGATAGGCGCCGTTGTTTGAAAGACATTGTTCTGTTTTCCAGCTGTCTGGCAGTTTTGGGTAACTTATTATACAGTTTTGGTACATCGCTATGGCTGTTGTTGGTAGGAAGACTTCTGGCCAGTAATATAGGTATGTTGCAGTCCATTATTGCAAGTGAAGTATCCCGTGTGCATGAACGGGAGAAAGTCTCTTCACGAGTAGCAATGGTATCTCAATGTATTGAACTTGGCTTAGTTATAAGACCATTGTTGAATTTTGTATTTCTTCATGTTGATTTTCACATCAGAAGTTGGCACATCACTTCTTTGAACGCACCAATGCTATTTATCAGTGTTTTATATATTATTTCTATAATTGGCAGTATATTCTTCGTGCATAACCTGTCAAAGGAGTACGACTTGAAGGCGATGATGTACGACAAGATAAAGTCCATGGAAAGTAGTAATCACAGCGAGATTGTGAAACAGTGGAGCAGAACAAAAGGTTTCCTCGACTTATCCATAGTTACGGCTTTATCCTTTCTACAGTTTTCTGCAGTGACTTTAGTAGATGTCTGGAACACAATCATCGTTATAGATCTTCAGCACCTTACAATTAAAGAAGTTAATATCATCTTTCTCGTTGGTGCACTGGCCAGTATTACGTTTGTGATTTACTTTTCATCGGCTAGATTGTCATGGAAACCTCTGTTTAGAATGAATTTGTTCTGTATTGCATGCATACCATTTGTGTTATACAGTAACCTTTTATTAGTCTATGTGCAGTTCAGTTACGGACTTGCACTATTCGTACTGGCTTTGGGAATATCACCAAAATCACTTTTACTGACCAATATGAATTTCTATTTATGTCCAATTGTATCGCAAATCGTATCTTCATCGAAGTTATCATACTACAGTGGTTTACGAGTAACGGCTTCGTGTATTGGATCTATCTTAGCATCAATTTCTGGTGTGTATTTGTTAAAGGCTCCCGAGTACGTTGCGATGGTTTTATCAACCATCCGCCTTATGACATTTGTTTTAATATTTTGGAGGAGAGATGGTTTTGAAAACCCAAAGGTTGTTATATGATGGACTGTACTCCTGTGCTGTGTTACTCTCTAAATTCTGCAAGACTTGCCATAAAATCGATGTAAGTTTGAAACTTATGTTAAAATGTCTTTACTTTGAAAACATGTGGAAAAAATTGCATGATTGACCTTTTCAACTCTATTTGGCACATTTTCTACACCCGCATTAGGTAAATCAAAAAAAAAAAAGAAGAAAGGATTACAGCCTTTTCTGACAAAACAAAAAATTAAATCTGCCTAACCTTTTCCACCCACCATGATGGGAGGGGGTGGAGTGGGGCTCTTTTAAACGGCCTTAAAATGAATTTTAGAGTTAAACATAAGCTACTTCGTGGTGAATTTAAATACACAAAAGATGAAAGACTAAAAGAAATTGTGACAGGTTTTAACATTTTAATCTTCAAAGTATATGGATCGTTCCAGGTTATCGTGAAGTAAAGAACGTTTAGAAATACAAAGAAAAACTGTTTGTTTAAGTACACTGGCCTTAACTAACTTTCCATGGAGTATAATAGAATATACAACGCGAGGAATATAATCATATATGGGGCCCTCGAAATGTCAGAGCAATTGAAACCTAGGGTTTTAGTGGGGTTAGTGTATCGTATCATTATTGGTTGTTTGTTGCTAAAATTAATTTGTATCATGTGAATTATAGCTAGATTATAATAATATAACTTCACCATCAAAGAAACAGCACAAAGTCTATGAGGAGGAGTGTTTTCTGAAAGAATGAAGCACGGGGCAAATGCGTCAAACTACTCATCAAACTCCATCAAACTAACGAGTTTGATGGTCAGTTTAATGCATTTGCATTGACCATCAAACGCGACTTTTTTGGAAAAATGAAAAAAGAAGAAAAAAATCCTGTTTGATGAAGTTTGATGGCGAGCAAACTTTTCATCAAACAAAATTGGCCCATCAAACCAAATTTGGAGGTTTGATGACGGTTTGTCGCATTTGCAGTAAATTACATCAAACTATTTTTATAAAAACACTGTGATGAGTGCAAAACATAGACGATGGAGGGTTTTTCGAATGTTTTAGCGTTCGAATTTTTAAATTTCGAATGTTTTCAATTTCAAATTCATTTCATGACACACAAAGTAAACAGTCTCAGTCTTGCGGTGTTGGTTCAAAATGTCTTCATCAGAAAGTGAAGATAACGGAATGAAAAATGGTGATTTATTTGCCAAAACAAAGAAGCAGCAGAAGACAGAGAAGAAAACGAATAGCACGAAAAAGGAAACAAAACGAGATGATAAATCCAAAGGAGCCAAAGACTGGACAGAGGAAGAAACTACTTCCCTCATTGAATTACTTGAAAACAAACCTTGCTTGTGGGATATCTATGATAAGGACTACAAGAAACGCGATTTGAAGGAAATAGCATATTCAGAAATAGCGACTGCTTTGGATACCACAATTGCTTCGATAAAAACAAAGATAAACAGCCTAAGAACAAACCTCTCGAAAGAGGTCAGTAAAGAAAGAGCCACAAAAAGTGGTCAAGCGACTGACGAACTTTACGTCAGCAAATGGACCCACTACCAACAGCTAGCCTTCTTGATACCGGTAATCGGAGCTTCAAAAAGCAGGGATACGTTAAAGAGAATCAGTATAGCAACAGGTGATTCTGAAGATGAATTGGAAATCACTTCACCCAAGAATAAAAAAAAGACAATAGCTGAACAGAAACTTGACTTGCTTTCAAAGTGTACCGATGCTATTACATCCAATGCCAAGAAGATCCCCGACGAAAATTCACCACAAAAACCCAAGATATCCGCTTTTGCTACATACGTTGATGAGAAACTGTCACAGTTGAATAAACGTGGTAGAAGAATTGCCGAAAAACGTATTTCAGATATTTTGTTTGATATTGAAATGGAAGCTGAAGCTCCGCAAGAATTTAGAGTTGGCTATTTTTCGTCTTCGACACAGCAACATCAACAATATCCACAATCTAGAAACGGAGGAAATCAAGGCAACTATGTTAATTTACAATCCAACACAGGACAGTCTTACATGGATATGATGAATCAATGAACACAAAAAAGTACTTTTACATTTAATAGTTTTAGTTGATATTTTTGCAGATAAAAGAACTGATACGTTATGACAAAATTAACAAAATTTCCACTGCCACTCTACTGCCCCATCTGTTATAAAATAGTTCATAAAGGTTTCTCTAACTGACTTTGCGCTCATGCTTGCGATATGTCCAGTATGTGGAACTTGTAACGAGTCGAGTGATTCCAAATTTTCTCGCCATTCGCCTTCTAATATTGTTCCATCTTCAAGAACAGTGTCACCAAAAGAGGGCGGGCGGTAAACATTTCTAGAATTTGGGCTATTGAGAAGCATGTTGTGTACAATAAGTGCAGTAAAAATGATATCTTCAACCTTTTTCGGCTCTAAATTAATGATTGTGAAAAAAACTCTCCATCTATTTGCCAAAATGCCAAAGAGATTCTCCGAAATTCTTCTAGCTCTGCTATGTCTATAATTGTAAATCCTTCTCTCTTGGGTTAATCCTTGCTGGGGAAAGGGCTTCATCATGTACCTTTTCAAGGCAAATGCATCATCTCCTAGAAACACGTAAGGTACATCTTCGCCATTGGATAACTTTTCATCGTTGGGAAGAATGACTGTACCATCTTCTATGCCTTGGAGCAAAGAAGTTTTATTCCATACACCTGAATCGTTTACCCTTCCATTAGACCCAACGTCTGCATACAAACATTCATATTTGGGACCTGCTATAGCCATTAGAATGATAGAATGATTGTGTTTATAGTTATAATAAAACGAACCACCATTCCTAGGTTGTTTAATCCTGACATGCTTTCCATCAATTGCTCCTAGAGCGTGCGGAAAATTCCATCTTTCCTCGAACTGTTGAGAAATTTCTAGCCATTCCTCTTTGGAAGAAGGGACTTTGATGAATTCAGTCGCCATTCTCTCTATAATGGCTTTACAACAACCTTTGATGATATAGGACACAGCACTTAATGATATACGAAACTGGAAGCTTAATGATCCGAATGCTTCGCCAGTAGCTAAAAACCGAAGAGTTAGTGCTAGTCTTTCATCTGCATTAACAGGATTAGTCCCACCAAGCCTTTCTTTTGGTGAAATTCGATTCGAAATTTTTGTTAAAATAAACTCAAAATCAGTTATGTCCATCCGAAACATTTCCCTGAACCCAAGTCGATCTTCAACTTTAAGTTCCTTGATGATGTTGTTGAAGTAGCCCTTTTCCTCCCTTCGCTTTATCCAACTTCGTGTTTTTCCACGCCGAGGTTTTTCATCATCTGAATCCATTAATTCATTTAACACAACAAGTGCTGCTAAATCAGATGCCGCCATTTTGAAAATGAATGAATGGACCACACGATTCGAATATTTTGATAAAAACTTATTTGATGAGTCTATGCAAATGCTAAATTCAATTTCATCAAACTTTCAAAAATTTTCATCAAACAGTTTGATGACTTGTTTGATGAGTAGTTTGACACATTTGCCCCGTGCTTGACAAGCAATATCGCTGCTGTTTGAATAAAAAACACTCCTGCACAATGACATTTTGAAGATTTTGCACACTGGGAAGTTTTTAGTTAGTTAGTTTGTTTATTTTTATTTTTTTTTCATATTTGTACAAAAAACCCAAAAAAATCTAAACATGAATTCAAAAAACTAAAAAAGCTTTTTGCGTTCTATTTATGTGTTTACAGAATTACAAGTTGTTATTTTGTGAACACATACAACGTTCTTTTCATATAAGAAGAACGTCTTAATTTCAGCCTCGAATGTTCTTATTTGTGTTCTTCCAAGAAAAGTGTAAAATACTTATTAGAAATGTGGGAAACACTTTTCGTTTCTTTGTTTGCGTATGTAAGTTTCTTGTATTTCCCAAAGGAAGGAAGAAAAACTAGAGCACGGACGACGACGACGACGTACAACACGACGACGACGACGACAACGAAATAAAAAGTCTTTATACGTCAGTTTAATCCTGCGACGAAATGTCATTAAAGACATAACGAACTACCAAGGGTCTATTTAAACGAGAGAATAAACAAACAGAAAGTACTAAGCCTTTTTCACCAAAAATTTAGTATTAACGGTTTAAATTTTCATTTAAAACAGCACAACAACGCTTATATTATACAATAATGGCTGTTATGGCTAACTATTTAGCAGAAAAATATGATTTTTAAGAGAAAGTTCCAGTAAAAGTTTACCAGAGTGTCTTTGAGGATTGCTCAAAGAAAGATTAATAGAAGCAAGAGAAGTTCTGTAGAATTGCACAGAACATAACTAGAAATATCAAAGAATACAGTTTTATTATCTTCGTTGCACTGAACTGAGTCTGCGCATCGAATATTGCCACCAAAAATTGAATGTGATTGTTCTTTTAATTTTTCTCCATGTTGTTGTGATTTGAAAACGATGAAGAATTGTTGAAATAATACAGACCAGCTAACTTTCCACGGTCAAAAAATTAATAAAAGGCGCAATCAACAAAAAATTATTATAAGTTCAAAATAAAAAAATATTATTTTCTGGTCCGCATAATTCATGAGCATGAAGCACGCTGGCACTTCACTGAGTGTTCGAACTCAAAATGCGTAATACCCTGGGTAGTTCGGTATGCCTTTAATTTCATCCCAGGATGTTTTTAAATGTTTTTTTCTCGTTTTGCGCATAATAATGTCTTTTTCAGATAGGAAAAGGCGGTAAGGTCGCACGCAAACAATTTTGACACCCATTTTATCGATTACAGTTGACTGTTGACAATAATGCAGTTGAAAATTATTTTACTGCTTCAGTTAGCAGAGCAACGACGAAAAAATCAAAGTGTTAAGAAAAAAGAAAAAAAAGGAATATATAATACTTTTTTATACTTTTTCTCATTTTCGTAGCCATCTTTTTCCGCGTTTTCACAAGGAAAGGAGAGTATCTCTAACTGCGGGATAGTTAGTTACTGTTCTGCAAAATACTCCCGGGAAGACAGCTATATCTTTATTATTCTTTTCATTTTGAGGAACTGTTAATATCCCTCAGGCTAAATTGACATGCACGGTAGATAACACAAAAATCATCTAAACGACCTTTTTTTTTTATATACAGAAGTCGTCCAACTGAACGACTCGCGAAAATTCTGACTTCACTTAACAATATTTGTCAAGAGCGATTCAAATGCTTGTTTATTGTTTCTTCTTCTCATGGAGACAGTCTAATACAAGTGAGACAAGTGAGTACATAGTTGGATGACTTCATTTAGAAATGTAACACAAGTGAATTTATTCATTCAGCCTTGTCTTCAGTTGCAAAAATAACAAAAGAAAAATTATCATGTCCCGTATGGGCTTCCGTACATTTATCATAATAAAATGAGTTGTTTGAGCATTCTCTTCCCAAGGTGATATAAAATTTGTGTTTACACGCATTTTCATCCCAGGATGAGATTTCACCCCGCACTTTAACGTGTAAACACTACAAAGGGTTTGACAAGAGACAGGGATGAGTTTCGTCCCGGGACATGATTTCACCTGTAAACAACCTCTAATAAAAATACGAAGAAAAAAAACAAGAATACGGCCGGTTGTAATGTCTTTCATGCTTTGGCAAAAAGCCAAAAAAAATGTTATGTATCGGTCTTCTTTCTCATTATACCGAATAAGCGCTGATTAATTATTCCAGATCTTAATCTTAATTAAGAAATTATCGCTATTATCGCATATATCAATAAATATCATTACTTTATGACCATATTTATCAATAACCCTTTATGAAACTTTTATAAGATTGCCTTTCCGTTAGTATTCAGAGAAATGTTTCTTTTTTTTTTTTTTTAATTTTGTTGACAAATTTTCTTTCTTAACTGTGTAAGAACATCATCAGATCATATAAAATTGTTAAAAAAACAAGCTTATAAAGTACAGTAAATATTCCTATATTCCCTAATTACATATTCACATAAAATCATCATTAAAATCAAATACAGTGTGTATCAAAAAGAGTTATCCAAGAACTTTCAAAGCTTATTTTTCAGCGAATAGTTGTGATATGATTTAACTTTTTATATGAAACGAAAGCGCTGGTTGAGATCTATCCGAAAATATAACTTTTTTTCCTAAATAAATTTTTAAATCGGGAGTTATTGAAGAAACAAACTTTTTCTCTTCTCATTATTTTGTTAAAGATTAATTAAGTCACTACATAATAGAAAGTGTTTTTGAAAACAATGACAATGTTACAACGTTTTTATGGACAAATTAACAAAATAAAGTTAGATCTACACTTAAAGATTGAAATCTCGCTCTAACCATTGCGTAGTGTCAAAAAAAAGTAAGTTCTAATGGCCTTCAACATGCTGTCCTCCTAACTGGATACATTTTGCAGCCCTTGTGTCCATTTCTCGAATTGCATTTCTTGTGATTTCTGGATGCTGCCGCAACCAGTTGAAAGCGTCAAGAATGCGCCTTCTCAAATCAGCAATACTGGCTGGAGGAGTCACAAAAACTTTTTGCTTAATACAGCCCCAGAGAAAGAAGTCGCACGGTGTTAAATCCGGAGACCGTGCAGGCCATTCAATGTTATGGCCTAGTGCAGCAACACGGGCTCCAAAAACTTCATTGATCCGTCGCCTAACATTCCTGGTTCTGTGGGGTGTTGCGCCGTCCTGAAACCACCACAGACCATGATGATTGGCATTCTGTATTTGTAAGAGATTGTAGTTTTGTGCTAGATTTGGAAGCACAAAGTTATTTATCATGTCTAGATAAGTTCGGCCATTTACGTTTCCTTGAAAGAAATAAGGCCCGATTACTGTATTGTTTCCACAAAGCCCTGCCCATACGTTCAACTTTTGACGATTGCTGTTTTTTTCGAAATAAAAATCCGGAGGTTGCCCTTTTGGTGCATACATCCGGACGTTATGGGTGGAAACTGACCCATTCATGCCAAATGAGCACTCGTCGCCTATCACGATATTATGAACAAACCGTGGATTGTGGAAGGAATTACAAAACCAGCGACAGAAGTGTAAGCGACGAGCAAGGTCCCCTGGTTTCAGCTCATGTCGGACAAAAATTCTGTATGGGTGCCAGCTCAAATCTAACCGCACTATCCGGTTGAATGTGGCACTGGGCAGACCAAGAGTATTATTACGGCAAGAAACTCTTCCGCTATTCGCAACCAACTGTCTTACAGCAGCAACATTTGGAACGGATCTTCCTGTTCTGTGTCTTCCACAACGTTCTTTATGAATATTTCTTACCGTCCCTTCTCTCTTGAATTTTCTAACATTCCATTGTATTGTTTTCCTGTGTGGAACTGGTCTTTGAGGAAACCTTTGCTGGAATTCTTGAGCCACTAGATCGTAATTTCTTGTTTCCAAAAAACGGGTAACCAGAAATGTTCTCTGTTCAACAGTTAAATGAACCATCTTTCATATGCATACACTTCACTGCGTGTGTCTACACTTTTAAATCTGAGCAATCTTTTTTCACACATTTTTTATGCAAGTTATTCGGGGAATTTAACTCCCAAAAATATCGTTAAAATCAAAGGGTTTCGCTTGCTAAAACAACAGGCAATTATGTAATTAAAACTTGATTTAATTGATCTTTAAGGATTTAATGAGGTAGATAAATGTTTTCTTCTTCAATAACTCTTGATTTGAAGATTTATTAGGAAAAAAAGTTATATTTTCGGATAGATCTCAACCAGCGCTTTCGTTTCATATAAAAAGTTAAATCATATCACAACTATTCGCTGAAAAATAAGCTTTGAAAGTTCTTGGATAACTCTTTTTGATACACACTGTATATAAACTAAATTAATTTTCCCATATCTGTGATATAACTTTTATTTCTTCCTTTTTATTCATGATAACGTTTTTGTTTCTATTTATAAATACAGCCTCCTTTAATTTACGTTTTCTATAATCGTTTTCTTTATTTAAAATTGTCATACCATCAAAGTCTATTTCGTGCCCAGTCTCCATTATATGTTGGGACAGTTCCTGAACTGTTTTCTTTTTTTCTGATGGCATCTTGTTTGTGCTCTTTCATTCGAGTTCTTAACATTTTACCAGTCTCACCAATATAAGATCTGTTCTAATTTTTGCAATCAACTTTGTACACAACAGCTTGAGTATCTTGACATTATCTTTCTGGCTTTTCATAAGTTGAAACAAGGGTTTTTAGTGATTTATTCTTCTTGTGTACTAATTTTACGTTGTATTTTCCTTCCAATCTAGCAATACCTTCAGATACTCCTTTCTCATAAGGCAAGCATAACCGTATCTCTTCATTCTCGTCTATCTCGCTTCATTTGTAGCTTTTCACAACATTTCTCGGGAATTCGTTCAATTCCATAGTTTCTTCTTCTTCATTCTGTTTCTTCTTCTTTCTTCTTTTCTTTTCTTCAAAGCTTGGTTTTTTAACAATTTTATATGTTCTTACACAGTTAAGAAAGAAAATTTGTCAACAAAATTATTATTATTTTTTTGCCTCCAATTCCCAACCAAAGATAACTAGAATAAATTTTTGCGATAGTATTATTTTTTTTGCGATAATTATCGCGAAATTGTTCAATTTTATTGATATTATTGATAAATTTATCAATTTTGTCATTGATTATCGATATTTGCGCTTGTAGTGATTTTCCTTTGAAACGTCACATATGGAGCTACACATTTACAATACGAACGAACATGAATCGATAAACTACTCTGGTCAAACTACTCTTTCCTTTTCTTTGCTTAAACATCTTACTCATAACATTCTCGGAAAAATAAATGCGAATTTTAGATGGGTTACGAAGCATCAAAACAATAGGTTACTTCTTCGTATGGTTGTAACGTTATTCTATTGTTTTCATTGCGCGCAAATTAACTCGCAAATATCTTCTAAACTCAGGCTGACCATGTTTTCTTAAGATGTTTTTAATTTTTGAAAATAAATATTCTTATTAAATTAAAATTAAAAATAATATCAATTAAAATAATATAAAAATACAATTAAAAACTCAAGATTTAGTGGTGATATTCTTGTGAATATTTTGTTTTGCGATACGATAACGTTTTGTGAAGTTCGTCGCTAAAATCATCCTCAAGAATTTTGGTGCACAACAAAAGAGTGCACTTGTGATTGAGGTAGGAGTAAATCGGGCTTTGATTGATCCAGTCGCATTCTTTCTGGGAGAAATAACCATGGCAGAGAATGAAATCTCAGTCGAGGTTTTACTAAAACAACATGCATATGTATGTTTTTCCAACGCTATTTAATTATTTCCAAATAATCTATTGTTGTTGTTGTTTTTCATTCTATTGTAAGTGTTTACCAAACCTTTGAGAATTCCATCCAATTTGCATAATTTGGTCACGTGATAGAATGAGTTGGTGGTGTGTAGATAGAACTTACCTTTGAAGTTTAAGTTTACTGGTTACGGATTTGCAGCTGACTGATTTAAAAGGCAGTTTTGAAGTTGCAAATGGTGTGTAAAACACGATAACACGCTTATGTTCGTTTACAAATCTTTCAGAAAACGAACAGTGTTAAATAAAAGCGAAAAAGAAATTTATGCATTGAAGTATTTAAAACTTTAAAAAGCTTAAATCCTCCATTCTTGAAAGAAATCTTTGGTCCAAATAGTCTAAAAGTATGGAATACCACTTCTGTTTCATATCAAAGCATCAGAGAATCTTGGTAGTTTCAGAAGAAGGCTTAAGAAATAAGTCGATCAAATAAGTCTGCAAAATTTTTGATTATACAATTTATATTAATAAATATGTAAATTCCCATCTTAAAAGGAACTTAATTCGCCCCCAACTTTATTTTTCCCCGACTAAATTTAAACTCGACTTTTTTATCCCCGATAAGGTGATAATAATTTATTGTTTTTTTTCATTCATTTATATATTTAAATATTGTTTTTGTTTGTTTGTTTTGTGTATTTGTTTGTTTGTTGTTTGGTCTTGATTAGATTTTTGTAATTTATGAAAAACTATTGTATAATTTACCGATTTTAAATAAACTAAACCAAACCTGAATAAACAAGGCGCAAACAAAAGTTCATGTAAAAGTCGAAAATGTGTACAAGCAAAATACGCTCACCTGACTATACACGTAAATAATTTCATAGATTCTTTTGAAAAGATTTTATTGTCAAATTTGCTCCAAAAAAAAGCAAACAATAAAAAAATAAATCAACTGGTGAAAGATAGAAATACGCCAGCAGTGTGAAAACTTAAAATATAATTTGCTTTGAAATATTTTGCAGCAGGGTAAGTTGTTGTTCCACCAACCTCATACTTATCAATCGTCCAGTTTGCGGTTTCAAAATCACTCTTACTGTCACAGGCTACCCAGTGGACAAAATCTTCAAAAAGTCTCTGTTGAGGAGTGTAGTTTTTTGAAACAGCAGGCGAATATTGCTTGCGATTCCTATAGAAAACACTCCTCCTCATAGACTTTTTAAAGATTTTGCCCCCTGGGTACCTTTTCAAATGTCTTTATGTTTTTTGTTTCAGCACAATGAAGATCATGTTGAGCATAATTGCTATTGTTGTTGTTGTTTTGACCAACATTCCGAATGGCGAAGCCAAATACGAATGGTGTTGGAATATTGACGAAAACGGCAAAATCGGTACTGGTAATCTACTTCACACCACCCAACTCAGCGCTGCGCATGATGGCCAACTGGCGCGGAAATGCAAGCAAGAATGCTACAAGTATCCGAATTGTAAAGCGATATCTTACTATTTCTCCCACTTGGCATTTTCACACGAGTGTCGTATATACGATAGCACAACATTGAAGAAAGCTGATGATCAATGGTGGAAAAGTGCAAAGTGTCCAAATGCACCTGGCAATTAAGTTTACGGGAAGCCGTGTATAATCGACGAGTATGGCCATATTTTCAGTCATACTTAAGATTAAATACATAGATAACGATTAATCGCACATCGACTACTTTATCCCATTCTCTTTGCGAGGTTTATTCGCGTATAATCTCTATCGTAAGTTGCACACACAAAAGACTGTCCTAAGTTTAAAATCAGCGTGAAGAAAAAAACTTTCACGATCCCTTAAACTTCTTCGGAATATACATTAAGAGAAAAGTAGTCCTTGACGTTTAAAGTCGAAGTAGAAAACAGTTTAGAAAGATTTCGGGGTGCATATTTCTGTTTTCTAAGTATATCATAACATGCATTTAAGCAGCGTTCACATTTATGTATTTTTACTATTTATTTTTTACAAAAGGACTGAAAGTTCATTCATTCTCCAATATATATGTTAACAGATTACATCAATGTGACGAAAGACATAAGAACTTACATAGACCCTTATGTGTAACATACACCCTTGTGTTCGATTTTCTTAAGAACAAAAATGTTTGTTTGTAAGGAACTTAACATAAGCCATACTTAAGCTTTGGAAACTAGCCTTAATGTAAAATATAATCTCAACTCTTATGTAAAAAAAAAAACACAATTGTGAAGCGGCTTAAATCACCAAAATGTACTCCAAATGGCAAAAAAATAAGCACCAATGTGCTTGGTTAACTTTTACATGTGCTTATAACTTAAAAGTTTGTTTATTCCTATGTTCTTCCTGTGAATAAGCAAGGGCAAATAAAAGTTCATGTTAAAGTCGAAAATGCGTTTGAATTATGTGTGTACATACAGTAAATGTCACAAAGTTACGCTCCCCTGAGCATACATATAAATAATTTGACAGTACCTTTTGAAATGTAATTTTATTCTAAGCAAGATTTTTGTTTAAATTTGCTCAAAAAAAGTTAAACAATTAAAAAAAATTAATTGCTTCGAAACATTTGCGGCAGGGGTAAGTCTATCATTTATTAAGGGAGAAATCTTATTTATTTAGGTTTTCTGTCTATCGACTAAGAGTTTCGCTGCAGCCGTTTTTCTGCCCATTCCAAATCAGTTATCAGTTTTTAACCTGATTTTTATATCCGTGGTTTCGATGGTGTGTAAAATTACGTTAAATTTTAAAAAAGATAAAGAACTATTTTCTTGTATTATTTAAGTGTGTACATTTGATATGGAGCAGTTGGTCGTCTTCCAACAGTTTTTCAATTGTTTATCTTTTATTACGGTAGCAGCGAAAGCGAATACCGTATTAAAACACCCTTGGACTACTACTACTACTACACTTACTTTAACTAGAAATACCACTCGAACATTTGAAATATAGCCATGATTTTGTGATTAGTATTGCCTCGTGCTTCCATAGTCTGTAGAACCCCATCAACAACCAGTTATTAAGAAATTTCATCAGTTTTCAACTTAACTCTTTCAAACCTTCTTATTTCCTTTCTCGTTTGTTATATACACGTTTTGGTTACTTGTATTTGTGAAAGCCTAGTTTAAAAAGCAGTATTTCATACAGCAGTCGTTCAAGACGCGTGATTTTCTCCTTAGGATATTTTTTTTTTTTTTTTTTTTGATTTAATAAAATATTTTATGTATCTAATGGTTACAGCTCATGCATGTATATTTCTTTTGTTTTTAATAATGAGTTTCTGGTGTTTCTTAATTAAACCTGGATCACACTTAAGAATCTTTTTTAAATATAATTGTGTTGTCAGTGTAACTTAGGCTTTTTGGAAGACGATGGTTTGGTATGGCTTTAAAACTTTTTGCGACCTTTGATGAAATTTTTGTTGTGCTCACTGACGTTTGATAAATTTTCAAAATGATTGTTGTTCATAGTATATTTCAATTTTGATCTTGTTTATTCCATATTTATAACCTTTTTGGCAGTACTTTAATATCCTTCTTGAATGCCTCAAGATTTTCAGCCTCTTTTAGGTGAATCGGTAAATTGTTCCACGTAACAGCAGCACGAAGAACAAGCATCTACCACGACGGAGATCCATGTTGATGGATTTAAAGTGAAACGATTCCCACATAAATTCGGGATTTAATTTGTGTAAGGATTTGTACACTTCCATCGACAGTGATTAGAGGTTGCCTCTGTGTAATGTTCAACACTTTTAAAGCCAACCTCGTTCCCAGGACTTCTTGCCCTTTTAACGAATTTTGACGGCGGCGAAATTCGTCAAAAAAAAGAAGCTCTGGAAACGAGGTTGTTTTAAAGTGTTTCCGTTAGTTTCATAAGACTGGGGCCACTGCTCTCAGTGCTCTTCTTTGAGTGGAACCCATTCTCCGACTATCATCTTCTGCACAAAACATCCAAATTAATGGGCAATACCTAAAACACGATGCAATGTAGGCTTTACATAAATAATGCTTTTTGAACATCTAGGAAATTTCGAATAAGGTAAAAAAAACCCGCTATTTTACAACCTCGTCCCCAGGGCTTCTTGCCTTTTCGATATATGGATTCGCCGCCATCCAGTTTATCGAAAAGGCAAGAAGCCCTGGGGACGAGATTGGCTATTTTACGATTTGCTTTATTACACATATCATATTGACTCTAATAAGTATGGTTCTTTGTCGCTGTTGTAGTTGTTATTGTTGTTGTTGTTGTTGTTGTTGTTGTTGTTGTTGTTGTTGTTGTTGTCTTTTTTGATCCAGATATAAGTATAGCTGATATGTGAAGGAGGTTGTTTATTCATCAGTTCCTGTTCTCTAATATGCACGGGTTGACTGCAACCTACGGGGGAAATGAATTGAAAAATAATTTTTTTTTGACCGGGCAGCTAGTTATTATTATTTGGTGGTTAATATTTTAGGAAGAACGCGGGCGTGTACTATAGCCCCC
This sequence comes from Turritopsis rubra, assembly GCA_039566895.2. Lineage (NCBI taxonomy): Eukaryota > Metazoa > Cnidaria > Hydrozoa > Anthoathecata > Oceaniidae > Turritopsis > Turritopsis rubra. The sequence continues at coordinate 7,157,128 of CM077631.1, read as the reverse complement.
ACCGCCCTCACCACCACCAGCCCCATTTATCATGCGGTTTAAAAATCATTTCTTTAAATGGTCCCAGGCTACCTTTTCAATGTCTTTATGTTTTTAGTTTCAGCACAATGAAGATCATGTTGAGCATAATTGCTATTGTTGTTGTTGTTTTGACCAACATTCCGAATGGCGAAGCCAAATACGAATGGTGTTGGGAAATTGACGAAAACGGCAAAATCGGTACTGGTAAACTGCTCCACACCACCGAACTCAGCGCTGCGCATGATGGCCAACTGGCGCGGAAATGCAAGCAAGAATGCTACAAGTATCCGAATTGTAAATTGATATCTTACTATTTCTCCCACTTGGCATTTTCACACGAGTGTCGTATATACGATAGCACAAAATTGAAGAAAGCTGATGATCAATGGTGGAAAAGTGCAAAGTGCCCAAATTCACCTGGCAGCAGATGAGTTTTCGGTATGCCGTATGATCTATGTTATATGAAATATGAAAATGAGTTTATTGGAGATTAAATATATAGATTAACAATTAATCGCACGTACTTTTTGTTCCAAATTCTTCTCCACGTAATTTCTCTCATAGTTGCGCACACAAGAGATAAAATTCAACGAAATTGCGGGAGCACGAGCGATTTTCGCTTCTCCACTCTCTTGCGTGTAGATAAAGATGATTTTCACGGTGCTTGTAACTTATTGTAGATGGAAGAGTAACTGACGGGAAGATGTCATGTAGATAATCTTAGGGTTTTTTTATGTGTATTTTCACAACAGTAATTAAATAATAATCATTCTAAAAATCAAAAAATAGAAAAAAAGGGAGAAAAAATTTTCATTTTCCTTAATAAACCTATTTCATTGATATTCCGATAATCTAAAACTCTTCAGATGACTCTCTGTCATAGTACATCTTTTCTAGAGAGGAAATCTATAACGTTTTTTTAATGGCTTAAGATAAATTCGATGGCAGCTAACCCAACAAAGTTCCAGGCAATGTTTCTTGGAGTAAAGGAAGAAGATGGAGTTAATATTTCAATTATTGATTTTAATTTGATACTAAAAATTGATTGTAAGCTAAATTTTAGGTCCTATGTTGAGACCTTGCACTGTAAAACCTCATCTCAAATAGCAAAGGCCCTATTTCGCATCAGAGCATTTTCAAATACACACACTGCAATGCGACTTTGCGGTGCGTATAATCTATCTACGTCCAATTATTGTCCGTTACTTTGGATAGTTGGCTGCAAGGCAAACGAAGGTCTAATAAGATACACAGGAGAACCGTAAGAGCAGTTTATAGAGATTTTCACTCTTCTTTTGCACTCTTACTTGGTAGAGTTAAGAGTGTCAAGATACATGTTAAGAAATTAGGAACGTTAATTAACTGAGATTGTTAAGTCCCTAAACAACATGAACCCAGAATTTGTGTAGCCAAATATAGGTATATTTCAGAAAATCCTTCTACATCTTTAATTTTTTTATAAAAACGTATAAGCTTCTGGTTACCCACTTTACCAATTTGTAACTTATTTTAGAGGCGTAGCCAGAGCTCAGCCAAAATTTGTGAGGGACAGTTAAGTCACTTGAAGTAGAAAAGGAAACGTACAAGTAACCTCATCGACACTTAAAACTGAAAAGAATTATCATAACGTTGGACTCCTCCACTTATTTTGACTGACCTTGAATATGCCTATGTATTTTACATTTTATAGTGTTGATTCTTATTAATGTTGGTTTTTATTAGTTCATATTAACTATGACGATTGTACATCGTTGAACCAAGAAGAAATAAATTGGTAATAATAATAATAATACACGTTTTTTAGAACGGAAAAACATCGTTTCCATGTTGCATTTGTTGCTGGAGCAACTAGCCATAATTTCACCAATTTGATCACTTGCGTATATTATATTTATATATATTATTATACTTATATATATTATCATATACATTTTTCTTTACTCATTGTTTGAACATATTGAACAACATTTCATCAATGTTGTTCAATGGAGCTAGGTAGAACTTGTAAGTGAGTGCTCAAGGTACAGAAATTCAAATAATCATTATAGAGAGGACGCAATCTTTCAAGTTCGTTTTGGTGGTCCTTCTTTGTTTTGACATTACATATAATGGCTGCCATGTCTCCATAGACTTTAAAATCAGCCTAAACAACTCTTTCCTATGTTCTCGATAAGAAAATTTAAGACATGGTATAAGTAGTGCTACTGAAACATATTCTTAGGGGTGACATGTTGAAACTTTCGATCCTTAAATGGAAGAGTGTTTTTCTTTTTCGAACAATAGATTCCCTAAAACGTTTTGTCATTTCTCTCTTCTTCTGTCTTAGAACATTAACAACGACCCGTGTTATCTCCTGACCTTCATTAGCAGGCCAAGTAGCCAGCTGCAAGCATTACTGAAATTGTAACCGTAAAACCTTACCTTCAACCTCGAAGCCAGTATATCGATTAGTATATCGAAAAGGCAAGAGACCCTGGGGTTGGAGGTTGACCTTACACTAAACTCCTAATTTACATCTGAAAAGGAAAGACTTTGATACAAACTATCATCTCTGTATCAGAAAGATGGCGTGAGCAGTTCCTGAGATTACAAAGCTCATTGTAGTTATTGATAATAGAATTAATAGTCTCTCCTTTCACTGTCCACCTAGTTTGAATCTAATATGGAAGGAATCATTCTGGCTTATTGTGTGGACAGCTTATAACCGAAGGTTTATATTTTCTTACTAGATACAACCCTGCTTAATGTATAACCCAGTGGGCAAAAATCTTCAAAAGTCTCTGTGAAGGAATGTGTTTTTTATTGAAACAGCAGTGCGATGTTGCTTGCCATTCCTATAGAAAACACTCCTCCTCATAGACTTTTTGAAGATTTTGCCCACTGGGAATAAACTACAGTGGAGAAAGACATGACAAAAAATCTCTGACAATGATTTCAATTAATACCAAATATTAAAAAAAATATTAAAATTAAAAAATCATTCGAAAGAGAACGAAATTATTTAGCTGGTTTGAAACTGGTGGGAAGTATTTTGAGTATGTTTTACTCACTTCACTGTAAATGTACGGTGAAAAGTCTTATTAAACTGTTTGAAAGAACGAGACATGATCTGTCTCCTTCTCTGTGTTAATTTTGAATCATCATCTGTTTTCAACCTCTTCTCTAGAGCTTCCTGTCTTTCGATGTACTGGTTGACGACGACACGCAACATCCAATTAGAAATCAGAATTGACCAGCCTGCACACCAGGTCTTTATTCGCGCCGTCGTCCAAAAAAATACATCGAAGAGGGACTACAAATCCTTTCCTTTCGTGTGTCCTTTTCGACTTACATCTAACATATCGAAAAACAGTATGTTACATCGTACCTTGCAAACGCCACTGAATATCGGTTTAGATTACTATTTATAATATTGTATAAACACCGCGTGTGTGTGGCATCATATGTGTGCGAGAGACTTACGATTTATAGCAGTTTTTTTCGGTTTCCGGTAAACATTGGTCAGAATTCTTTTCCCGGGGAAAGGATGTCATGTTAAGAGGGAGATGTTTTGGATGTTCATCATATATCATGCCTGTCTTGGCTATAATGATTTGTAGCTATGCTTTAAGGTGCCATTTCTGCTCTATCGTCAGTCTTTTTTCTTGGCATCGAGTTTGAATGGGAAATCGTGTATTTCAGCAGTGTCGGATTAAAAAATAAACCCTGTGGCTGTGGCACGCTGCCCTGTGTGGTGTGTAATTTATTATATAACCGAGGAGGTTTATAATAATATGCCTCAATAATTTCTTAGCTTTGCGATAGTGCGGTCTTCTGTTTAATGTTCAATAAGGCCTTTGCAGGATCTATTTGCTTACGATTTTTTATTTGGCTATATCACCCATAATTGTACAATTATGATAGGTGATACAAAAAACAAATATAATTAAAAAATTCAATAGACGGATAAGGTAGTTTCATATATGCGACGAGCATGCTTTTATTCTTGACACACGTTAATATTGAAGCGATTAATCAATGCAAAAAAATGAAAAACATTTAAAATGGAAGCTTACAGTAAAAGTACTTTTAATGTGAAGTATCTCTTAATAATTGGGGGTAGATTCAAGATGAGTCTGAAACCCTATTTAAACAAATTGAAACACCAAAAACACAACCGAAATGAAGTTGTTGATATTCATGCATGCTGTTATCGCCACCTTCCTCAGGTGCGATTGTTATGTTTTTGCCATGCTAATAACCAGCTGATTGCCAGAGTTTGTTTACATCGTGATGTAATAGTTATGAAAATGTTACAAGCAGCTTTAAGGGTAATTAGTGGTAAAGAAAAGAAATATTGTCTCTAGTGTTTCCTTTGAGACTATTATGGCACATGGTTTTTGCGGTATTTTCTTTGTTATTCTACTGTTCTGTGTTTTATCTCTAAATTGTTTTGAAGATTTCACATGATGAAAAAATAATAATATAGGTGAACATGGACAAGTCCTTCCGTTCCTTTTTTCCTCTAATCTTCAAAGGAAAGAAATGTTTTATATTTTTATTACTAATGTTGTTTTGATATTGTATTTCATATCTTACGTCCTTTTGAACGTAAATTAGGTTTCCTTTTCCATTTATTAGATACTAAAGTCATTGTGTCGAGCATATATGAAACTACATAAATAATGTTTACGTTATATTTAGCTATTATTATTATTATTATTATTATTATTATTATTATTATTATTATTATTATTATTATTATTATTATTATTATTATTATTATTATTATTATTATTATTATTATTATTATTATTATTATTATTATTATAATTTATTATTTGATAATGTTTATTCAGGTATACGTTATATCAGTTACATAACTGTTTTTCATATAAGTCCTGTAGAGCGCTAGCTACACAGGATTTTCATTGAATGGATATTAGATATTAGGTATCGTTGAATTAACCCATTAATTGGCTTTAACAATTGTATCTTTTAGTACAAACCGATTCCCTTTATGGCTCTCCATCGTTTATTTTGGCATCAAAGTAGGTGAAAAATATAAGGAGTATAAAATATAACTATAGTTTCATAGGAGAAAAACAGTTTTTTTGAAATATCTAAACTTTCATTGTATAGAATTTTTTAAAAATCCATCTATCAATCAATCTTTCCAACAGCGTTAATGGTCTCCCTTCAATAGCTTTTTATTCTGTTTTTTTTTCAATATTTACCTTTGTATATAAATTGTATTAATGCTCATGGATAAATAAATTCTTGATTCTTCTTGATTTTAATCCACTAAAATTCTAATTTTTTGCTAATACTCTCTCATAAAGTTTTACCCACAAAAATTAAAAAATTAGTTACTTTTGACTTTTGTCATAGTGAAAATCCATCTTTCCTAAATCGATTAATCTATTTTCCTCCTATTGAAAACATAATGCAGCGACAACCGTTATACGCTATGAATTTGTTCCTAAGAAATAGTGATACTACGATGAAGTTGGTACTGGATGTCGCCAGTGAATCATAGTTGCAAAAGTATATAATGCCAAATGTAAAAAAAATACTATAAATGTAGATCAGGCACTGCAAATCAGATAAGAACAAATTCATTTTTAATGGGACCATCTAAACTGTAATTCGTTTTGCATTCACTTGGATCACAATGATAGAAAATGATTTTACTATGCATTGGTTTGTATATTATTGTAAACATGGATCATAGAGAAGTGAGCGCACAATTTTTTTTATGTTCATTACACTTATATTATTTTCATTTTATAGAGATAAAGAATAGTATAATTTCAATATGTTTGGTGCGCCAAATAGTTCATCCGGTTTTAATTTTGGACAAGCAGCTAGTTCATCAGCTGCACCAACGGCTGGAGGTTTTTCGTTTGGACAAGCAAGTGCAGCACCAAGTTTTGGTCAAACCAATACTTCAAACCCTGGGAGTTTCTCTTTAGGACAGACTGGAGCAAAAACTACTGCACCTGGTGGTTTTTCTTTTGGTCAAAATAATGCTTCAAACCCTGGTAGTTTCTCTTTAGGGCAGTCTGTAGCAAACACTACTGCACCTACTCTTGGCGGTTTTTCATTTGGACAATCAAATATGAAGGCAACTGCAGCTGCTCCTGCTTTTGGTCAAACTGCTGCCTCCTCGACACCTGCTGCGTTTGCATTAAGTTCTACAAGTAAACCACCATTATCTTTTAATGCACCAGGTGCTTTAACATCTGCGGGTACATCCTTTGGAAGTATTTCTGGTGCAAATAAA